>VWZZ01004621.1:239022-388811 GCA_013399095.1 Psophia crepitans | reverse complement strand
TTTTTAAAATATATTTGGACAAAAGGCCCGTGGTAAGGCCCTTCCTGGCATCCAGAAGGATATAGCTTTTTAATTTTTGTGACTCATGAGGATTTGGAGAGAGTACAAATGCTGTAAGAGCCCAAACTTCTGTACAGTTAAAGCATATGGACAGCAGAACTTTATTTGTGCTCTCAGTTCAGGTTCCCCCCACTCTTCTTCCCCCCTCCCTTCTCTCTCTCTTTTTTTTTTTTCTCTCTCTCCCCTCTCTCTTCTTCATTATTGTGTCTGTGGAAAAGTGAGCAAAATTGGCACAAGTGGCTGTGTGAAATTCTGAACAACAGTGATGATTTACAATAATTTACATCTTTGGATTGTATCACGATCTTGGGTCTGCTTCACATTTGCTGGGTGGCTGGATTCCTTCTGTTTTACTTTTTCTCCTTGTCTTCCTATACTTGTGAATCTGTAACTCATTGTAAGAAACTTTTACCTTTCCTAAGGTCTAGTAGCAGGCTGCTCGTTGGGGTTGTGTTTATTACTGTAATTGGCTGTCACAGAAGCGTTAGTCGGGGGATTCCTTTGCAAATCTTAAATCATGTCTGCCTTGCTTTACATGCCTTCAAAACTACTTGGCAGCTTTATGTAATGCAAATTAAGGGCAATTATGTTTCTTTTCTATTTGGAGCAAAATATGTCATTTGGATATCAGAACTAGTTGCGCACGGCAGTCTGAGTGATGCTTTGGAATACCAGTACTGCGAGGATTTAATCTAGATGTTGCATAACAGACTGAACTGTGAGAGTTGGGAGGTTTTGATTGCGCTTATGTTAATTGCTTATTATCGTTTCAGTGTTTAAGAGAAATAGAACAGTCTGAGACTTTTTGGGAGACTATAAATAACTTTATTCACCAGTTAATGTTAACACTTAGTTTTAAAATGAAACATAAATTTGATGCATATGTAAGATTTAAATACTTAATATCATATGTGTGCATGTGTGTGTAATATTTTTTTTATATACTTAACATATTGTAACTTTGACTTTGATTGTGTAATATAAGCCTTTACTGTACCAGTACGGAGTGGGTTAACAAAAGCAGTATTTTTTTGTTTATAATAGAGGCTTTGAAATAAATTGCAAAATGCTGTGTGTAGTAAGGAATAATGTGCACAGACAGTGTGTATTAGTAGTCTTGATTTGCTCACTCAGATTCAGAACAAAATTGGAAACATCTTTGAGAAAGTATCTTATTTTTTGCCTCTTTGGACATTATGTCTAGAACTTTTCTTATTATCCTGATTGTATCACAGATGCACTGTATTTTTTAGTTTTAGCTGAGTGTTTTTTAAATGTTTCTCTTGGTTTTTTTTGTCATATATATATATTTTTGGGAGCAGAAGAATTGTGTAAAATGCTTTCTAGACGCTGTTCAGTTTTATTTGTAAAATAAAATACATCTCTCTGAAGCTGTCATCCCTCCTTTTTTATTTTCCTCTTTGTCCTCAGCTTTCCCAGTAAGAAATTGGCCAGGAATTATGTGAGATTAATAGCTGGAGGTGTGGGTAGAGAGCAGGTTCTCTGTTTTGCGGAGATGGAGAGAAAATGGGAAAGGAGTTTCCAGTGAAAATTACAGACTGCGTTTTGATTTTTATTACGTATGTATCAAAGCAACATAACCCCCTGTTCGTAAAAACAACTTTCATAGTATTTATTGCAAGGTAAATGGCACTGTTCTTAATTCAGTACTTTGAAAGTTATTAGATGTTGCCAAATATATAGAACTCTACCTTAAAAAGGAAAAAGAGTATCCTGTAAATCACTCGTCTTGTGTAAAAGTAAGAGTGATGTTTAATTCTCCTAATGATGGATTGCTTTTATTTCTTTATATTTTCCCAGTATTGTTATGAACATCAATAGAAAAAAGTTAAGGTATAAAAATGATGGGGAGAATGGTAATCTTTTCGTATAAACACAGCATGTTTGTGTGCATCACAGTTTTAATCAACTTACGATGCAGCAAACGCTTTTAGAGGTTGCTGCCTCCGTTATTTGTGGAACTCTTAATTTTAAGCACAATGTTTCTTCAACTACAGCTATGCATTGAAGATATTTATCAACTTCTAATTGATGGTAGGTAGATTCAGTATTTTTATATAACAGGTAACTAATGAATTCATCTTAAATAGTTGTTTGATTGTTTTAAAAATCCAGAATTTATTCGTAATCACATCTTTAATATTAGAATATTGAACTTCCTACAGAAATCTGAATTTTAAAATTTATTGCATTGAAATACTGTGCTCAGACTTTCTCTGGAATGGCTTTTTAATGCTTTCATTTGTCTACACAAAGCTAGTCTCTAACTCTGTTACTGTGTTTTGATATGATCCATTTATAAGATTTTTTTACTGTCCATACTTTTTCACCTGTGCTTCAAGATCAAGCTCACTACAGTGAAGTAAGTCTTCAGCTAGTAAGGCAAAGTCCATTAAAAGCAGCAAACCAATTAGTTTAAGCGAGCAATCTAGATGTAGTTTGCAGAAACTGTCACTGAAAAAAATGCTAGCTTTTTAGTGCAGGGACATTATAAAGCTAAAGTTCACGCAGACCTGATACCTGTGAAACTGGTAGCTTCTTTCACTATGACTTGCACTTCTAACGAAGCCGATGCACGAATCCTGAAAATCCGCTGTATAAAGCAGTGTTTCTATTGCTGACTTACCCTTGACAGCCTTTTGTTTAAAAGGTAGATCTACAAAAATCTAAGTTAAATTGTGTGTTCCACCGGGGATGCTTTAAGTTACAATTACACTTACAAAGGAAGTATTATGCAAAGGAATTTCTCTGGTAAACTATGAGCTCGATCTTTGATGACAAATGAAATCTTATTTAAAGTCAATTGTAATGCAACACTAAAAGGTAATTACATCTTTCACTTTTTTGAAGTGTGTTTTAAAATTTTTAAGCCATGCTTTATTTCCAAACATTTTGCCTTATGTCACTCAAAGTTCTTACAGCATATAAACAGTGTGATACCCTACTGAAAGTTTATTTGTACTTAAATGTTTGTTTCTGTCCTGCAACTGGAGAGGTATAAATATTCTGCTCAAAGCAGTATGGCAACAAACTTGTTAAATTGCACTTAGTTAGAAGTTGTTCAATATGTACTGTAACAAGATGCTGATTTTTCTAATATAGAACATCCTAATGTGGTTTCCTTAGATGCAAGTATTAATTGTAGGTGTTACTAACATATCTGTTTCCACTAGAGAAACATTTTCTTTCTTTCTTTTTTTTTTTTTTTAAGTGAAACCTCTCTCCTTGGCTCTGTTTTTCATAACTCAGAAGTAATTATAATTTTTAGAGGGCTGTTACTGTGTTTTCTGATGATTCTTAGCTAATATATTTAACATCTTGTTTAATTAAAAAATATTTGCACATTTTATGGAACTTTTGTTGCTAGACTTGGATATCTTGCAGACTTCTGATTTCCAGCAGCTCTGCAACAGCTTCAAGTATGCTGACAGCACATATATACTAATCTGTTAAACCAAAAGCTAAAACTGCCTCTTAATTACAAAAATTGCAACCAGTTCTTCATTTTAAATTGCTACTTATCGGTGTCTGCAAGGAGTAGCATTGAGCATCTGAGTTTTACTGCTGTCTTTTTATGATGACTTTCTGTTCTCTGCCTTATAACCTTTTTCTCCATAAGATAAGGTTTGAAGTAGACAGTGCTTGGGACTGCTAAGAATGTAAAGGAGGAAAATGCTGTGACATTTTTACTGTAAACAAATGGTATATGTTTTCTGTACAGTGGAATCAGGCTAGTCGAGATCAAATTAAACCTTAAACTGAACTGTTACTTAAATTAAAAGGATGGTCATCATCTTCTGTGACCAAGGGAGTACATCATATAATAGCAAATTGTAATAAATTGTTTTCATTCATCTTAAATTGTCAGTTTGCTTTGTAGAGTAGAAAAGATATTCTCCAGTGAAATAATCGAACTCCTCATCAGGCTTTGAATAATCATCAAATGTGTCTCATCTTGATTATTCTTGCTGCTCAGACATCTTTTCCTGACAAATATTACTTTTCTTCTGTTCCTCAAATGGATACTGTGCAGACTGCACACTAACTGAGGAAAAAAACCCCTTTTGATTAGATGCACTCATTCTGAACAGTCAATACGATGCTTAGGATCATCCTAACCTCCTAGCTGTTTTCTCCTCTCTTTTTTTTTCTTTTTTCTTTCTTTTTTTTTTTTTTTTAAAGTCAACTTGCAGAAAATATGGGAAACTTGTCTCATATAACAGCTGAGGATGTGGCTAGGTTAAGGCAGGAAACTGCTACCCACAATGCAATGTTACATACACTACCACTTAATAAAATTTATTTCAAACATGCTACTGACAAAACCAAAGAAAAATAATATCCTAACTATGCTAGTTAGTACACTAAATATATCTAGGGAAAAGCGAAAGTAATCTCTCTAGAGCCTTTCTTGCTTCTAGGGTACAATGCTACCAGTAGTTAAACCAGAGCAGATCTCGGTAGTTAAAAGCAGTGACCTATTTTTAGAAAATATTCACATCGCTCTGGAAATTAATGATTATATGCTTTTTAATAACAGTCAAAGCTATTTTATATAGACAGAGTTCAGATAAGCTCTCTCCTTAGATATTTTTTTTTCTGTCAAAATATCCTCTCACATAGTTTTAAAACTGGCAGCTTTTCTTGCTTCATCCCATTTTCACTGAATTTTACCTTTACTGTAGCCAAGCAGCCTTTTACTTCTCCTTCCCACTTAATCTATCTGTAGGTTGGTGTGAAAATATTTTCCATGTCATATGTGGGAAAGGAACTGAGAAGAGGAAAGTTCATCTTCCTAGATTATATGATGAAGATTTAAGGGTTCTAGTTGTTTTCTTTGATTGCCTGCAGTTTGAAGAGTGTAGTGATTTGTGAGAGGTGAATAAATTTAGTTAAATTCTAAGATAGATCTAATAGACTTGAATCTTCTGTGATTGTTTCCAAGTATCAGACAGAGTTACCTATGAAGTCATCGATACTGCTCTACCATGAATGTCCTCAAAGTCATGTTCTAGATGTATTTTTGTTTCTGCTTGTTTTTTAAATGCACGTATATTAAGGGTGATCCTCTTACAGAACATTTTTGAAGCATTTGCCTCTGTAGTTAGCGAACACTTATCAAGAACAGCTGCTGTAGTACTGTGGATCCTATCCATGGACTCATGGTGGTCTGCTGAACAACGTTCTTCAAGTTTGACAGGTGAGACAGAGACTCTCCAGTGCCACTGCTTTTGGATGAATCTAGCTGTGGTTGGAGAAAGTGCATCTTGCCAAAATATATGGGTAAGACCACACACAGTCTTTAAAATAGTTATTGTAAGCTTATTTTTAGGCAATATATGTCTTGACAGTTCTTTTATTTGCATGCCAGTTTCACTGCTGCTTATAGATTTTTCATTTATTTTAGTAATGGCAATTGCAGATCTAGATCTATGTTTGTAAAGCTTTTGCACAACATTTACACTAGAAAAATACAGACTTGCTCCTCAAACCTCAGTCAAGATTAGGGGACAGATTTTAAAAAAATATTAAGGCAGAGTATTCGTGCTCTTCAGATTTAGTGTCAGTGTTTTCATGTTAAACCCCATTTTCAGGGGCATAGTTCAGCAATAAAAAATTGCTTCTGGTTTTAAAATTATACCAGTTTCAGTAGCTTCTGTGCTTGTATAAGTCTGCAGCAATGTAGATTTAAGACATGAAATTAGTTCAGTAAGTAATAAAAACGAAATGTTTTTTTTTTTAAATTGCATAGTTATTAAATACTGAATTTAGAATATGTATTTGATTTATATTATAACTCCTGGACAGTATTTTTCATGCGTATTTTAATGTGTAGAATATTCTTTGCATTCTAAGTGCCTGCTTCAACAATTGGCTCCATAACGTGCATTTAAAATACTGCATGTTTAACTGACAGTATAGAAGGGGGTTACACCCTTTAGAATTTCTAAGTAAACAATACCCATTTGGTAACTTTCAGAACAGATGTTTTTTAAACATCCCAAGAGAAATTAAATATAATACTGGAATGGAGTATCATAAACCACTCATTGGGTAGTGATGCTTTAAAGTTACGGATTCATAACGACGTTTTTTCCCAATTTCTGTATTTTCCAGATTATCTTGCATAATTAATGCGTGGCTGTTTCTCAACAAAACGTTACCCTTTTTTTTATTACTTAACATTGCATAGTACTGTTGTTTATAGCAGTGGACTTTACAGACAATTAAGGAAATAGTCACTGCCCTGAGGAGTATACAATTAAATATATGCAGCTCACCATTTAAGAAAAGTATGAAAAAGAGGGAGGGCAAAACTCCCATATAATGAACTGTAATAAAAATGAGTGATTTGAAGAATTTCATGGAGGAGGGAGAGTAGTTGGTTTTAATTTTATTATGAACTTTCTCCACATAATCCAGCATGAAGAGTGTTAGTTATTTGTGTGCAGTTGGCTGGTCTTGTTATCTGCGTGAACTCGAGCATGATGCCTGATCATCACAGTCACTTCTCTATATTTTCTGAAGGGGAAAAAACCAAACACCAAAAACCAACCAAACAACATCCCCAACCCTGTAACGTTTCCGTATGCAATGAATGCAGGTTGAAATATTTAAGTGCTGTTTATGGTGTTTACGTATGAGATCCTCAGTCCTGTAAATAGCATTTTTTTTAAGGGGAAAAAAAAATAATAATCAAATGAGGTAGTTTCATCCTTTCTCCCATTTATCTTTCCATGCCCTTTTTTCCTTTTTTTTTTTAATAATTATTTAGTACCTGGATCATCTACTTCTCCACAGCTTGTCAACAGTCTGAGGTTTACCTTGTAATTAAAAATGTATTGTGGCTTTTTGTTGGACAAGAGATCTGAAGGTCATTCATGAAAGAAAGACTTGAAAAGAGGATGAGAGGGGGATGGAAGGAATAAAATTAAAAGGGGGAGAGTTAAAATCTTGGTTCTTAATGAGTTTCTGTTTTAACAGTATGCAGTATGGCTCCCATTTTGTAGAGAAGGAATGCTGAAGGTGAAGAGAAATGAAGAAACTGGAACAGGATGAAGAACAAGAACCATGCAGCCCTTCTCATGGTGACAGCGACATGGGAGAAAATTGCCCTCCAATATCCCAGGCAGCGTGAAACCCAGTTTGTTCTGAAATAGCCAGTTCAGGTATTGGAAGCAACCCAGCTGTGTTCAGTGGGGTGTTGAGTTTGGAGTAAATTGGGCTGTCTCTGCGTAGCCCGTATAGCTATGCCCAAAGAATAATAATGGAAGGGAATCAGACTTAAGTGGGGTTGGGAAGACTACGGATGAAGTTTGTATTGTATTTCCAACAGGCAATGTGTTCTGTGCTGGAGAGCTGGTTTGTTGATTTTTCACATCTACAGGAGAAAGCAGGCGGTATTTGTAGACAGTCCATTCACTGATGTTCAGATAAGCAGATGTCAATTATTTTTAAAAATTTGGTTATGCTCTGAGTAACAGACTGCTTAATAACTGAATGGTGGTAATTAAAAAAAGACTTACAATCACTTCCACCCATACCTCTTCCTTCTTTGACCTTCCAACCTCAAAAGTAAGGAAGCAGAGCTGGTTTTTTAGAGAGACCCTGTGGTTTGGTTGCCAGAATCCGGACCTGTAACTTCTAAAACAAATAATGCAAGCTTTGAGGGGATATTCTCTGTGGATAAGACAGTGTGTGCAGTATTTATTTTTTAATACTTGGATGTTTTGTTACTTTAACCATTTATTTTTAAGTATTATTTAAGTATTATTTTAAAGTATTATTTTTATAGATTTTTATTTTATATATTTTTATATTTTAAATATTATATTTAAGTATTTTTTTTTTAAGAAGATACACCACTGTGTCTACTTGTTAGCTCCGTGTGGGAGGTGTCTCGTAGGCATCCAAACCAGTTACCTCTGCGGAGTATTGACAGTTGGGTGAATGGGTGCTTTTAACTTCGAGACCCAGCCTATAATGAAACTGAATTGTTTCATTTCCATTTGAAGACAAAATGGAGATTCTGGGTCTGCCACTTGGCAGAATGTACTGTGAGTGGTCAAAAGTGCTAAGCAGGATGAAATTCCACATTTTGGGATAAAAAGATGATGGTGGACAGCCTAGAGACTATTTATTGGGTATTGCCTACTGATTACAATGTGTGTGAGGACAGGCCCCAGCAATCAATGGGCACTTGGTACCCGAATTGCTTTTGGCACCGTACATATGGCTAAATTCCTTGTTAGTGATTGGAATAGGAGTATGTTGGAACAGGAGCACTTAAAACCAGATTTGTTGGAAAATCGAGCAGTGTATCACAAATTAACCCAGGCTGAAAAATAAATAGTGTTCTCTAGTATTTTCTAAGTTCCTTTCCTGAGATAGTTCCGCTTCTGGAGTGGTGTTTTTTCGTTGTTCTGGACCTGAAAAGACTGGATTTGAAGTTATCACTTTGTCCAAAGACTAGTTCAAGAATCAAAGAATTCTGTTTCACGTGCTTATATATCACAGAGTGTGTTGATTGCTTAATATTTTGGTGGAATAACAAAATTCCTTTGTACTTTATAATATACTATAAGCTTGGTATTTTAAAGAAAGCTGTATTTCAGTGGTGTGGGATCTACATTAGAGCTTAATTCCTGTAAAAATTTGTACAAAAATCCGTTCGATCAGGTCATCTATGACGTTTGTCTCCTTTGGATTTCATGCTCTGTAATGATGCTGTCAGAGCAGGTCCTTGTCGCCAGGCTTCTTCATATATTTAGGCGACCTGTGGGGATGTACAGAGCCCCAGTGCTAAAGGAAGTTTGAGCCAGAGTTCATTCTCATGGCATGGGCTGTGAGGTTGGGGCCCTCAGAAATAGCTGTATATTCTGAAAAGAGCTATAAAATCTTTCACGTTTTTATGTCAGTGTAAGTGGAGTGTATATTTTATGATTTTAACAAGAAACTTCAGTAACTTGGGCTTTGAGAATAAGGCAGAATATGCAGTTTTATTTTGCCATGTTTATCCTGCTCATTCTGTAAAATCTGTAATTGTTGTCCTTTCTTCAAAGNGTCTCTGCGTAGCCCGTATAGCTATGCCCAAAGAATAATAATGGAAGGGAATCAGACTTAAGTGGGGTTGGGAAGACTACGGATGAAGTTTGTATTGTATTTCCAACAGGCAATGTGTTCTGTGCTGGAGAGCTGGTTTGTTGATTTTTCACATCTACAGGAGAAAGCAGGCGGTATTTGTAGACAGTCCATTCACTGATGTTCAGATAAGCAGATGTCAATTATTTTTAAAAATTTGGTTATGCTCTGAGTAACAGACTGCTTAATAACTGAATGGTGGTAATTAAAAAAAAGACTTACAATCACTTCCACCCATACCTCTTCCTTCTTTGACCTTCCAACCTCAAAAGTAAGGAAGCAGAGCTGGTTTTTTAGAGAGACCCTGTGGTTTGGTTGCCAGAATCCGGACCTGTAACTTCTAAAACAAATAATGCAAGCTTTGAGGGGATATTCTCTGTGGATAAGACAGTGTGTGCAGTATTTATTTTTTAATACTTGGATGTTTTGTTACTTTAACCATTTATTTTTAAGTATTATTTAAGTAAAGTATTATTTTTATAGATTTTTATTTTTATTTTATATATTTTTATATTTTAAATATTATATTTAAGTATTTTTTTTTTAAGAAGATACACCACTGTGTCTACTTGTTAGCTCCGTGTGGGAGGTGTCTCGTAGGCATCCAAACCAGTTACCTCTGCGGAGTATTGACAGTTGGGTGAATGGGTGCTTTTAACTTCGAGACCCAGCCTATAATGAAACTGACTTGTTTCATTTCCATTTGAAGACAAAATGGAGATTCTGGGTCTGCCACTTGACAGAATGTACTGTGAGTGGTCAAAAGTGCTAAGCAGGATGAAATTCCACATTTTGGGATAAAAAGATGATGGTGGACAGCCTAGAGACTATTTATTGGGTATTGCCTACTGATTACAATGTGTGTGAGGACAGGCCCCAGCAATCAATGGGCACTTGGTACCCGAATTGCTTTTGGCACCGTACATATGGCTAAATTCCTTGTTAGTGATTGGAATAGGAGTATGTTGGAACAGGAGCACTTAAAACCAGATTTGTTGGAAAATCGAGCAGTGTATCACAAATTAACCCAGGCTGAAAAATAAATAGTGTTCTCTAGTATTTTCTAAGTTCCTTTCCTGAGATAGTTCCGCTTCTGGAGTGGTGTTTTTTCGTTGTTCTGGACCTGAAAAGACTGGATTTGAAGTTATCACTTTGTCCAAAGACTAGTTCAAGAATCAAAGAATTCTGTTTCACGTGCTTATATATCACAGAGTGTGTTGATTGCTTAATATTTTGGTGGAATAACAAAATTCCTTTGTACTTTATAATATACTATAAGCTTGGTATTTTAAAGAAAGCTGTATTTCAGTGGTGTGGGATCTACATTAGAGCTTAATTCCTGTAAAAATTTGTACAAAAATCCGTTCGATCAGGTCATCTATGACGTTTGTCTCCTTTGGATTTCATGCTCTGTAATGATGCTGTCAGAGCAGGTCCTTGTCGCCAGGCTTCTTCATATATTTAGGCGACCTGTGGGGATGTACAGAGCCCCAGTGCTAAAGGAAGTTTGAGCCAGAGTTCATTCTCATGGCATGGGCTGTGAGGTTGGGGCCCTCAGAAATAGCTGTATATTCTGAAAAGAGCTATAAAATCTTTCACGTTTTTATGTCAGTGTAAGTGGAGTGTATATTTTATGATTTTAACAAGAAACTTCAGTAACTTGGGCTTTGAGAATAAGGCAGAATATGCAGTTTTATTTTGCCATGTTTATCCTGCTCATTCTGTAAAATCTGTAATTGTTGTCCTTTCTTCAAAGATTTTTAAATTATTTTTATTTTTTATGAAAATCTAAATGTTTTCTTGCTTTTTAAGTCCAGTTTTGCCCAGTGTGGGTTCGAAGCAGCACTGCAGCAGAATGTTTATGTTTCAGGAAAAATGATACCAGTCTGTTCAGAAATGGAGTATTTGCAGTAGTAAGTGGCATCTTTACAAGCTAAGCATAATGATCAAAGAGTTGAAGAAATAACAAATTCAGTTGTCTTTTGGACAAAATTACAATGGAATAGCATTTGGTTTGTCATTTAGTTTCAGTATGATTTATTTTTCTTCTATTTTAATTGAAGAACAAATCCAGTTCATAACTGAATGCAATTCAATCTTCTCATTTTCTGATGTGGGTAGAAAATATCTGTTTTATCTGTGTATAGGAGCTACAGTAATTCAAGCTTATTTTTCCTTTTGAATAACTGAAATAAACTGAAAGAATTAGACATTCATTACATGACATTATTATGCCCAGGCACATATTTAGAAATCATGAATTTTACAGAACACTAATTCTTTGAGTGCTTTCCTTTCAACTCTCATTAGTAACTATTCTTAGACTGGACATCTGACAGATACGCAACTAAAATAGCAAAGGTTTTCTACAAGACTGCCTACTAATTTAGAGGTGAAATCTGAAGAACTTGCAAATAGATCTATTATCAGCTGATAGTGGTGGTTTTTTTTTTTTTGTCCCTCCCCTTAAATCTGTGTTCCTCTGCTAAAAGAAGTAAGTTTAACTAAACTCTTCAGGGGAAGAATAAGTTGATGAAACTAGCACAGAAATGCTAGAATTAGTGTCCTGTGATCCTTAGTACAACCCCATTATATGTGATATATTCTCATACAGTGTTAACTGATTGCGGTTTTTTTTGCTTTCCCTAGAACTCCTGACTCATTCTTTGCGTGGAATGAATACTGCTCACTTCAGAGTTAGTTATTCAGTGATTTTCTTTTTATCACTCATTGCTCATTGTATGGCTGACTGCCATCTCCTGCATGATGTTCAAAGCTCACTATGAAGAAGAATTAGCAACTTTCACGTGCTCTTCTGTGGGACGTGTCACACATATGAGAGTACTTACCAAATATTAATTATTTTTTTTCCTTCACAGTACTCTTGGGAGAAATATTCTGTATGTCAGATGTATAATTTGGTGGAGGATAAAGAGAATAAAATTAAAAAAAAAAAAGACAAACCCCAACTTCTCAGTCACTCTACAGTATACAACTTGGATGTACTTTTTGTGAAAGTGCTTAGCTTTTTTCTATGCATCTTTATAAGTTTAAACAGCTCATTTTTTTCAGTGAGGGATGTATGAACTTTTAAAAAACAAATACCATGGTTTAAGCAAGGAATGAATAAGTGTTGATCGCTTCCTATTTTCCGTATTTCAGAGGCAAAACAGGATCCAGTTTCCCAGAAAAATACTAGGCGATTTTAATCTTGAGTTGGAAGACAGCCTTCTTTACTACATGACCTGGATCCTTCTTCCTAGCAAATCTTACCTCTGTAATGAAGGAGACAGGAGTTCTGTGATAATCAGAGCCACAGGATAGTAGTAATGTACAGCACTTGGTACTGTTACTGCATGTATAGATGTAAAATTCCAGGGTTACGCTTTAAAGGGTATTTCTTTCTAGACTTGTATCTTTAATCTTTAAGCTTGTTATGTAAGACAACTTTTTTTAAAAGGGTAAGAATAACAACTGGCTAGTTACAGTATAATTAGCTTTTGGTATATTGATTCTTCTGAAGTCCCTGGTCTGTGTTCGGAGAAAGGGGGCATGGTTAGGTGGAGTATTGTTCTGATCTAGTACTGCATTTGTTTTTTCTTGTACATAGAAGAGCTTCATTGTATGTGTTTTCCTAACATAAAATTAACTGTTTGAAGCTCGACATGTCCACTTCTATGATCAAGAACATATGCACCTTTTCATAGGTTCCAGTGGATAGCTTCATGGAGACCAAATGGCTTCATCACAATAGTGCAAGTAATGAATTGAGGTTACAAGGCTACTTCACCTGAATACCAGAATCTTCATATGGCCTAAACTCCTGACACATGGCCCATGTTGGTTTCTGGATAACTTGCAGGTGTCTCGTGGTAGGAGATGGCAACATTCCCTCTGCTCCACTTCAGTGTGAAACAGGGCAACGTGAGGTATGCTGATGGGTCCTGAGGTCATGTTTCCATCTCAACTGTCTGTATCTTGCTTAAAAAAGAAAAATATGAAGGATTATTTTGGGAGATGTTGTGCCAACACTGACCTCTTGATGATCATTTGACATATTTCCTGCACAGGAGCCGTGTTTGAACTAAGCCATATGCAGATCAAGAATCAAAAAGATGCTTCATTGTTTAGGACATCGATGTACTGTCAAGAAGCATGGATTCATTCTACCACAGTCTTACTTTGAGGTGTTTGATTAACTAACTCAAAAGTGTTTGACTTAGTGAGAAGTAAGAGTATTTAAAATAACTTTTAGGGAGTCTGATATAATTTTTTTTTTCATTTCACTGATCTGTGTATTTGGGGTGGAGAGGGGCTAAAGTACTGAGGATAAAGAATTCTATAAACAGCAAAGCCACTTCTTCTGTGGGAGTGTAGAAAGATCACTAAAATATTGTATATACCTTTCTTCTTTTGCATTTCTTTTGATGGCTGTATAGAAGTTTGCACAGCATAATTCTTCTTTTCTAGAAATCTCATATTTCTATGGAAAAGAAAACTAAGAAAACAAGGAGAAAAATGTTTCTTCTCTGTTGCGTTGCTGCTTTTTGCTTTGTATTTGTTGATGGGACTTGCTGTGTTTTACAATGTCAGATAATAATCATTAGCTGCTTCTATCCTCCTTCATGCTTGTTTAGGAGGTAGACAAGTTAATTTCTATTTTACAAGTACAAGTTAATTTCTGTTTTACAAGTACTGAAGGGGGGACAGACTGATTCTGGGTCTGAATTTGGGAGTTGGTAATACCTCTTCCAAAGTAAGTACTAGACTTGCTGTTGAAAATACGTGTTTGTGTTCAGCTCTTAACATGCCTGCAGTCTTATTTAGTTCATAATCATCCTATCTCTACTTCATTTGAACGTGAAAAAATCTGAAACTTTGTTGATAGAAACAGTCCTTATGTTAGTGTTGTTAAATTAAGGTCTTTATTAGATATCTAAACATGGGATCTTAGAAATTTCGTTCCAAGCTTTGACCAGTGTTTTTTTTGCTGTCTTTGGTCTAGTCGCTTGAACTTGGCATGCATCTGTCTTGTCTTGATTATTCCTTTCATTTACCATAAATCAGGAGTAATTATGTTGAAGTTACTGCAGTCTTATGGAGGTGAAAGAGCTGTAAAAAAGCAGAGTGCGCTATACTGGCGAAGGGCTGTAGTCTGGTACTTGAGAGGTGAGTTAAGCTACGGGGCTGAGCCACAGGAAGTTATGTAAGTTGTTGTGGCCTTCACTTTGTCATCTGTAAAACAGGAATCACAGTTTCCTTTTTTTCTTTTTCTTGTTTTTTCTTAATGATAATAAATTTAACTTCTGTCATACGAGGGGTGCTCAATGTTTGAGGGATCACCAGTGATGAAGGTCGTAGGAGTACCGATACTGAGTTGATCTCTGTTGTGTTTCATAGAGCTTTCAGTCCCCTGTAACAGAAATAGAGAAGACTGCCTGATATTTTACCATAGAAGACTTAAATCTGCACTACTTTAAGGTTCGCTGCTTAAGTAATTAAAGTGCTAAATGATATTACAATTTTTTTCCAACTTCGTCCACCAGTCAGCATTGTAGAATATTTAATAGAGTGTTAACATCTTTCAAGTGGTTTAACTCTCTTAATGAAAACTCCTACAAGTTTTCTGATGCATTTCTTCCCACTATCAAAGTTAATATCCTGGGAACTGCTTGAGTTAGCTAAAGAAATTGCTAGTGACTATGGTGCTTTTGTATTTGTAGATTTATATTGCTATTGAGCCTGTAACTCTAACTCTAGGGATAAAATTTAAAAAAAAAAAGAAAAGAAAAATTAGGAGGACATAGAACATAAGGAAGTGTTATACTTAATCCTGTCTATTAAACATCACCATGGAGTCATCAGAGTACAGTCATTGCCTGTCTCTTGTGCTTTTCTGAGTATAACTTATTGCTTTGTGTTTTATAGGTTTTTTAAAAAAAAAATGAGGGCACTTACAAATCTTCTGTAAAACTAGACATTTCAACTGAGATCAACATTTTGTTGTTCAAAACAGGATAACAGCTGTGACTTTGTAAGCTACTGTTAGTGGTTTTTAGAAGCTAATTTGTCAGCTAGCTGGCACGCTGAGCTCATTTGCTGAAAGAAGTTGAAGTCATCTCCCATATCGTTCTTTGTCAAAGCTCAGCGTCTCTTTTTCTTTAACCAGTGATTCTCAAATAGAACGTTACAAAATGGGGCTGTTTGCCAGTGGCATTAGTTTTCTGTTTATGTAACTTCAATTTAGATAATTCATGACTTAACACAAAATTCAGTCGTCATATGAGAGCTGATTACTGTTTTTGTGTATCCCGTATTCCTGATATGTAGCTCCTTTTTGTGTGCTTTGAATAAAAAAATGTGAAGAGCAGAAATGTTTATTTTCAAGTATTACTACTTAATTTATTCAAATGATGTTCAGTGCAGTTTATTATTGCTTGTTCTGCATGTAGCGCAAAATAAGGATTTATTTAATGACTACAGCTATTGATTAAAAATGTTTTCTTGGAAGAATGATTGTCTAAAATCTGTTCAGTATTGACATTTAATCACTTTGTTTCAACAGAAAATTATTTATTATAACATCTTGTCTAAAAAGGAGCTGCAAAACTGCATGTTCTCAGGTTCTGTCTTACTGCTAAGAAGTAATTGCAATATTGTCATGGAATTTGGTGGAACCCCAGCAGTTTTAATCATTTTAGTAAATTGCATAGTGGCTTTGTAGTAGCCTCAGTGGCTCAGTAGCTTTACAAAAGGTTGTGGGATTTAAAGAAGAGATCCTTTACAAGATACCAGCTAAATAAAAGATGAGAAGTTAAGGGTAGGAATAGTTAATTTTCACAGTAGAGCAAAGGTACTTGTGAGATCTACCAAGGATCTTGGAAAAGCAAGAAAACTTGGTAATGGCAAAGTTATTTAGAGTTATTTAGTGAAAACAAATGCCGATTGTGTAGAGTCACCCAAGGATTTTGCAGAATTGAGTGGGTGATAAAAATAGGTGAAATTCATTGTTGGTAAACCCAAGTTACGTGCATGAGCTCTGTGCTGTTTATTGTCATAGAAGAAGAGATCTGAGATTCACAATTAAGAGCTCTCAGAGTTTAGTGGTTGAGACTTAGTAGTTGTCAAAAACTGATTAGGTTTAAAAGGAATTGAGAGTGTATGAAGGAAACGGTGTTACTAGTAGTTCTACTGTTCTGCTTGTACTATTATAAAGACAATATTCTAGAAATAGGAAAGAACTGAAGGAATTCTGTAGAAGGAGAAATTGAGTTGGCAGAGTGCTAAAGCCTGGAAAGAGGCAACTGGAAGGGGAATGTGATAGAAATCTAGAATTATGAGTGATGTGGAGAAAGTGAATGGGAACAATTATTTCCCTTTTCCTTAACAAAAACTAGGGGCACCTAATTAAATTATCAGATGGCAGGCTTAAAATGGACATAAGGAAGTAGTTTTTTAACAGTGTAATTAAATTCCTGAATTCATAAATCTATTGCCACACAGTAACACAAAAGCCAAAAAATACAGTAGGTTAAAAAGGAATAAGAGAAGATCATGGAGGTGAAGTTTTATCTATAGCTATAAAACACAATTGTCTAGTCATAAACTTAGGTGAAACTTTGGATCTGTTGGAGACAAAACCAAGGAGGAGCTTTCCCTAAGAATTCAGTACTGGCCTTTATAGGGAGTACTTGATCTCTGTACAGGTCACTATTTTGAATCTGTTGTGTATAGATAGATTGGTAACAGTATCTAGATTATAGTCCTATGTACTGTGTAACAGTGTGTTACGTTGGGGAAAAAAGTCACCGAATCTTCAAAGATTTGATGTTAGTGTATGGATAATGAATAACTGGTGTAACATCAGGATGCAGAAACTTAGGATCTTTAATTGCTTTGTTTGTAAAGGTACGTAGGCTGTACTGCTACATAAGTATTTTCAAAAGCATAGAACCTCAGTAGTATTAATGTGATTTGTAATTAATTGGTCATCCAAACATTTATTTCACTGTGAATTCTTAAAACAAGGTATTTTTGAGTTTTGTTATATTAGAATAGTTGGTGGGTTTTCAGCCCACCCCCTACTCTCTCATTTAAATGTTGTTTTTATTTTGTGAACACTTTTAAGCCTGGTTCTTTTAATGATGATGTTTTGTGCTCCAGTTGTTGATCATCTTAATGGTTTTGCCTGGTCTTTCTGGAAGAATTGCCCTATGGAAAGCAACATGGCTACCCTTGATAGCTGTATGTAATATAAAAGCGAAGCTTTGAATGGGAAAGGGGTTACCACTTAAAGTCTAGAAAATGCTGGGTTTTTTTTTTTTCAGCCATGCTGAAAGGGATCTGAGAGTCTTGGTCAACAGCAAGTTGAACAGGAGCAAATGGTGTGCCCAGGCTGCCAGGAAGGCCAACCATAACCTGGGGTGCATCAAGCACAGCATTGCCAGCTGGTCCAGGGATGGGATTGTCCCGCTCTGCACTGCACTGGTGCGTCCTCACCTTGAGTACTGTGTGCAGTTTTGGGCGCCACAGCATGAAAAGGACATAAAACTATTGGAGACTGTCCAAGGGAGAGCAACTAAGATGGTGAAGGGTCTAGAGGGGAATGCATATAAGGAGAGGCTGAAGTCCCTGGGCTTGTTCAGCCTGGAGAAGAGGAGACTGCGCGCAAACCTCATGGCGGCCTCCNTGGGGCCCTAGAACAGGCTCCCCAAGTCAGTGGTCACCGCCCCAAGCTTGGTTGAGTTCAAGCAGCGTCTGGCCAATGCTCTCAGTCATCTGTTCTGGTTGGGCTGGTCCTGTGTGGAGCCAGGGGTTGGGCTGGATGGTCCTTATGCATCGCTACCAACTTGGGATATTCTGTGATTCTGTAATAATCTGCACCTTCATCTTGTCCTTTTCTGAAAGAAATAGTAGTGTTGAAAGCTATGTGACTATCCTTGGTATTAGGACAAGAGGAATATTGTGCCAGGAGAGGTTTAGATTAGATATTACAAAAAATTTATTCACCGAAAGGGTTGTCAAGCATTGGAACAGGCTGCCTAGGGAAGTGGTGGAGTCACCATCCCTATAGGTATTTAAAAACTGGGTAGATGTGGTGCCTGGGGTCATGGTTTAATGGTGGACTTGGCATTGTTGGGTTAATGGTTGGACTTGATGATTTAAAGGTCTTTTCCAACCTAAATGATTCTATGATTGTATTAAGGTTACTAAAGTTCTATTAATTTATCTAAAATGACTTCTGGGAGAGATTCACTTGGCGTATTTACTGTTATTCTACTTTGTTTCCTATAGGTATGCTTTGATGAAACCCTTTGGGCATAAATTTGGTTCCATTTCATCCTTAGGTATGAACAAGCCTTAACGTGTGCTTAATAATAAAAAAGTTCCAGTGAAGTTTCCAAATATAACATCGTAGATGATAATTTATAGTAAGTCAAAACCCAGGCAAAATATACTGAAACTGTAGTGCATGTATCTGTTAACAAACACTTATTTTAGATTTTTTTTTTTATTATTTCAGTTTTGAGTCCAGCATTTATCATCTTAGATTTCAGCCACGCTTTTATATTTGCCTGAGGGTGAACTTTATACATCTTTTTATAGATTAGAAACACAAAATGTTATCACACTGCCATCTGGACTGATTTATCCTTATATCGTCACAGATTTATGATGATTATATTCAAACACTTAATGTTTTCTTTTTCAAACATTTCAACACAGTAGGCTAATAAATCAAAACTTCCTTTTGGAAGATTGATTGGTGGAAATGTATCTAATCACATCCGAAGTATATTCAGAACTCTGTTCAAAAGCGCTGGTACCGTGGTTTTGGATTACAGAAGGACCACACATATTGTAAGTGGTTCTTTAATGGCTGCATAAAACTCGTGCCTGTTTTCCCTGAATCCTGATTATTTCCAGAGGTAGTAGGTAAAAATTTCTAACTTCCCTTTCCTCTTTCTCATCCATTAAAGAGTTTTGTGAGGTAGCAGTTTTGTGGCCTGACTGTTGATTTCTTCATTGCCATGTGATTATTTAAAAGCCTGTACCTTTGTCAGTGTGATAACAAGGTAATCGAGCTGCTTTTCCGATCTATATTTCTTAGATTTAAAATGGAGTACCTGTAGTAAGGCCTGCTTACCTGTAGACTTCTCTTCCTCCCCCTCCTGCCCATGAAAGTCCCACCATCCCCCCTGAAAAAAATTTTTTAAAGTGGTCTGTTGATTTTTTTTTTTTCAAGTGACGCTGAAAATGCAGATTGGCAATTTTCAAATGTGTGTTTATATTTTGAGAAATTACTTTACAGGGCAGGGTGGTGGGGTGAGTTTTTCATTGTACAACAAGCTTTTGGGGGATAGCCCACGCAGTGTACATGCGTGCTTATCTGTACATTCGGGGAAAGGGGACTGGCATTACAGTGTGGCTGAGAAGGACATTTGATGTGAAATGGTTCTTTTTCTTTTTTAAAAGGAAAATAACATTTATTTTGATGCATGAACTTTATGGACCTTTGAAGTATCTGATGTTACTGATAATAGTATAGGACTAATAAAAAATATAATGACATTATGGCAAAATCAAAATGAATTTGCTATTTAAGACAGGGTTGTATTTGGGCGCAGGGTTTTTTGGGTTTTCATTTGCTTAATTTTTGCAGCAGTGCTAGTATCTAAAAGCGTGGAAGACTGAAAACGCTGTAGCGAGATGTACTTGCTGATCTCTGGAAAGGCCTCGAATATGGATTGAGCCAGACAGGTGGCGTAGTATGGGAATATGTGTGGCGTCATGACTAGTTTCAAATAAGTATCAAGCAAATATAAATACGGGTTGTTGGAGTTTTTTTCCTGAAGCGGCAAGAAAATAGCTTTGTTAAAACACGAGTGTTTAATGAGGAGGAATTTATGACTTGTTATAACAAACTGATATCAAGTCTCTTGTTCATGTGTTTCAGCACTTTACCTATAGCAGGGGCCAGAATTGATTACTTAAGAAGAAAGTATGGGAGTTGTGAAAGAGGACAGCTGTGCAATAGCCTGCTTATATGGAGAAAAAAATCCACCCGACCGTCAGTTAGTGATTTAAATTTCTGAAATACAAGTATATTTCATAAGTCACATATAAAAAGACTTTAGAAATTCTTGAATGCAACTTTAACTTGAGGTATTGTGCTGTATTATGGCCGTCCCCACATGCTTTAGAGAAAGATGAAAGAAACTTTGCAGTAGATACATGGGATAACCAGCTTATTTTAGAGGTCTCGTTGTATTCTGTTGTATTCCGTAATACTGAGATAAAATTTTAAACCTCAGATCATGAGGTTTGTATTTCTCTCAAAACATACTTGAATACTAGCTCTCTAGGATCTAAGACATGTTTGAGTATGAACAGATAATTTTGTCCATGTAAGCATTGAACAAATTCTTCAGTGAACTTATTTTGCTTGATTTGAGTCCTACTTTCTCATGTCCAGAAGTTCCAGCTCTAGTCTCTACCTCTGATTTGGCAAGGGAACTGGGTCACAGCTGATTTAAGGCTCTTTTCTTTAGACAACAGTTTATTTTTTTACAATAATTGTACATCACTATTATTCCTTTGCTCATTGACTGATTTCAGCAAAACCTCACTAAATGAAGAGGAGTGTTAGGTGGCTGGTGAGTGCGATTGCATGAGCTCTGTTTGTTAACAGTACAAGCAGTGCTGGAGAGGGAGACTGAGACTGGTGCGTGCAGCTTTGCTTATTACATAGCAACTGTACTTGCTGTTGCTGGATATTACACTTATAAGGCAGGTTAGTGGAAGTTTTGTAGTCTCTCATTTAGTTTTTTTGTAAGGCTGTTCTTTGTCTGTCTGTCTGTCTTGCCAACTTGTCCTCAGCATCAGCAAACTGCAAATGAGTTGTCTTCCCGCAGAATGTACTTATATTGTATTATATCTTCAATTAGTGAATAATTCTAGAAGGAAATAAGCATTTCCATTTGTTGGAACTCGATAGAGTGAATAGGCTCCATGAAGTCTTTCTGCTTTCCATCAGGACCATGACACATAGGTGATGCTTGTCAATGGAGTGTCTCACGGTTCTGATAGTATCATCAAAAGATTCTGCACTGGCAGAAGGCATAGTCCTGTGACCCTTCTCCTGTTGACTTATGGCACTTAGATCTCCTGTTGATTGAATGATTCAGTATTTTGTTTACCTGTGTGGTGGGTAATCTCAGTTGTTTCAGATTCATATCGATAAGTGAGAGATTTGCTTTAAAGGCGTATATTGGTTTTGGTGATTAAAATTATCCGTAGATGAATAGATTTTGTTCTGAATTCCTACAGGAATGTCTTCTGTGTAAGAGCAGGACTGAACATAATCCTTCCATCAGACGAAGAGAAAGATTTAGCATGTCTCCCCTCCATTCTGTTACCCAGAACATTTTAACCCCCTAGAGCTGGATAGAGTTTTATAAATACTGGGGCAGTTCTAGTTTCAAGGCCTTTTGGTTCTGTTGGGGAGAACTGCTTTGACTGCCTTCATGTTCCAGAAAAGTGTACGTCAACCTTGCTAGTTCTCGTTACGGCATTTCCTGGATCGAGGATGGGTCTTGTTGAAGTGCATGTCCCTCCTTGGTGGGAAACCTCTCATCGATGGCAGAAACTTCCATTGTAACTCTAGATTTTTTTTCTCATTTCTTGTGTTAACCAGTCATGAATCTTTTCTTCCTGTTTGTTTATGGCTAAATAGTTGTTGCAAGAGGGATTAATTTCACTAGCTTCACGTGTCTGCATTGTCAGCGTCTGCACCTGAGAGAGTAAGCGTAACCTTTCTATAGGCAACAGAGCGAAATAAGCAAATTTAGTTAGAGATTCACTTGGAAATAAGTGTCTAAAATCATCCAGATGAATCATAACGCGTTTCTCTTCACTGCCTTTGAAGGAAGTGTAGGCTGACTCACTTAGACATTGATATTTGGTCCCCCTCAGCAGCGTCATGCTTCACCCACTTGGTAAGTACTTCATGCTCAGACTGATGGAGGACAGGGCGATGAAGTGCAGGATGTTACTTTGATGTTACCAGCAGAATCATTGCCATAAACATGCTGCTGTATTGATGCACAGTGTATGTCACTGGGGCGGGTCTCTACTAATAATCTACGCGTGAATGGTGAAAATAGTGTGGTTCTTGACATCAAAGATTATCTTCTAGGTTGTGTAGCTGGACCTAAATCTCTCCTTTTCTTCTTTTTGAATGTGCTCACTTAATTGTTGTTTGGGGTTGTTTTTGTTTGTTTTTTCTTAGAGTACAGCCACTTATTAAATTTTAGTTAAGATTGACTGTGTACATCTGTTACATTTCCATATGATGTTTGTATCATTAAAACTTATCAAATAAGTATAGCTAAGAATTTTTAATTTTATTAGGGCAAGCTTTGTTATCTTTCATTTTCCTTCAGTAACTAAAAAAACCCAAAGAAACCACACCAATCTGTCAGTCAATCCTCAGGTCTTATGTGACATTCATCACATTTCATCTTTAAAACATCGTGCATTCCCTTACATAAATGAGCATCTGTGCTTGTGGAGACAATTCAGTGAGGCTTGGTGAGGGTAGCACAATCTCCAGCAGGTCTTGATTTTGTAAGAGCAGCCCATTAAAGAGACTCTCGCCCCAATAGAGAAACTACACCTGACTTCCAGCACTCCACATTTGTTTATTGTCAATTCTCATATCAGGATCAGACCCCAGATTCTTTGAAATCTTGGAAGAAGCTGATGTTAGTAGTGATATTAGTGACTGCAGCTGCAGTTGAACTTGGTTTCTCAGCTAAAGGAAATAACTTACCTTTCTTCTTAAACGTATCCTCTCTTTTTAACGATTGATGGTATGTTCCCTGTTTCCCAAGCTTGTGTTTTAGGTGTCATCTTCAATTTCTCCAAGATTTACATCAGAGCAGTTATGGCATATCTTGATGTTAAACAATTTGCAAGATAACAGTATTTTCTTCAAACTTTTAACTCAAGGTTTAATGCCATGTGATTTACGTTAATTAACTCTGAAAGAAGTAGAGGTTGTTGGGTTTTGATTTTTTAATTTTTTTTCTTTTGGCACGTGAACTTCTTTGGAAATGTGTCTGCACAGTATCTTTGTGCTCTGATTGGGGCATGTAAGTAATGTGATAATAGAGCTTAAAGGTCATTTGAAGAGGAGTGAGAATAATATGTAAAATAAAATGCATAATCTAGATTCATTTTTGTGGGCGGTTAATACTTAAAATGAGAAATTCTTTCAGTTGCAGGTATTTGGGTTTTCTGATTTGCTATTTCAAGTTGACTTTCATTTGCGTTGAGTTACGTGCATCGTCATCTCATTAGCAATTGAAACAGTGAATTTATTCTCATCATCCTACTTGTATTAGTGTTGGTTTTAGAAAGTTTATTTCTTCTGGAAAAAAACCAACCCCAAACAGTTGATGTCAAACACTTTGTCATTTCATGTTGAACTAAAATCATAATACAAGCAGATTTTAGCTCTTAAGCTTTGCTGAATATTGTTGAAAAGCAGAAAATTCATATTGGGACAACTTATTATAAACTTAATCAGCAAAGTTGCATTCTGTTTAATGGAGCAGCTCTGAGTAATTCTCAGCCAAAGCTGAGAGCAATCACTAGAGTCTGTGCTGCTTAACATGACTGATTTTTTTTTTTTAATTTTTTTTTTTCTAAAGAGGAGGTTCGTGTGGACTGAATTCCCTTTTACAAAATGGGCATGTTTCCCAGGGAAAACATGATACGTCTTCACTAATCAGGATGGAGCCTTATCCTGCAATGGGACCTACATTTTGGTCTTTTCACCACATCATTGCTGTTTTCTACATGAACAAAAATAGATATAGAGTAAACCAACCCAAAAAGTCAATTATAGGGTTTTATAGTGATGTACTGTGAAAAATTTGGTCGTGTTTTTCATTATACAGAATGTTCTTTCCAAAGACACAAACAGAAAAAAGCACATATGTTTGATTTTAAAAATAACTTTGCTTAGCTGTTTAAAAATGCTGGAGACATTTTGGATAGTTCTAAATGATCAGCATCATAATTATATGATAAAACTTCTGTGTAAAGACCTATCTGGTTTATAATTATTTAACTGTTGGGATTTTGGAACTCAGGAGGTATACTTTGAAAAATTTCTCATACATATCTGAGAAGTCTGAGTTATTCATCTTCCTCTCCTCTCTAATCAGGAAGTAACTGTTAAATCTGTGATGTCAGTTTAGGGGGAATGATTTAATTTAAAAAGTATTAACATGTGAAAGAAATATTGGAATGAATGAAAACAGTTTGGTCCGCTGATATTTAAACCAGTGATTATCTTAGGATAGTGTAGTGTAGGAGAGATGCTGAAGTAATAACTACAATTACAGAATCAAAGCAATAAAAATTAATATGTAATAATAGAATTATAAACAAACCCCACATTTTTCAGTTGTGGGTGCCTGAAGTTCGATAGTTAAATCCATATTTGAACACTCACAGAAATGCAGTAGGACTTTTGCAGGTGTGGAGCTCTGGCACTTCATGGTGTTTTCATGGCAAATTGCAAATGCTCAGCACATCTGCAAATGAGTCCAAAACAGTTTAGTTTTCGAAATACGCACACTAATATTTGAAAAATGAGAAAGATTTAAAGATGCTAAGAGTTATATGAATGAGAATAACTACTTTTTGAAGAAGTAGGGCTCGTGGGTTTTCTAGATAGGTAATTTCATTTGTTAGATTTAATTCTTGCTAGATTTAATTTGGGCCCGATCGAGTTACTAATAAATGTAGTGGGAACTTTTGAAACTTTATTTCTATGTTTATCGCTAACATGTTTTCTGACTAAATTTGCTTACAGTTTTGCTTGACACTAAAACTAAGTAAACAGTTGCTTACTTAGATTTGTGTGAAAACACCCTTTAATCTTATACTTTAAAGAAAAAATAATTCATAAAAATCGCTATTCCTTGAGATTATTAAATATGCCAAAAATGTCAAACATGTAATGTAATAATAGAGATACTACTGAGCTGGTTGCCAACTTTTATGGCTTCTAAGCAGGTTGTTTCCAGTTTGCAAATACATTGTGTTTCCAGTACAATGACCACAGTCAAAAGAATACCTTTATACGTCAGCAGTTCTTGTTGCTTGTGTAGTGTTCTCCTACTTTGCTCCATTGTCAGTCTGCATCATCTTTTTTATTTCTCCACAGAAAGCAGACCTTACCACCACCTTTTCATTTAGTTGCCGTATTTATGAGGTGCTTCCTTTGCATGTTCTGGGTAACCCAATACATATTTCCCCCTACTTATTTCCACTGTACTATTTGATTTCCCTAAGCGATACCATATTTCACTTCCTTGAGCTTCAGTATTGCGTTTGTTTTGACTGTATTCTAATTAATTCATGGATATCTCAGGCTTCCTTATGCTCTAATTGAACATGTCTTCAGTTTATGCATTTAAAGGCCAAAAGGGCATTTTAACTTATCTGGCCTAACCTATTTTATCAGTTATCCCCATTAAAAACTACTGCCAAAAATGTCAGTGAAGGTTTGACTAAATTGTTTCTTCCAAAATGTAATTCAGTTTGAATTTTAAACATGAAAAGATAGTGAATCTACCATGTCTTTTGGTGTTCTATTAAAAACATTAAGTAGTAGTTATAGTAAATCAAATTTGAGTGTGTTTGGTGTTGATTTTCAGTCAGTTTGACTTTCTCTACTCTTTCACGCATCTTCCTCCAGGAAATATACTTCCATTAGGATATTGAGTCACCTCTTGATGGTTTATTTGCTAAGCTTGACAAGTTGAATTTTCTCTGTCTTTTGCTACAAATACAGTTTCTGGTCAAGAGCTTATTTATCTTCTTTTAAAACTGGATCTTGAGACCGGGCACACGATTTTAATATATGTATCACAAATTGAGGCATAGGGAGGTGAAATAACTTTCCACTTTTACATCTGGTATCTCATTAAACATTTTTGACTCATTGCAGTGGGCACTCCTATTAAATTGAATATGCACTCTAAACAAATCCTTTTCAGTGTTGTCTTTTAGGGTGTTGTCCATCTCTGCAGGAATGATTTCTATTTTTTTTTCCTGAAATATGTAGCTTTACTTTGAGATCTCTATTGAACTGTGGTTTGTTTGAGCGGAATCTAATTTGCTAGGTAATCCACATGACGTTAAATGACTTCAGTCTTTTGTACTGGATGGTGCCAGGATGGCATTCCATTGTGGGGACAGTGTGGACAAGGGGGAAGGTCGGAGGTGAGCAACTGTGTGGGTGCTTAGCTGCTGCCTGGGTCAGTCCACCACATCGTCTTCAGATTTTCGTCTTTCAACTTACAATTTTGGCAGAGGTTGAAACAGGTATGTAGACTTGTGTAGATAAAGCAGGGTGAGAAAGA
Source organism: Psophia crepitans (assembly GCA_013399095.1). Classification (NCBI taxonomy): domain Eukaryota; kingdom Metazoa; phylum Chordata; class Aves; order Gruiformes; family Psophiidae; genus Psophia; species Psophia crepitans. The sequence goes on along the minus strand of VWZZ01004621.1, from coordinate 362,145 downwards.
GAATATGGGACAGGAGAAGTTGATTGAGGAACTGAAAAATGCTGGATGGACAGGAAGTGAATAAAATGTAAAGGGAAAAGAAGGTAAAAAAAAAAAGACATGGAGCTCTAAGAATAGCCAAATTTGCCTCATTACTCATTAAAAAGAAAAGGCAGAATGTAATGAGGAGGGCTTGGTTGTAGTGTTCCTCAAAACTCTGTGAACAGAGATATTAAAAAAAAACCACCAAAACCCCCCAAAAAAGGTTCTCTTTTTTTAAACTAGGTTCTTTAAGTTGTGTCAGAAGTAGAACTGGATGAGAGGTCCTTGGGGTCAAGGTGGTGCAGGAATTCCAAAGGCATAATAACTTGTTCTGATGTATGCCCATATATATAGCTTCTGGGCTTAATGGAATCAAATTGTGGTTACAATAAAGGGAACTTTGTTTACATTCTCTGGATCCATTTTATGTAGTTAAATCTAAGTAATGTTTCTTTTATAGGGATCATCACATACGTTAAACCAGGGCCCAGCAATGGAATGCAACAAAAAAAGAGAGCGTGACTACAGTATCTATGAAATTCTCTGTTAAGTCTGTATTCAACTCTTCTAAATTTCCGTAGAATCACAGAATGTTTGAGTTTGGAAGGGACCTTGAAAGATCATCTAGTCCAACCCCTCTGCCAAGGCAGGGCCACCTAGAGCACATCACACAGGAACGTGTCCAGTCGGGTTTTGAATGTCTCCAGAGAAGGAGACTTCACAGCCTCTCTGGGCAGAACTTAGTTTTGATCACAGCTGCATTCATTAATACCAAAAGTTAATCTGGCTGCCTGCCTTGATATCAAACTTCCTTTCAGGAAAAGAAAACATTCTGATTGCTGGAAAAGGTTAACGAATCTTTTTTTTTTTTTTTTTTTTGGTTCATGTGAACAAATGCATTTCCTGGTGACCGGAAAGTAGGCTTCAGGTACTATATAGCATAGAATTAATTTAAATTATCTGTATTTTATATAAGTGAATGAATGCTTTCTGATTCTGCAGTTGAACTGGATGAACAGTATAGACTATAATCTAGTCTGTACTGGATTATAAATTGTCTAGAGGTGATTACTCTTATTTCTAGCTCTTTGAAATATTTTCTTGTTAACTTGATGAGAGGTTGTGTCTATAGGTAGAAATTGTGTTAGCATGGAACTGAATTTTAGGATGACACATCCAGTTACATGTGCTCACGTTTTTGTGTAAAGGCATGTAGTGACAGCAACATTAATGGAATTGCAGAACAAAAACCAGGTGTAAACTAAGCCTGTAGAGAGAAGACCTTTTGGGGTGGCCGCTTGCTGTAAGAAAGTGTCGTAGGGAAAAAAACCTAATGATGAGTAAAATAGAACTCTCTAAACATGGTTTTGTTCTCTGCTACAGGAAAGCACGCTCTCTTCTGGTGCTTCCTGAGCAACATAATCTTCAGGCATCATCTCCAATATTTTCTGAGTACTGGCTTATTTTATTTTATTTTATTTTGTGTTTTTTTTTTTTCTTCTTATTTTTAAATTCCTCTGTAACACCACAAATAAATCGTTCTCTGTCATTTGCTTTCTAGTTTGGATAATTATTGGCTTTATAAGTAGATACTGTGTATTAGCAACACTGGCCTCCTTTTACTCTAGCACCTTGCATTTGTGATTGTGGACCAGAACACAGTTACTTGGATCTGTGAAGAGCAAAACTGCAACCTGTTGCTGTCGAAAAGATGAGGTAAAAGAGAATATAGATATATGAATGCAAATACAAACAACCATACCTTTGCATCCAGGCAGGTCCCCATCGACTGGAAGTCAGCAAATGCAATGCCTGTCTGCAAGAAGGGCCAAAAGGAGGATCTGAGGAACTACAGATCTGTCATTCTGACCTCAGTGAAGGTTATGGAGCGGATCATGTTGAGTGCCATCACGCAGCATGTACGGGGCAACAAGGTGACAACAATTTCTCGTAGAGAAAATGGTTGCATGGTTTGGACAGGTGTGTGCTTTGCTAAGTCATGCTGAATGGAGTTAAATCCAGTTGGCAGCTTGTAACAAGTGGTTTTCCCCAGGCCTCAGTACTGGGGCCAGTTCTCTTCAATATCTTTATCAGTGATCTGGACGCTGGGATGAGGTGCACCCTCAGTAAGTTTGCAGATGACACTGAGTTGTGTGGGAGTTTTGATCTGCTCAAGGGTAGGAAGGCCCTGCAGAGTGATCTGGACAGGCTGGATTGATGGGCAAAGGCCAGCTGTATGAGGTTTAACAAGGGCAAGTGCTGGGTCCTGCACTTTTGGTGACAACAACCCCAGGCAACCCTGCAGACTTGGGGAAAATGGCTGAAAAGCTGCCTGGAAGAAAAGGACCTGGGAGTGCTGGTTGACAGGCAGGTGCATGTGAGCCAGCAGTGTGCTCAGGTGGCCAAGAAGGCCAACAGCATCCTGGCTTGTATCAGGAATAGTGTGGCCAGCAGGAGTAGGGAAGTGATCATCCCCTTGTACTCAGCCCTGGTGAGGCCGCACTTGGAGTACTGTGTTCAGTTTTGGGCCCCTCATTACAAGAAATGAACAGCACTGAGGTGCTGTAGCGTGTCCAGAGAAGGGCAACGAAACTGGTGAAGGGTCTGGAGCACAAGTCTGATGAGGAGTGGCTGAGGGAACTGAGGTGGTGTAGCCTGGAAAAGAGGAGGCTCAGGAGAGACCTTATTGCCCTCTACAACTACCTGAAAGGAGGTTGTAGTGAGGTGGGTGTTGGTCTCTGCTCCCAAGTAATGAGTGATAGGACAAGAGGAAATGGCCTCAAACCTGTGAGGGGAGGTTTTGGATATTAGGAAAAAATTCTTCACTGAAAGGGTTGTCAGGCATTGGAACAGGCTGCCCAGGGAAGTGGTCGAGTCACCATCCCTGGAGGGACTTAGAAGACCTGTAGATGTGGTGCTTGCAGATGTGGTTTAGTGGTGGACTTGACAGTGCTCGGTTAACGGTTGGATATGGTGATCTTAAAGGTCTTTTCCAACTTAAACGATTCTATGATTCTATAATTTTGCTCTCTAATCTATGACAAAGAGAGGAGGAACCCTCTACTAGGTCATTCACACAGTCTATTTTAGGATAAATTTCTTGAGTTGCTTATTTTTCTCTGCCGAGAGTGTAGGACAACTACTGTAAATACAGATATCTAACATTTATCTAACAAAGTTTATGCAGGTGAACCAAAACATGTAAATAAATGGAGTAGTGTCTGCCCTTCCCTTGAGTTGGGAGTTCTGTTATTGCATCTCTCTTCTCAGTCTAGGTACTGATTTTTTTTTTTAATTTTTTTTTTTAACCTAAACTATAGAAGGACTTAATTTTATTTGGGTCTTTTACTTTTTTAAGATGTTAATGAGCTTGTGGTTTGCAAGCCATTAATGAGAGGCTGGCAGATAGACCATATGGTAATATAAACATGTTTATCATGTGTTTTCTTAGAAAACTAGGCTGAAGATGTTAAAAGTGTAGATCAAGGCTAATTTCAAGTCTAAATATAGGATCAAGTCGTAGATCAATCTGGAAAACACTGAAGTTTTGGAAACAACAGTGAAATAGGTAGCCAGAAATTCTGACGAGTTTGATGAAGGAGATGGACAATCATCTTCATCTGATCCAGGGATCAGCAGCATTCTTTCTGCAATATTGTGTGAAGTGCAGGTTAGTGGAGAGCCAAGCCCTTGGATGCCAGTTATTGACCACTAGCTTTGTAACAGACTGGTAATGGGAAAACATGCTCGAGGGAAGGATGAAAACTTGGAAAGAAGAAATTCTTACATCCCAACAGGATGAAGCAAAGAGCATCTAATTCCTTTTCTATCTTTTGCTTTCCTTCATATATATATATATGTATAACTTTTTTTTCATAAATGAGTTACAGGCACAAATTATTTCTTTACTCTTAGGATGTTGCTGAATTGTTAACTATACTAATTCTGTAGTAAAAATGACAGAATTTCTGCACATGGTATCTGTACCCAGGGATCAATAGCAACAAATGGATTAACAATTTTAGAGTAGGTACTTCCGTTGGCCCATACAGTAGATTTTGAATGCAGAGTTTGGCAAGAAAAAAATAAAATAATCGTTTATGTAAAGAACAGTATAAACTACTGTGATTTATATTTGATGGTTATGTACATACCAAGAAATACTTTTTAACCTTTGATGTTTTAAGACCGCCAGGCTAAGAAAAAGGGCGTATGCTTTTCCCTTTAAAGCAAGTGTATCTTTGTATTTTGTCTCAATTGGGTATTGCTAGTTGATGTTAATATTTTACCTTTTGGTTTTCTGAATTCATAGGTGAAACTTTTTGGATTAAGTGTTGCCCGAAGACTTTCAGAAAGTTTATGGTGGTAGTCACTGCTAATTTAAGGAAGGCAGTATTAAATATTTATGTTTATCCTGAAGAGCTTTTGATCATGGCTCCATCCCACTCCATCTCAGAAGCCAGGATTTTTTTCCCCGTCTGTATCAACAATCCAAACTTCTTAGAAGTTGGAGATCATAAATAAGTATTTAAAGATATCTTAAATCAATTCAGTTCCACAGATTCCTCTCTATTACCCTCCTCCATGCCACACACATGCATGCAAAGGCAAAGCTTGGTGGCCTCATAAAACTCAATATTGACCCTAAGGCCCTCTGAAAATCTGCTTTGAAATCTTAGTTTTATTTTCTTCAAGTTTTTAATGGTTAAAGTTCATATTCACAAGTATTTAAAAGGTGTGGATCAGCACCTTGTTTGCAGTGTTATTTAAAGTCCTTGGTGTTCTCAAATCTGCTCTGAGGGGTTTTTTTACATTGGTGTAATTATAGTGGGATTTTTTTTTTTTTTAATCAAAAAGTATTTCTTTGTCTTTATGCCTAAATCTTGAAAATTCCCAGGAGAGAAATTTTCACATTCTGGAGTTTAGGACAGAGTTTTTCAAGACGCCTACTGTGTTTGGCTATTTCCATCTTAATAAGAAGGGCTTTATGTCTACTAAACCACTGTTTCTACATTTTTATGGAATTGGGCAGTGCCCAGTTCCATAAAAAGCCATTGTACCAGAGCTGTAGCAGCAGCATTTCTGCACATCAGCTGCATGAAGCAGGCTGTAGTAATTTGTAAAAGAAGTTAAAAATCGAATATAGAAACTTCAGGAAAATAACTTTTCTTAGAAGTGAAGAAAAACTGCAGTTGGTTAGGTTTATGTCATTTACCTGGAGTATTTTCTTATGTTCATAGTCACTCAGGCATCTCACAGAATGAGAAGATCAGGAAAAAATCACCTACCTGGAACTGTGAATTACTTTATTTTCTGAATGACTTCTGAAATGCTTTGAAATGTATTTGTATTGAGTGTAAATTGTTGCTTTATGTTCAGCATAGCATCCTGAAATTATATTTGTAGGCTTAAAGTTGGGTTTTGTTGTGTTTGGTTTTTTTTTTTCTGTAGGTTGTGGTTGTCATTTAGTAATTTCTTGCGTTTATCTTTTTATCCTGAATATTTCATATTGACTTATTTGATAACAAAGGAAGGCTTCTGTGATGCTATTTCAGTGCTGGGAAGTGGTAGCTAGGTAGAATTTGGTGGCTTAGTAATCCCTTCGGCACCTGTCACATCTCAAGACTCAGTGCTTAAAAAAGAAATTAAACTCAGTAGCATAGATACCTGCTAATATTATAAGGAGTGCTGTGTGGTTATCTTCCAGCAATACTGAAGATATTTTAAAGTCATTTAATTAAACAGTAATTTCTCTCTCAATGTTCTTTAAAGATTTCTGAGATGATTAGGATTTCCAGATAGAAAGTAGAGGGGTTAATATGAACAAATTTATCTTAACACAAGTGACGCTTCTTCTGCAGCAGTTTTGTGTTCACTTTGTAGTGCATAGAAGAATATCAGGCTGTAGAAATTACTCATGTATCAATATAGTGGTTTTAAAAATATAACAAAAATGAGTCTGTTAAGACCAATTCGTTCTTTTGCAGGATTTTTGTACATTACACATGTAATTTTGCAAGAATGAAATTCTTGTAAAATCCGTTTTATAGAAGTTGGTTTCCTTTAGAAATGTTTTTGATCTAGTTTTATAAATGGTGTTAAGTATAAATGCAACATGTGTGGTACTGAAACACTCAGGAAGGTTTCAGAAAGATTTTTGTTTTGAAACACTATTTGAATACTCTTCCAAATCCTCCATGTGAATTTATCTGCAAATCCGTAGTGAAGTATGGCATCATATCTTCCCGTAAATTCAGAGTGGCTCTATGTAGGATTTGTCAATGTTTTGTTTATATCCTTGTAGTAGAAGTTAAGTGATCTTTGTCTTCTTACACCACTAATCAAACTCTATCTTGTGTTTGGACTTGAGCAGGAGCTGGGAGCTGGGCTGTAACGCTCTGTATTATCACACAAAGCTTAGACATATTCTAGTGTGTTGATCTACTTGCCATCTGTTTCATAGTAAGCTGGATACCTCAGCTCTAAGCAGACATTGCCAAATTGGGCAGTGTGTATGTATCAGGAACCAAAAACATACTGTTACTTTCTTACCTTCAGTATATTTTCATGGAATTTTATGATTTTTTTTGTTAGAATCTGTTAAATGCTTTTTGTTGCAAGAATTTTGAAGAAATATCAGAAATGAACTAATTTTTCATCTATTAACTGTGGCCTTTTTACAAAAAAAAGGCTGATATCAAATATCAAATTCTTTTTTAAAATAAAATAAAGTTAATTCCAACATGCAGCTGATAAATGACACATTATCACACATAGGTTAACTTTCTCTTTCCACCTCCTGAACTGATACCAGAAGTACTAACTTGTAGCAGTTAATGCTGAGAAAGTGATTTATTTTTGCGGGAATAATAGAGTTGTGGGTTTTCTTTGTAAACTCATGATACTCTGATCATTACTATTGTTTCAACTTGCATAAGATGGAATACCTTTTTAATAATGTATTTTTTTCTGAAGTATAAAAGTATTTTTTTACTTGTAACACAATGTAGCCATGCCAATGTTCTTAAAGGGTCCCGCTGAACTTAAGAAATTGGATGGCATGTAATTAACTGGTCATTACACTGAGTTTTCTAACGGTGTATTTTTATCAACTTAAATATTAATTATTGCAAATTTTGGAGGAGAATCCAATGAAGATAAGAAGACAGCATTTATGTACCGTCAGACATAGTATCATGTCATTTAGAGTGGTAACCATACATTCCCACATATTTACCTTCTTCTATGCTTTGTGACTTTTGAGGATGCTGCTGTTTAAACAGATATGCTAAGTAAAGTTATTTTAGATTTTTTTTTTTCATCTGAGTTAACATTAAATATTCTGTATGTTTTTCCTCTTCTCTGACAAATATCAGTACTAATTGATGGAATTACAGCATTTGAAAAAAAAGAAAAATCAGAGTACCTTTGTAATAGGTGAAAGGTATATTACTGCATGACTTTTACAGCAGGTATATACAAGTATTTGGTTTAATAGGCCTTTCTTTGGGAGGAGTGTGTTATTGCAAGTTGCTGATTTTTTTTTTATCTTTGAATTGGCAATTTTTCATTGTCAGCTGATGGTCTGTTTACCTCCATCTTGTTGAAGAGGGCTGCTTGGATTGGGTTCGTGTTCTACCAAGGTGAACGAATGCTGTTTCGATGTTCATATGCATCACAAATCCACCTCTTTGAAGGCTCATGAAACGTATTTTATCGTACTGAGTCAGAGTGATGGTCATTCATTGGTCGAGGCCACAATGTGTTTGAGCTGAACAGAGACAAACAAAATGTAAATCATTGTCAATCAAAGAAAACTGAATCATGAAATGTGCTTTCAAATAAAACTTCAGGTTTTATTTTCTCTTGCTACCACCAGTTGACTGCACAAATGGAAGAGGACTATAGGCTTGGCCGCAGGTAACGTGCCTGACATCTGCCTACTGCCTGCTCAAGGCTTGTTTGTTGGATAACACAAGGGCCAGAATAACAACAACTCGTCTTTATTGTCAGCCAGGTCATCATTAAGGAAGATGTTGAACAGTCAGACCCAGTGTTGACCCCTTGGGTACACCTCTACTTGCTGGCCTTCAACTAGACTTTGTTCCACTGATCACTGCCCTCTGGACCCAGAAAATTTTGAACCCACCTCAGTGCTCATCCAGCCCATTCTGCATCAACTTCATTGTCCCCTTCTACATGCAAAGATGAGAATTTTGTTGCCCTATTTGATCAGCCAGAGTCTGTGAGCGCTTCTGTCGCTGGCTTTGCCTGTCAGATCAGCCGTGTCTGCCCATGGTGCATACTTCAAGATAATAATGTATTTTGCAATATTTCATAAATTATTAAGGAACCAAGAGAACGTGCATGAATGCAGCTTAGCTCCTAACTGTTCTGTTTCATTATTCCTTGCTCTTGAAACTTCTTCCATTACCAGATGAGTGAAGCCTTCCTTTCTCTTTTCAGAATAGCCCTAAAGCAAAAAATGTGTTCCAGCAGTGTGTACATACACAAACACCCATGTCTCTTGGGGCAGGAATATTATTTTTGTCTGGTCTACTTTCTTAAACTTTCTTAACTGTAACTTGCTATGCCTAGTAGGAGCATGAATGGACTGCATTCTTCTGTAGTCATGTTTTTTCCTACAAAATTTCCATGCTTTAGAGGACATAGTAAGTAATGGTGTATTCCACTTTTGACCTTGTTGATACAAATTAAGGTATTTAATCACCCTGACTACTAGTTGCTTAATTTCTGAGAACTTTGAAACAATAATCTTCATGTATATGTAGGACATATACAGTGTATTGAATGATTATTTTGGGGCAAAATCCCCACAATTTTTATAGCTTGTCTGAGTGGGATCACAGAAAAGTTGCAATTGAAAAGAATCTCTAGAAGTCATCGTGTCGAACCAGCCTTTCCAAAGTAGGGTCAGCTAGAGAGCTTTTTTATATTTCAGTGAAATTTCCTGTATTTCAGTCCGTTGTATCACCAGATGGCTCCAGGTGGGCTTTGACTTTCCTAACCCTGTTGTTTGGACAATGTGCCTCTACTTCTTCTGAGACACCTTTCCCTGCTTCCACCTCTTCTTTGCTTCCATCTACATTTGAGTTAAGTCAGGAGTTCCTTGCTTATCCAGTCAGGCTTCCTGCCTCCTTTGCTTGATTTTCTGCTCATCGTGAGACGGTTCTTGAGCTTGGAGGAGGTGATCCATGAAAGTCAGCCAGCTCTCCTGGATCCCTTTTCTCTCCAGGACTGTATCCCATGGGATGCCTCTTTAGTCTTGTGTTCTTGAAAAAAAGATTGTGAGCATTGTCCTCACATTCTGTTTCTTGTCCCCACTGTATTTTTAATTTTTCAGTTATAATAAGCAAGGTTTAAGCTTTCCTTGAATTTTTTTTTTTAATCATGGATAAGTTTTGGCTTGTTAAATTCATATTGTAAAACTAATGCTGTTTCCCAAGCCTTGGGGATATCCTGCCTGTGTAATTACAGGTTTATGCTGCAACTCTGCAGACACGATTATTACCAATAGTATGAATAATTGCACCATTGGCTGGTTTGTGGTCAGGCACTGTCTGGTACCTAGATGTGGAACAGTTAAAATAAAAAATAAAACAGAAAATTACTGAAAGGCTTGTAATGCTCCTGACTGGCAGTTTTGTTTTCTCTGGTTGTGTAGGTATGATGAGATTTAATTGACAATAAATCCCGCAAGGTGAAAACTACTGTATTTTGTCCTAGTTAGTGGAAAGAAGATAATGTAAAGGGAGGGTTATGCAATTTTTTTTGCTAATTGGGAAGCAGTCCTTTCCCACCCCTTCTAGAAATAATAATTCGTATGAACAAAGGTAAGTAAAAGGCAGCATATATTACCTTGGAAGTTTAGTTCTGATTAAGAGATTACTCGGGAATAGAATTGGCGATTATATGAATGTCAACACTTTTATTGCCTTATATCATTTAATGCATTTTCTTATGTTTAAGTAGTGACCTGATTTTTTCACCCATCCCTTTGACAGAACTTGACTTTGGGGGCTTAAACCAGGATGTTGTTCCTGCTTCGTGTTTCCCTCCTCCCCTGCTGTGACTGTGTAATCATCTGTCATGAACACGTGCCTGAAAAGCTTTAAATTTTGAGGTTTCCCTTGCACTCAGAAACCTAGAGAGTATAGGAAACTAACGGTAGCTGGAACTAGGGTTAGTACTAGTTAAAGAAGCTGTTGACTGTTAGTATGTAATATATAATGTATCAGTTCTCATTGATCAGTTTTCATTTTTATATACTACTTTACTGACATTTAAAACTTGGTAATTACTATGATGGGTTAAATGATCTTTTGGAAGACGATGTTTATTTCCTTATAAATCATATGTTTTAATCACAGTTAGTACTGTGCTTACTCGCTAAACAGATAATCACAGCTGACTGTGGCCGAGAAAGAAACAACATTCCCAGTGTGGGAGTGCTGATGATAAAAGCAAGGGTGAAATACTCTTCTGATTGAAGTGTAAGGAGAAGAATAGGTGTTCACAAGGAGAAGGAAAAGAAATAAATCTGTAAATATAAGCCCAAAGTCTTGGGATGCTAATAAGCTGTCATTTGGACCACATAAATTGAGAGAATCCTTTGGAGCAAAACGAAGTAGCATCTGTATGCTTATCTTTCCTTTCAGTTTGGTCCCTTTGTTTATTTTACTTTCAGCTTTCTTGCTTATATTTAGTTTCTTCAGGGTAAATGGCAAACACCAGTGGATACTGCTGCTGTAAGTACCTTGATCGCAGTGACAAGTATATTAGTCTACTTGAGCCGTGCCCAGCGTCTGATGTTGCTGTCAGATATTCGAAGGATATTGAGGGTTTTTCTACTTCACTATGGAGTTTAGTGTTGAGACTAGCAATGCATGTGAGAAAAGAGCACAGGTAATTATAGAATCACAGAATATCCCGAGTTGGAAGGGACCCATAAGGATCATCAAGTCCAGCTCCTGGCCCCATACAGGACCAGCCCAATCACAGCAGATGACTGAGAGCGTTGGCCAGACGCTTGCTTGAACTTGGTCAAGCTTGGTGTGGTGACCACTGCCCTGGGGAGCCTGTTCCAGGGCCCCACCACCCTCTGGGTGAAGAACCTTTTCCTGGTATCCAGCCTAACCCTCTCTTGTGGCGGCTCCATGCCATTCCCACGGGTTCTGTCGCTGGTCACCAGACGGAGGAGATCAGCACCTGCCCCTTCGCTCCCCCTCGGGAGGACGCCATAGGCCGTGATGAGGTCTTTCCTCAGCCTGTTCTTCTTTAGACTGAAAAAAACAAGGGACTTCAGCCTCTCCTCATACTCCTTCCCCTCTAGACCCTTCACCATCTTAGTTGCCCTCCTTTGGACACTCTCCAATAGCTTTATGTCCTTCTTGTACTGCGGTGCCCAAAACTGCACCCAGTACTCGAGGTGAGGCTGTATCAGTGCAGTGCAGAATGGGACAATGACCTTCCTAGACCTGCTGGCAATGCCATGCCCGATGCACCCCAGGACACGGTTGGCCTTCCTGGCAGCCTGGGCACACTGTTGACTCATTTGCCAACATGTGAGTTAGCGAATGTACAGCTTCAGTGTTTAGTCACCTTAGTTCTGGAGTAGTTTCAGTCCCATGGAAAAGAGTTTTATTTTTCAAGCATTTGCTTTTTCTAAGGAATCCTGTAGCTGTAGTCCTACCAAGACCAACAGAAGGACCTTTATCTATGGATTCCTGTAAAACATTTCATATTTATTCCTCTTATTGTTACAGAATTTCTCCTTGGTAAGGGAATTCCCTCTATTTTTGAAGAGGATTTGAGGACAGGAAGCTGAGATGGAAAATAGTGATTTGCAGATAAGCAGGAAGGGAAGACAGCAGCTAATAAACTGAAAGCGATGTTCTTGTGAAAATAAATGTAGTAACAAGGAACTGTCTTCATTTTTGTGGTGTTATGCTATGCAGTGCTTTAAAAAGTAATGTGAAAATCTCAGTTACGCATGAATATTTAACTGATATGTGAGCTCTGAAGCTTTGGTTTGTGATTTGTCTCCAAAAATGGTACTTTGGAGGAAAGTATTCTAGAGTGGCAGATCACAAGTACGTGTTGAAGCTTAAAATGTTTTTCTTTGCCCTTAGTGGTGTTTTCTCATCAGCTTTATATGTATCGTTAGTTATTTTTGCTAGGAGTTAATTCAATTTAATGTTTGGAGAGAACAGTGCTCTCAGAAATAACAGCCACTTTCACATGGCTCCATTTTTTTTTTTCTTATTTTAAAAGTAATTTAAAGACTGTAGACATGTTGATGCCATGTGAGAGGAGAGACTGCTGTCTTGCAGGTTCATGTAAGCACAAGTGGAAGGCTAAACGAGGTCAGTCACATCCACTGAAGTTCCTGCTGTAGTTGGTGTAACCTGCTCCACAAGTATGGAAAGCAAGGAGAGTAAGGAGAAATAATTTAAGATAGATTAAATGTAAAGCAGGTTTTATTTTTTAATTTCTTACTTTTTAAGCTCATATTGATACAATGGGGTGCTAACCTATCATTTCCTAACAGTTTTTTCTATTATCTGGAAGGATTCTTGTATTTAACATGAAGACAACTGTTTAAGCTCTGTNAACTGGACTGCAAACACCGTGAGCTGTTGGCATTGCAATCTATTCACTTTGTTTAATTCTGTGAGAGTTTTCAGACCTGCAGAGTGCCGCGCTCTCAATGCGATGCTCATTCAGCCTAACTTTAACTCTCTCTTCCCTACCAGGTTGGTATCCACATCTTGGGCATGTACAGAGAGTAGTGCTGTTACTTCTCCCTCACCCCCAGGCTGATGCATAGGGTCGCACGCTGAAGGAAAGGTGTTGGTCTGGTACCTCTTCAAGTCATGGGTGATCCTTTCGTGGTGGTCACATACACAGGACTTCAGTGAGCCGTGTCCGAACCCTAACTCTGTTGTGTTGTGCTGACATGTTTTATAGGCTTCAAGGAGTATTTTGTTTTTTCTCTACATGTATGTGGGAAAGAAGCTTGTAACTCTAAGCATCCTAGATTTGGAATTTTGAGCTAGCAGATGCACCTGTAATCCTGAAAGGTGATTTTCTTAGATCTACAGAATTTTTGTTTTCAACACTACAACACACTTAAGAACTGAGCAATTTCTGTGTCTCAAATCCATAAGATGCTCCTTTGTCTCAAACCCATAAGCTCTCAGTTGAGTAATACTTGTGTCCCAATAGCGAGGGCTGAAACTGAGCCGAATCTGGTGTTGCTATCGAAATAGTTTGTCAGATAAAGCTATAATATATTTTGATGCTGGTGTTTAGAGAACTTTATATATTTAATAAATAGAAGATTCTGTAGTGTGTTGCAGATGGAGAGTTTGAATGCATTTTAACAAATAGGGTTACAGAACAAAAGGCGTTTTGATGCTGGTTTATGAGGTTTGATTAGTTTTGTGTCTACTTCCAAAACAACTTTAACAATTTTTCTTCTTTGTTTAGCATACTGCATTCTTCATTTGAATGCTCAACAAAACATTTAACTAAAAGTAATGAGTATAAAACAAAAATTTTGTTTGGGGAAGAGAAGGCCCTGTTCCTGTGCTCTGGTTTAAACGCAGTGCATTACTTATTTATGACCAAACAGTAATGCAAAACTCGCAATGTTTTAGGCCATTCAGGAGGAGAACGTTAGCCAGAGTTGCAGTTTCCTTGCCTCAGTTTGTTTGAGTAGTGGACCAGTGTAAACTGGGAGATCCAAATATTTCTTGGAAGATGATGAAATTCAAATCTGAACTCCAAATTTTACCTGGATTAATGACAGTACATATTCCATAAACTTGGAGAATGTACCTGGCTCAGGTTTAAAACCTGGCTACAGTTCTTCGTCATTTGTTTAACAAATGTAATAAATAAAAGGGAAACACCAACCAAAAAGATAAAATGTAAGGATACGTGAGATTAAGTACATTAAATCAAACATGAATTAATCCCATTCAGAAATACCCCTAAATGGCATAAAATGGTAGTGGCCAATTACGCAAGAATGGGATAGTCCATCTGCTAGCTTACGTTAAGAATACCTTGTGAGGAAAAAATACAGCTTAATAATAGGTTTTAGTCCTACCTTAAATGGGAGGATTAGAAATTCAAAGCTTTATTCCCAAGGCATCAAGACTAAGACTGTTAGACTTTGTACTGAGATCAGACCAAAAGTTCATCTAACTTGTTATATCATCTCCAGTGCTGGCCAGCAGTGGATTTTAAGGAAATAATATGAAAAAAGAGCAAACATATAGGAATACTTCCACAGGATGCTTTCCTAACCTCTAGTTATGTGTAGTTCAGACTTCCTGAGCTAGAGGTATCTTTGTTTTTAGTAGCTCTCAATGAATGTTTCTTCCATGAGTTTATCCAGCTGCTGTTTGAACCTATCTAAACTTTTAGTAGTAGTAGCAGCTTGCAACAAGTTCTTGACTTCTGTAAGTCTTCTCTTCCTGCTTATACAGCATGACTCTCGATGGTTATAAAAATGCCCTGATCTTTGGGTATGAGGAGTGGTTGGAAAAGTTAATGACTTTTTTCTGTTGTTTCTGTAAGATAATCTAGTAACAACAGTTGGTCTATTTGGTGTATGATAAATAAAGCAACTAGAACTTCAAAGTGGGACCAAAAAAATTGATTTTTTTGTATAGTGCCAGTGGCTGACCATCCTGATCAAGTGATGTCACTTTTTTCTGTGAGGTGTAATATTCTAGTACTGACTCGTAGTGGTGCTAAGGCAGGTGAGCGTTTTCTGAACCAGGGCTGACTTGTGTCCAGCTGGCCTTGAGCAAAGTGAGGGCAAAACTTCCTACGCTTGTTAATGTTGACATGACTTTACTTCTCCTTTTATAAAATGAAATGGTCACACCTCACATTAGTACGATAAATCTCTGATAGTGTACGCTTACAGCTATGGATGAAAGTGCTTTGAGTGCTACTTAGTCTTTTTAGACCATGTGAAGAAAAACACAGTGTGACTGTTACACTTGATCTGTGGGTCTCTTTGTAGGTATTTTTAATTATAAAAGTTAAATCAGCACTTAAGACTCAGATTTTTAAAAACTGGAGGACACTGCGTGTAAGCCAAGAACAAACCCCTAGTATTTTCCACTTCGAATATATTCTGCTTGCCACCTTGTTGTATAAATCCGCTTAAAATATCTGTAATACTCTAAAGAGCAATGTTTATTTTTAAAATGCAATTAGCATAAGAAAATTCACCTTTTGTAACCTTTTCGTTAAACCCGAAGTGCATACAGAAAAGTACAGCTGCAGCCACAAAGTAAAACCTTTGGCCAACGCTTTGTAAAGCTGTTCAGTGCCCCTCTGCTCCCCCAAATATAACTCAAGATGCTGTCCTATCACCAGAAGGTTGTATGGAATTTGGCTGAATTTTGACTAAGTTAATCACTTGTATGGTACAGAATTCCATTTATTTTAGTTTAGAAGAGAGTGAAATCAGGCAATTTTCTAATTGACCAGATTAAAGGTTTCTATATGCAGCAAGCCGAAGTTTTTGGATAAAAGTTTGATGTTCCTCAGCAGAAATATTTGCTTATAATGGTTGAGGAAGCTAATTTTTTCAATTTTTATCTTTAAGGAGGTGAAACAAGATCTCTTGTGATATGAACTTCATCTGGTGATGTAAGCTCTAATTTTTATTTTAAAGATTTTTGGAAAGTAATTTCCTTCACTTATCACCTGCCCTCTGTTGGATGACACTAGTTTTTCAATGAAATAATAGCATTTTCTTTATCAGCAGAGTATTTAGTATGGAGGCCAGAAAAGGCTACAAGAAAACGGAATTGAAAATGAATTCTGTCAGTAGGAATGGGTATATAAAAGGCACAATGGAAGAACAACGTATCGACAATCGCATGAGTTTCAGACCTTTGTTCTGTTACGAACAATGGATTTCTTAGTGTTGTACCATTATAAGCTTTTTTGGCTTTTGGTCTTGGACAGCAGTCATAATAAAATTTAAAATATGTGATGATGGATACATGGATCATCGTAGTAAATCCCTGCCTATTCTCTGTGCGTGGACCTTCTCAGCGCCGTGGTGCAGAACCATTGAAGCGACAGCCGGGTGTGATGCTTGAAAGGAGCAACTGGAGTCCAAGGCAGATGGATCACAGCATGGGGCACAGTGTAATGTGATGCGTGTGCTTGGGCAGAGAGAGAGGGAAGACTGCGGTCTGGGCTAGTTGTTATGGGTGGATGCTAGGAACATAGTTAAGAAATAAATAAATACTAGGACTCAGTACTTATTTGCTTTGTTTTAAAAAGTAGTAGAGATCTTTCAAGTCAAGTGTCCACATGGAAAATCTTCAGAGGTAATGAATGACATTTCAGTTTTACTTGGAACTGCCTTTAATCAAGTGAAAAGTGATAATTTCTTGAATCTAAAGATTCCAAAATTGTTCATGATCTGGCATTGTGGCTTTCTTGGTGTCTTCTTGCATTCATCATGCATGAAGGGAATTTTCATGCCAACAGACAAACTTGTATTTTCCATTCATAGTAAGCAAACTATATTTTTTTGAAGACTTTTTGACATTCTGAATTTTAGCCTGTTCACTGCATCTTCTGTACACAGCAAAGTTCAATCCATGTTTTTTGGTTGCTTGCAAAGGCTGGAGACAATGCGTATTTAATCAGTGGCTGGCTGAGCGCACATAGCACTTCAGTGCTTTCATTCATCGTATTTAGCGAGTCGATAGACTAGGTCACCAACTGGAAAGAGATAACGGTTGCTAAATCTTTATCCCATCACTGCCTAGGATGCCCTATATCAAGTGAAAACTGCAAGTGAAGGTATAGAATTGAAATTTATGTAAACCTTCAGTGCTTTGATATGTGATACTATTCTCCTTTGGGGATGATCGAAGATGATCAAAGCGCTGGGGCACCTCTCCTATGAAGAAAGGCTGAGGGAGCTGGGAATGTTCACCCTGGAGAATAGAAGGCTCTGGGGTGACCTCATTGTGGTCTTTCAATACTTAAAGGGGTCTGACAAAAAGGATGGAGAGGAACTCTTTACTTGGGTAGATAATGATAGGACAAGGGGCAATGGTTTTAAACTAAAAGAGGGGAGATTTAGATTAGACATTAGGAAGAAATTCTTCCCTGTGAGGGTGGTGAGGCCCTGGCACAGGGTGCCCAGAGAAGCTGTGAAGGCCCCGTCCCTGGCAGTGTTCAAGGCCAGGTTGAATCGGGCCCTGGTCAACCTGATCTAGTGGGTGGCATTCCTGCCCATGACAGGGGGATTGGAACCAGATGATGTTTTATGATCCCTTCCAACCCAAGCCATTTTATGATTCTATGATACGATGCTGTCTTGTCATGAATGGTTTGTATTTTTAATACTTAAAGGAAAATCCATGTCTGTGATCATCACTTCTTATCAGACGCTTTCTAGAAATGTTTATATTATGCAGTTGTTCTGTAGGAGAGTTGCTACAAATTTATGGCAAAACTTTTATGCTTTATTGAATTTGATTTTTAAGCAGAAATAGTTTATTTGAAAAAAATCTGAATAAAAGATCCTTTCTTGCGGTGTTTCCCTTTGAAGGCTATGTAAAATGTGTTTTGCTAACTCAGGAGACTTTATTTAGCAAAGCTTGATTGTGTTTTTCCATTCTTTTTGTACAGGCTGTTAAAGACCATTATATTTTATACATATCAGCATGTTGGTATTTAAAGCCTTATTCAAAATTTCCATTCTTGGATCATTATCTGAAAAACCATTGCTAAATTTCAGTTATGTACATTTTCCTTATTCCTTAAGTTTTGGCTTTCAATAAAGCCTTAACTAACCTGTAAACAGTCTCCATCAGGATATTTGGAAACCACGCTGTAAGCACTTTCAAGCTTTCTGTTCATTCTGGTAGTTTGAGATAATAAAGAGTGCTACTTTATTTTTATGATGCTGTTGCATGTTTCAAGGCTGGAATTTATTTTAAGTGGATAATAACACACCACAGGTTATTAGGTTTTCCCCTTAAGATGCTGAACAGTTGAGTATGTTGGTCAATTGCTGATGGAAATATCTCTTTGATCAAGTTGTGCATGTGGTGAATTTTAAGATAGAGAAGATATCCCAAAGTAAGAGATATTTTTTTCTTTCCTAAAAGGCCTCCTCTTTAAGACATGAAATGAATCTTGCTGATGAATTATATGTGAAAATTTGGTTTTGAATGTGTAGCTCTCAATGACAGAAATGGTTTGGAGCAGAGAGTATTATATAGGAGTTAGAAGTTCTATGGCAAGCTCAGGAAAACTGGAGATTGTTTTGATTAAATATTTAATTAAGCAAACACCTCATTTCAGTGAGTTGAAATAATAGTTTTTATTTTCAGCAGGTTTACCACAAAGTGTGGATGAGTATAAATACCTGCTTTGAGTGAAAATCATTACTTAATAGTCTTGATCTGCTGCTTTTTGTAGCCAATGAAATGAGTCAGCATCGGGAGACTTCAGGAAATTACAAGCAAGAAATGAATTATGGAAAGTTCATGTCGGCAAAACCTTAGAAACAAATTACTGGTCACTTGAATGTATTCATGTGCTGTCATGGCTGAAAGCTAAATACATGTTACTATTTTTCATGAGATGGAGATCTTCTGTAACACTTGCATTTCTAGTATTTTTATTGAGGTTATTCCTCCTATTGAGGAAAATAGAGGGTTATTTCCTTGGAGTTTAATTCTTTTAACACTTACAAGCATGGAGACAATGCTGACAGAAAAGGGATATCTTCACAGAATTTCTGAGGGACTTGGCCAATCCAGAAAATGATATGTGATCTATAGTAGCAGAACTGTCTTAATGGTGTTTTTTAATGTGTACTGCAGGTAATACAAGGTGCATCCATGTATTAGAAGAACAATTCTAAACCTGAAACACATTTTTAAGTGGTTAAAAATAGCTATAAAACTGTGTGCTAATCTAATAGTGCAATGTTGTTATAGGAAATATATACAGCAGGATAAGATAAAATTATCTGTGGTATCTTCATGCTACCCTTAAATTTTACTTGTTTGCTACTGTCATGTAAATGTTTGTATTTAAGATGATAAGTAAATTTTAACAACACTGGAGAAATAAAAACTGATACACAGCATTGGCCATTAAGAGCTTGGCATCCCACACAGATGAGAGAAGATAAAGTCTTATTAGAACGGTCAGCGAAATTGTTGTTCTCCAAGAAAGAAATAATGAAAGAAATTTAGGTGGAGGAACAGAAGTGTTAAGTGAAACAGAATAATGTTCCAAGATTTGCAGTGAAAAAGCGAGGTTGTCATTTGAAGAGCTGGAAAACAGCAAACAGTCATGGTGAGGAACATGGATATTTATGAGCATAGTTCTTAGAGAATTTAAATTTCTTTCATCACCTTTGCTTTAATACCTCCCCACTGCTGATAGTAATTAGACAGGTAACGAGACATGATTACTCCAACTATTCCAATCTACCCATCTGTCTTCTCTTTTATGGCTGTTTCCTCTGATGATTTATTGGAGCCTTCCATATCTAAAGGGGCTACAGGAAAGCTGGAGAGGGGCTGGTTACAAGGGCAGGGAGTGACAGGACAAGGGGGAATGGCCTTAAGCTGAAGAAGGGTAGACTTAGATTGGGTATAAGGAAAAAGTTCTTCCCTATGAGGGTGGTGAGACCCTGGCACAGGGTGCCCCGAGAAGCTATGGCTGCCCCTGGATCCCTGGCAGTGTCCAAGGCCAGGTTGGATGGGGCTTTGGTCACGCTGGGCTGGTGTGGGGTGTCCCTGCCCATGGCAGGGGGGTGGAACTAGATGATCTTTGAGGTCCCTTCCAACCCAAAAAATTCTGTGATTGTATGATGCCTTTAAGTCCTCAGGTTAATACTGTAATATAAAAAAAAATAATAAATCATATTTAGAGAGAGGTTTTTGGCATCTTGAGTAACATTTTTCAAATGTATAATCTACATAGAGGACTTTTATCTCTGTAGAGTTACGTCAATGTATTTTCAGGCTGAACTGCCTTCACAGATAGTTAGAATGCATTTAATAACTATAGATTTGAATTTCATTTGTAATTAAATTTCATGATAACATTTCAGTCCTTTGAGTGAAGATTTTGTTATAAAGTGAGAAATGGTTTGTGTTCCCTTTTCTTACTGTCACTTGTTCGTGGCTGGTGTTTTCTACTCATGTTTCAGGCTCTTGGATTTTATTAGGTAGGATTTATTTTTTTCATAAAAAACATTTATAACATTTATAAACTTCTACTTCTTTAAATTGTTCAACTTTTTTTTTTTTTTTTGTGCCACACAGCCTGTGTGTGGTCAGAAAGTTTTGAGATGGTTATAGCAAGTGCGTTACTTGTTTCTAAACTTCTTTGTACCTGGGTGGTCATTGAATGGCTAGACCTTGTCACTATGAGGCATGCGACTCATTTGTACATGGATGTAGTGTTTAAAATCTCTTCCTCCAGTTAATTGCTCTCATTATATTGACATTTTTCTCATTTATAAAGGTTTAATTTTCAGGTTTGTAAAGTTTTTGACCGTGTGATCTTTGCTTCCTAAACTTATAATGGCACAGCAAAATTTAACTTAAGTAGTATGTATGGCAATATGTTTTCTGTTCATCTTTCTGCAGCATCTTTTCATCAGTCACACTTCTCAAGTGATTAGGAGGGTTCTTGAAAATACTGCACTGTTGTTTAGTGTAGCAGTAGATTGGACTGGTATTTTAAATTTTTTCTTTTTCTACCCATGTATCTGTAGTCTGAAAACCAAGCTGAAAAGATACGGGCTTGTCTGCATGCTCTGTTCTCTGCTAGGATGGTCGTGGATGCACCATGCCTGGGGCACCACGTTTCTTTGATATCTGACTTACCCACTTTTCGAAGGAGAACAGGTATACTGGCTCTTACAAATACTTTCAAATTTATGGTAGGGTGTTCTTTGTGGGAAATAACATAAGACTTTCTTTAACGTATGTTGAGATGGTTTTATACACGTACATCTTCAGGAAGGTGAGGATCATACTTTCCTATTAGCTTTGAGCCACAGAATAAAGTTCGCAAGGAAATCAAAGTAAAAAGTCTCTGTATCTCATCACCATTTTGGTCAAGCATCCTCTCTCACAGCTTTTGTATTATTTATTACTATTACTGCACTGTGTCTAGTTCTGGGCTCCCCAGTTCAGGAAAGACAGGGAACTACTGGAGAGAGTCCAGCAGAGGGCTGCAAGGATGATGTGGGGACTGGAGCATCTATCCTATGAGGAAAGGCTGAGGAAGCTGGGGCTGTTTAGCCTGGAGAAGAGAAGACTGAGAGGGGATCTGATCAATGCTTATAAATTCCTGAAGGGTGGATGTCCAGAGGAAGAGTCCAGACTGTTCTCAGTGGTGCCCGGTGACAAGACAGGGGACAATGGGCACAAACTGGAACACAGGCAGTTCCGTCTGAACCTGGGGAGAAACCTTTTCAGTCTGAGGGAGCCCTGGGGCAGGCTGCCCAAAGAGGCTGTGGAGTCTCCTTCTCTGGAGAGATTCAAAACCCACCTGGACATGATCCTGTGCAACCTGCTTGAGGTGACCCTGCTCTAGCAGAGGGATTGAACTAGATGATCTCCAGAGGTCCCTTCCAGCCCCTATCAGTCTGTGACTCATGTAATCATTTTAACTAGTAAAAATTGTCCAAACCAGGTGATAAACTTGGTATTATAATTTTCAGCGTGATAAAAGTATACGTTCCAAAGTATAGTTGAGTTTTTCTATATTGTACTCTGTAAGCAACAATATCTTTGAGGTGGTAAGTGTTAGGTGACTTTCCCTGTTCCCGTTCACTGTCAGCATAATGATGTCTGTTGAAGCTGGGCTCTTCTCACTTACATTCCCTTTTGTGATGAGCCACAAAGACCTAATAATTTAAGCTAAGTTTTGTATTGTATCCTTATAGTCTATGACATTCCCAGAAAAAATAAGACATATCTCCATTTGGAGCTTACTGTCAGCTTACTGTCCAAGCTGACCTAATAGTAGCTGAGTAAATCTGTCATTCTATGGGTAGGAGATTGCAATTTCGTAGTCTTACTGGATTATCTGTATGTAACATTGCAAAATAAATAAAGTGTATTTTCATGAACAAATAGTTTGCTAGAGCTAAGGGTGTTGTGTAGGAGCCTCTGTGGAAATGATGGGTCCAGAGTGGCCAGGGGGAAGGAAGTGATAAACAGTTTAGTACTGGAGAAAGAATAGGACAGAAAGAAGGTGTTGAGCAGGAGGAAATGAGTTGCAAGTTCTTGCAGCAGCAGCACAGTTGCAGTGGGAGAGTTAAGTTAAAAAAAAAAAAAAGAAGAAAAAAGAGTTTTAAGGTGAGGGTAAACCACTAGAAAATCTTCTGCTGAAAGGTTGAAATACCTGTGATGCCTTGAAGTAATAGCAATGTACAATGGTTTCATCAGCACTTGGAAACCTCTGAGCAAGAGAACAAACCAGAAGAGAAGTTTAAGGAGTTTAGTTGGAAAATGAATTGCGTAAGGTTTGCTAGTAGGGATAAAGATAGATGGATTTTGGAATATACGCGTTGTTACTGTGTTCTATTGGAAATGAAGGTAGAGCATTTCAAATTGCAGCTGGCTTTATAGTTGATGTTTATTTGCAATGGCAAGACACTGGAGTGTGCAAGTAAGTAGGTTTCCATTAGTAACATTCATAAAGAATGCTTGAGGCAGAAAAGTGGAAATTTCAATATATGTGAATTTATGGATTGCATTAATGAAAAATTAACCTCAGTGTTAGGCAAAATTTAATCAGCCTGAGTTGAGATTTGGACACTGAAATCCACCTAAGGCTCAGACAGTGGTAAAGTCCTACAAGCTTTTGAAGACTACCTACTCTTTTATGTAACTTACATAATTTACCAACCCCTGTGGGAGTTTAAACTGAGTGATCACCAGAGGTCCCTTCCAACCTAAATTGTTCTGTAACTGTATTTAGTACGATAACTTACAGCATACTTAGCTTTGCTTCCTCAACATATGCTCAAAAATGCCTATTCTGGGGAAGGGAACATCTGTCTCCCATCTATCTCCTACCTACACACAGGTTTAGGAAGACAGACACTTGAATTCTGCCCCTATATTCCAGGTAAATGTCGTATGGACTATGTTGTTAACAATGCCCTTTTTCAGGATTACCTCATGGAATCTGGGAGGAGTTGTAGCCTGGACTGCAGCCAGTTGGATGGGTCTTGCGTCCCAGGGGTTAGCCCTGCATCCACAGAATGGGTGTCAGGCCCCAGAGGGTCTCAATAGTTGTTCTGTACCTTGTTCCTATTGAGCTGGACCAAGGTGCCACCAGGGACAGAAGTCACAGGTACCAAATTGAGAACCTGACCCTTCATGAGGTGCATGTTTATGAAGGAATTTTTGAAAGCTAGAGTTGTGATACCTGGTCATAGAGCTGTTTTTATCAAATTATGGTTTAAAGTGAATATACTTATATTTGGTAGCGAGGTTGTTCGGAACCAGCTTGTGTACTTTCCTAGCTGAGTGTCCTACACATCTACAGTGGCTTGAATTTGGAACAGTATTATCTTACTGGTGTGGAGTAATCAGAAGGCAGAAAAATATTAGAGGAAAAGATAAAATAAATTTAATGAGCAGGTGTGACACTGGACTATAAGAGGCTACTGTGAAGAATACGGAGTTTTTTGTGGTTTAATTCTCTATGGAGTAATGGCTCCTTCTAAAAGTTACTGTTAACTCAAATTTCTTCTGAGATGCTACAATTTAAAAACCATTGGGTAGTGTTTTTTTCTCATAGTCAAACATACTGTAATTAATACTTTTAGTCTGATTTATAATAGCATGTATTTTTCATTTAATTTTAAAGTTTACCTTGCACATGATATCTCTTTTTCCTTTTTCTCTTTAAATACATGTTTCATTTAGTGTCTGCAGATCTTACTTCACTGCTGACTATGTGAAATGTTACTTGCTATGATTTGAATTGTGGCATCATAAATTACAGTACTGAGAGGTTACCAATTTTATTTTCCTGCCTGGGCGATGTACTGCGGGGAAAGTAAAACAAATTTAACAAATCTAGAAATTTAAAATGCATAGGTTTCTGTGCTGTTAACATAATTTTTGAATGTAAGTATTGAAGTTGAGACCTTCTCTTCAGTATATTGATGTTGGAGTCTGTGTGGTGACTGAATTTCCATTGACACTTTTTTTTTTGCCATTTCTAGCAGTACTTACTTCAAACATCGAACGTTTAGCCCCTGTTATTTCAACTGTTCCTTGAAAATGGCTATTTCAAATCGATATTAAAGCTACGTGTCTTATGCTGGCCTGTCACGTGATAATGGCATTTATTTTCACTTGTAAAACCGCTGATCATAGTGGAAAATAACTTTAAATACATTTTTAGCTATTTTATTATATCTGTAGGTATTTTTACAGCTTAACTCTCTTAAGAGGTGCAAAAGAAGAAACTGATTTTTTTAAATACTCTTTTATTCTTTGCTTTCAAGTACTATTTTATTCTTTGCTATTCATTTAAATAGTGATGTTTTGCTCAGAAATGTGTTGCTACTTCTGATTTTCACGTATTTGTATTTTAAATGGGACTTCATAATAACAACAGATTTTTTTTTGTCTTATAATAAAACATACTTCAAAAATGGATTAGAAATAGAGTTCATGTTGATTAAAATGAAAATGTATAATAGTTTCAATTTTATCTTTAGCTCACTGAGGAGAAAAGTGTTATTTAGTGATTATTACAAGTTGCAAAAGCAACACTAAGATTTAGCTTGGCTTTCTAAGATGTTATTTAACTATGAATTTATGTATATTTAAAATGTAATAATTTAGAAAATTTTTGGGAAGTGGTTGAAGCTTAAAATTGTTGAAAAAAAAGCAGCTGCTTCTTTGGAAAAACATTTTTGAATTTCAGTGTTCCAACAATGTAGAATTTTCAATTATTTGACTTCATTTAACTTATCTCAGCAAGTGCCTGTGAAATAATTTTTTAATAAATCAAATTCAAACACATGCTGGAATGTTTGCCAAGATTATAGTGTTGTAACAGCTAGTGTTACCTTAGACATAATGCTAAACTTCTGAAAAGACATTTTACGTATTTTTTTTCTTACAGCAGGAAAATATTTTTTGGAAAAATAATACCCTATCAGTCTATCTTTTCTAAAAATGTTGCCATGGAGTACAGATGTAGGCTCGCTGATTCTACCATCATTTACTGGTTCTCACCCTTTATGCTTGTGGAAATAGATGCCACCTTAGCTTGTTCTTACAGACTTCCAAGTATTAATTGCTGTCATATGGATACTGTGTGTCAAAAGCTGTTTTTTGATTCTGTTTCCAAAATGAATATATTTAAAATATAATTTTCTTGGAAATATATGAAAGCACTGTGTTTGGTTCTCGAGCTGTTTGTTATGGGTTCTGAGAGTCGTGATCCCTTCTGTTGTGCCAAATGAAACTAGACTGAAGTCACTGCATGAAGGATACCTCTTTTGGCATCTGAACATCAGTTTCAAGTGTGTTATGTAGCTTAAAAGTTGTACAAAACGTGCCATGCTTAACTGAAATTATAAGTAAATTTAGCAAATAAAATTTTACAAAGACTCTCTGTGTGGAAAATCAGAAACGGGGTAAACTGATGAAATAACAAAAATGTGATTGTCTTTATAGGCATTTTCCAGTCACAGCTTAGTAATGAAAGTTTGTTCAAGTTGTAAGGTTACTGAACTGACAAAATACTTGTATAAGTTTTTCAAATCAGAACTTAAAGGTCTGAAGTGACTTCAGTCAGCTGCAGAGGGTTGGGGGAGCGTCCTTTGGTGAAGCTGAGAAGTAGCACAGGAGTACGTATGGAAAAGCAGCACTTTGTTATTTCAGAGATAATTGTGAAATAAGATCACCTTGGAAATCAACTGATTTTGGTGCTTTGATCAGGTTTTCTTCTTTGTAGGCTAGCAGTGTAAACAATAGGAAATTGATAATGTTTTTAAAATTAAAATAAGCATCTCATATAGGTGAGGAGCTCTAGTAAAAACCACTGTGCAGCTAGGCGTCTTTCAATAGTTCTTGAGGTTGTTTTTACTTTACACATTTTAATATGATATAATTCAAACACTATACCCCCCTCTTTTGGTTTTTGAAATCATTCCTTTTGGTGCGAAGCAGAATGTCAGAACAGTGGAACTAAATCACAACTTATTTGAAATCTGAAAGCAATAAAACTGCTGCTTTGACAGTTCGTTACCCACTTCAGATTTCTGACAGGCCGGGCGTTATGAGTAGGCGTTTTTAAGCTGTGCGTGATGAACTCGAATAACTCGCATAGTAAAGCGTATATATGGAGCTATGGGAGGAATAGATCCTTTTCCATTGTCAGCTGCCAGGCAAGTCAAATGCTGGAAGAAGAATGTTATTAGTTACACGTAATTTTATTGTAGCCTGAAAAGAAGCGGCACGTTTACATAATCTGCATGTGACTATAAGTACAGGGTTTCAAGCGATGTCCTCCTCTGAACGAAATTAAAACAAGAAACTGTAATCTGTTGTGAGTTCAGCTCAAGGCAGCTTGCTAGAAGTTAAATAACATTCCTGTTTGGGTTGGAACTCATGTAGAAGAGGTATTATTTTAAACGAAAATGAAGTCTACAGCTATCTGGTTGTGAATGTCTCTCAATTACAGTGGCGTCCGTGGATCTTGGATCTGAATGAAGATTTGGCTAGGAATTCTCCACATCCTTATTCTGTGTTTTCCTCTGAATAAGAAACAGCATGTGTGAATTACATTTACTATAATCCGCTCCATACAGGGGGATAAAGATTCTGCGAAAAATGATTATGCACGGTTTAAAATTCTTTTGATTGTAGTAGATCGATTCCTTTTTACTTTAGCTAGTTAGAAGTTAAAGGTATTTTGAGGAGTAATACTGAATGGCTAACGTTTTAGTATTTAGCTAAACACAAACCTATGAATAAGAAGTAATGCTGCAGTTACAGACAATCGCATTCCGATGGTGGTGTAACTTCCTGCATTTAACCGAACATGAAACATTATTCAGTGAAAAGGAAAAATACTCTTTTTCCTGAGTGTGCTACCCAAGCAATTAGAATGAATTGCTACTACTGTAAAGTGGGGAGTTACTGAA
The DNA here is from genome assembly GCA_013399095.1 of Psophia crepitans. Taxonomy (NCBI): domain Eukaryota; kingdom Metazoa; phylum Chordata; class Aves; order Gruiformes; family Psophiidae; genus Psophia; species Psophia crepitans. The sequence goes on along the minus strand of VWZZ01004621.1, from coordinate 334,883 downwards.
TGAGATAATCTGTATTTAAGCTTCCCATAATACAAGCCTACGGAATAAAAACATGTTCTCTTATGCATCAACTTAAAATATTTTTACAGTTGTAGCTACCAAGTTTATAAAGAGATTTCTCCTATTTTCACAAAAACGGAACGTTTTTGTGTGTTATGGAAATAAATTTCAGTTTAACTGCTGAAAGTGCTGCGATGCATAACGTGTTTTCTAAGGAGGCACTAGCTCCAAAGTTATGCCCGGTTCCTCCCTTTCCAGTTTCAGTCAAAACAAAAGACTTTTTTCCCACTGATGCACATAGATGAATGCTACCAAACCGAAATGATGCCTGTGTGGGCATTGTCAGGGGAAAAGGTAGAGCTCAGTGAGAAATCATCTATTTCTAAAATTTTTGGACTGTTAGTAATTTTTGTAAAATGCAACAACATGAGTAACTTTCAACACAATGTTCTTCTGTAGACCAGAAGCAGAAAGTAATTGAGACAAAAAAAATTAATGTTACATATTTAGTGCCTGATTTCCAATTTCTTCTGTAGAATATGACATAACCTTCCTGTGGAAATTCAGTCTAGTGTTATAATTAAAAATGGCATTTGCTCGGGTTCTTATTTGTGACTGAAAGGGACTGTCTGCATCTAGTATACTTGTAATGTTCTGTATGCATAAGGTTTGGATTAGTTTGTTTTTTTTTAAAAAAATATGCGTTATGAATAAACTAATGATTCAGTTATAATGTATTTGTAATTCCTGTTACAAAAAAAATTTTAAAAAAATCTGAATTTTTCTTCATACATATGGAAACACTTAAGGTAAAGGTGAAATCCACTTTGTAAATGTCCAGTTTGGGCTGTTAGCTGTAGAGGTTACTGAAAGAAGAGAAAGTACTATTTAGCTTCAGATTCTAATTCATGCAGAAATGTTCCTTCTCAGATGTTACTTTTGAATTAAAAAGGCTAAATTGCAGCTTTGACTGCAATTATCTGTACATCTTGGCTTCCAGATCAATGAGGTCTGTCATGTGTGAGAGACCACTATCTAAGAACTGGAAAATCTCTTGTGAATAAGTACTACATGAACGCATGTAAAAGAAATGCAGAGAGAAAATATTCAGACTAACTAAGAAATATAATTTTTGAGGTGCCGTTTCCATGTCTCCCAGCAAATTAAAGAGGTCAAACTCCTGGCAGCTTGTAAAACAGAAACAGTTAGCCCATGGCCTCACATAAAAACGTAGCAAGCTGTTGCTTATATTCTACCTTTGCATTTAAACCAAGAACTAACTGCTATTTGTATTTTTAAAAATAGAAGTCTGTTTACTTTCATTAAGCAATCTTGTGAGCTGCAAATATTTTTGACCCTCCCACACCTCTCCCATATTTTTCTTTTGTCTTTGGTAGAAGTAATGAATCTCATGGATTGTATTTAGACTGTCAGTGGGATATAATGTAATTTACTTTACTGACTGGGTCTCTTCCAGACGTCTACATGGGTTGAAAACTGGATTATGGTATTTAGGATACAAACTGTCTGCCCTTACTTGTCACAGAAAAATACTTGTCAGTTAAGCCACAGACTCATATAAATAAGACTTTGGTCTTAGAGCAACATATTTCTTAACTGATCTTTAAAAATACGAGTTCAAAAGCTCTGTTCTGCAGAATTTCTGATTTATATATGCTTTATGTCCCAAATAGGTAGAAGTATTTTATTTATGGAATTTTAAAAGACAAATATGGAATGGGGAATAGGAGATGTGTTACATACTTCATTATTGAAAAAGCAGCTGTAGCATAACTGAGAAGAAATAAGAAATGAGTAAATGTATGAGGGGATCAGTTAAGAGCACAGATTTTAATATCGAAGATGTTGTTCCATGTATTTAGCCAAAGTAGATTTTACTTAACATACACTACGTTAAAGTTGTAGATTTTTAAAAATAGAAACTATTGTGCATACCTTATCTAGACATTTCTCTTTTGTTTCTTGAAAATAGTCAGAAATAGAATAGTTAAATGGTCACATACCTTTGTCACTCCTTTTTTTTAATGCTGACTTCTAGCTGATTAGAACTGATCCATACTTTCGCATTGTATTAGGCATTTAATATGTTTTGTAATTTCTGCCACCCTGAAGCGCACCCCCCCCCAACAATTTGCTGACCTTACCAACATTTTAACAAGGTATTTGAGAGTATTTCTGCTATTGCATTTATTCTGTGTGTCTGTGGGACTCCTCTCAGGAAGCTTCCCTGCATGGTAGAAAGATGCATATGATTGAAAAATAAGGAAATTAGCCAAACATAAGTTTTGCTTCATCCTGTGAAATATTTGTGATTCACATTGGATAGGCCAGCGTGTTCTTACTGAACTATGTGATTCGGCCTGACTTAGGAAACTTGTTGTGTTTATTGTTAAATGATCGGAAAGAGTGGTAATTCTCAGAACAGAAATACCTAAATGTGTTTGTGTAAATAACCCAGCCGTGGTGTCAGTATGGCTCAGATCAGCCTGTATTAATGGTCCTTGACCTGCTGTGGTTCCTCTGTTTCGGTAGCTTTGCCACACTTTCACCGTTTGAATTGAAATCTCTTATATGGAAAGATTTCCCGAAAAGAGGCTGGTCACACGTACTCAGGGGAAGGTTTTCAGTTGGGCAGTGAAATGCTCTCACTGTTGCATTCCTACAGAGCACGCTTGAGCTCAGGACTGTGGGAATGTTGCAGATGCTTTTTTTCTGGCAGCTTGGAGAGACTGTAAGAGACACCTCGTGGTGCCTCACGACCAGGGAGGGAGATTAAAATGATAGAGCTGATTAGAATGGAGAGGATATTAAAAGAAAGTGAGGGCAGGCATCTGCTCTATGAGAAAAGAGACCACACTTAAGCAAAGACTATATATTAATTTGCTGGACCAAAATAAATTGTTTGCAGCAGAACATAGTTCCCTCCATGATGCGGGGGAAGAACCAGGATTTTGGCTTAACCTGTGATTCATATAATTTCTTTGCCGTAAACAAATTTGAGAAAGCTGGGCCTGGAGAGTGTGAGAACATTCATCGATGGGGTGAGGAGACCATGCTTTGCTGAATGAGAGGAGTGGAACCAAGATGAGAAGCTGGGGACTGGGAAGATAATGGCATGGCACCAGGGCCCCATCAACGGGTTGGGACAGAGGCAGACATTCTTCCAGTTGAAACGTGGAAAAAATAAGCCAAGCAGTCCATCTTAAGAGTGGCATTTCCCAATGTATGAATGCAGGCTTTCGCAACTCTCTAAATGCCGTTTAATGCCCTTTTTGTGTGTAATTTTATTTGTTTGTGTTGTGGTAGTGCTCAAAGAACCCAGTCATGATTATGACTTTTTTATGCAGATAGGAAGACAGACCCTGTTCCAGAGGGTTTGTACTGTAAGGTTCGGCATGTCCCAAATGTTATGCGCGCAGGTAGTTCCTTTTCAAGACAGTGGGTGTTCTCGCATGGTTCAAGTTTAGCAAACTCGTACATGTCAGCAGGGTTTTATCCTTAAGAGCAAGGCGGACTTCAAGACTTGGAGCTGTGCCAGTAAATTCTAACGGGCTTCTCATTATTTGCTGTTACAGACCTGTGTATGTCTTTGAAGGATTGGAGCCCAAGTTCTTCCACATTCAGGTTTTCTAGTGAAAACGATCTTTCGAATTTTTAGGATGGGGTCCTGCTAAAATTAGGAAATATTTGCCTGCTGCCTGTTAGAATGGTGATGTTATTTCCTTTCGTTTCGGAGGTTAGAACATTGCTAATATTGGTTTGCACGTTCAAGTGCATCAAATTCAGGAAATAATTTATTATGTAGAAGTTACGCCGATGTTCAGCACCAAAGAGCTCTTCAATGCAACGTATAAATTTCATTTATTCAGCTTTTTCAGATTTAGCTGCAGTACTGTCCCACTGCATCTCAAGAATTTGCTCAGGAAATTTTGAAAAGTATTCAAGGAAAACTGTATAACTTATTTTCTTAAATTGTAAATATTGCTGACAGATACTTACTGTATCCGGGGAAAGTACCAATTTCTGTTGCTGCTGGTTTGGTTTAAGCAGGCATATTTCTAGAAGCCAAATGTATGACTGTTCCTACAAGAATGAAGATTTCTCTTGGTTTTTCTTTATTTTTAAAAAAATGTTTTTAGGAAGTGATTGGATTAAATATTTTTCTCCTTTAAAGAAAAAAAACCCCATTACTAAATTACAAAAATTTGGTTTCCGCTGAGAAAGCCCCCTCGAAAATGGACTGGAAAAGCCAATGGCTTTTTTGTTTGCTCTGTCTCCCCTCTGCCTGTGCTGTCTTGTATCTCCTTGTGCTGGCATCTACACTTACTCTCCTACTGTTCTGGTTCTAATGCCCTATCTCCTGCCTTGCTACCCTGTAAGAAATAAGGCAGACTTGAAACATTTTCTTTTTTCCTGTGATATTCCCAGTGTCACTTCTGTTACTTCTTCTGAATAATATTTTTGTAGTTAAGATAAAGCTTTGATGCTTCCTACACTTTGCTTCTCTCAATATTGCATCGTGTGGGGTGTATAAATTTTTGCACTGTGCATATTGAGTGTATAACTTATTTAACTACAGCTGGTAAAGTAAAACATTTTCATGTGTAAGAGTGCAGTACATTATGGTTAGAAACATCAATTTTTTCTTTCTCTGGGTTCAGTGGGCTTAGGTGGTGTCTTTTACTGTCTTAAAGATTTATATTTTTTTTAATATCATATTAGATTTTGGTTTACAAATCTGGTTTATCTTTTAAGACCATATTAACAGATGGGCAAACAGCATTGATTTTAGGTTAAATTTTTTTTTTTGTCTGCCTTAGCCCTGAAGACTAACTTCAAGAAAATCATGTATTTAAATATTATTCCTAATGTAAGTGCAAAAGTAGGTACTTAAATTCTGAAAGTGTAGATATTAGTAAACTGGATGGAGTGTTTTTTTTAAAAAGGAGTTAAATGATTCCTTTAAATAAATTTAATCAAACATTTATTAGTACTCTTGCCATTATTTGCTTCTCTCAAATAATTTTTCCTTTAAAGTCTATGTGTAATATTGCAAAACTCTTTTGGGTGGCAGGTGCAGTTAACCACATCACAGTATTTCAGTTCTATATTTACAACAGGAATTTTCCTAGTTAAAATTATACTTCGCAAACAGTTTAAATTTTAGACTAATATTTTTCTTCTAATGAGTAGTTGGGGAAGGTTTTCCATCACAAAGCATAATAGCCAGTGAAAAATACCTGTGTAACACAAAGTTTCCGGAGCAAAGCAATGACCAAGTGTCCCAATCCTACAAGTAATTCTATAGTAATGCAGAGTGATGGGAGCATCTGTTTATTCTTAGTTATTTAAGAGAAGGTTTTTGTCTTTTCTTTTAATCTTTGTTTCTGGACATAATTTTCATTCTAAAATATTGAAGACAGCTTTAAAAAAATATACGAGGCTCTGTATATCAACATTAAAAAAAATAAAAAAAAGTAAGGTTCTCTATATAGAAGATCTTCAAATTAGGATAAATAACACAGTTAAGTGCCAAATTGTAATTTAATTTTAATTTTTTTTTTTTCTTTCACACATTATAAACTAACTGCTGTGGTACGTTCTTAAAATAAATCTTAACATGCATATAAAAATAGGAAGGAAGTTCTGTCATGCTTAGTTCATGCTGCCACCACTTCAGGCAGTGATTGCCAGCCTGAGGTCATGACCTGTTCCCATGTCAGCAGGATCATTTGGAGGCTCATGATACCAATTTCATTGTTATTTCCAGACTTAAGTCGTGTCTTGAGGCTTCAGCTCCAAGCTTGGGAATTTTTATTTGGGTCAGGTACCAGTGTGAAATTCAGTACAGGAACAGTTTACTCATTTCCAATTATTTTTTTTTGGGGGGTGGGGGAATTATCATGGGACTGTTTTAATCCTACTCACAGTCAGAAACATGTAGAATTTCCAATTTAATAAATTTAATAAATCAGAAAGAAAAAAATTGTCAAATCAACAGCAAAAAATATATCTAACACAGTATTTAGTGTGTGGCTTTTATCCAGTGGGTTGTGGCCTGTTGGACAACTTTTTATTTAATAGTCTGACTGTGATTGTCTTATCTCCAGTTTGGTTTTTTATATGACGTACATGGCAAAATCATGCATGTACATCTGCAATTCACTCAAGGTTACTTGGAAATTGGTTTCTGCGAATACACAAAATGTCTACTCAGGCAAAAATTCAGAAGTGCATGGAGTTGTTTTAAAGAACATAAATATATGCCCATGTTGCCTCCAAACTGCGTGATTAGTAAAGCTTGTAGTAACTAACCTCTGGACCAAAAGAAATTCCTCCCAAGTTTTAACAAGTTGCATATATTTCTAGTTTATCCTTTTAGCTGCAAGTGATCAGGGGAAAAAAAAAATCTCTTCATCCTTTATAAAATATATGTATTTTAAAAGATTTTGTACTCATGGATTACTGTAAATTTTTTTTTTAGGACTGTTAACATCTCAAAGGTTAGGGTTTCTAGTGGTATGCCATTGATAGAAACAGTCTATTGCCATAGGAACCACCAAAATGCTGCTTTTGATCTAAAGGAATATTACCTGTTTCTACTTTTAGTTGCATTTATGTCAGGATAAAATAGTTCACAAATAGCACTCTAAAGAGCTATTTTTCTTAGTGACCTCACTTGAATTCACACATGCTAGGGCTGAAATCTCAGCCCAGTTGACTTTAAACGCCCATCAATTTCCTTGGGATCCGGACTTCTTTCAAGAAGTGTACTTCAGACGAAAAAATATTGACATTTCCTTCAGGTTTTCAGACTTTTGATGTTCGTCAAAAGAATGTAATCACATTTGTTAACATGTCTGCTGTTACCTTTACCTAGAAGATGCTTTGCGTTATGTGTTGTGTTTCTTGAAATAAATCCATGTAAAAATAGGGTATTATTGGACTACTTTAGCTTTTAATAGAAACATGTACATAAAGCTCCAAATATACGAATGTATAATTGTGAAGGCTTGGATTATTTTTACATGACCTGTGAAAGTGGGGGAGGGAAAGAATAATTTGTCCATGTCATTTACTGATCGCCGTTAAAATAATTTTGTCAAAAAGTAATGTGCCTTAGACTGTTTGAAATTAAACACGCGAATGCAAGAGGATATCTAAGGTGAAAGATGTTTGTGTAATGCTAAACATAACCAAAGAAACTGTGGTGTTAGCAAAGGTACCATGCTCTATTTTATCAAGTGCCAGAAGTTGCATAATGAAAGTCTTTCAGTTAAAAAAAAATAAGTAAAGAAAACACAAAAATGCCACCCAGCTGGTAGAGATCTTCCTAATTTTTACCTGATTGTATTTCTGAAGAAATATGGCAGGGCCCTCGTAAATTTTCAACATGAACTGCATTTTTGTTGCCAATTTCCATATCCTTTTAAAAGTGCTGAAGCGTGCATTTGCTATTTATGTTTGCAGTAGACTGAGTACACTTTTACTATTTGTGGTTTCAGAAATTGGAAACAACCAAACAGTGGTGCTATGGTCTAAAAAAATAAATTTTAAACAGCTGTGGGACAGTATTTTTAGAATGGTAGGAGTCCTTCTGAAGACAGACTCGTAACTGTGTGTCTCTGCACAGGAATGCTGCAGAGGGGTTTTTGAAATCAGGATTGTGTTGTCTTCATACCTTCGTCTGTGTTGTCTGTGGTAATCAAAGTCTCAGACAAATAGAGCTACTCGGAAGAATATCTCCCCCCCTGTATTTTCATGCTATCCATATGGATATTTGAGTTACTTTAAACACTTCTTGTATCAGATAACCTGTTCTTTCTAGCTTACCTATTCCTTATAAGTGTCATACAAGATAGAAAATTAACCATAATCTTACTTATAGAGATGATAAGAGGTTGTAGGAGGCCAGAAATCCAGTGTTATCATTCTAGCTTGTTTTGGCATGCCAGTTTCGTTTGTTCCCTAAAAAGTTGTCCTGTATAGTAAATTATTTCTCCAGATATAGCAGCATTTAGTACTTTAAGTAATTTGAATTTAAAAAGATATGTTTAATTTCTTTGCCATTTAAATGGTGAATGTCACCCTGCCACAGATAATACCACACTACGTCTTGGATATATTGATCTGAAAGCAACTAACTATTCCAATTTTCCTTTGTTTACAAAAAAAAGAAGTTCCCTAATTTTGTCTTGTAACATTTCAGCAATAGCAGGCGTAAGTTTTCTTTTCTTTTCTTTTACTCAACCCAAGTAATGAAGTAAAGTACATAATTAGCTTAGATCATAAGCCTAGAAAGAGTCCAAAATGATAACATGGTGTAACCCTCCATATAAGTTTGTCATTGTAATGCGGGCACTCGTTTGTGGAGACTGATGAATTTGCTCACTCAATCATAATACGAAACATGGTTCAATACTTTAATTGATTGCTCCATTTGATTTTAGTTGTAGCCAGTTTTTGATCTAGGCTTACTTGGATGTTAACTGTAATTACTTAACATAAATCTTAAATCAAATGAATTCTGATTTATAACATGGTTTTAAATTTCAACTTTCCAGAACTCGTAACGACATCACCATTCCAAATTTTTCAGAATCTTTTTCCAGTGTATAGAAGAAATACAGTTCTGCTTCTGTTCATGTCAGGGTATTGTGCTGGCTACAGGGAGCTCTTTCTGCCATGATCCTGCAATTTAGGGGGTAATTTACTTTTTTTTCTCATAGTCCCAAGTTGTGCAGAGTTGTAGGCTTTTGCATCCAGCCTTCCAGCTTGGATTTTCAGGTGACAGTCCTTGCACTTGGACGAAAGTTTTGCTTAAATAATATTTCTGAAAACATGGTCTATTCGTTGTGTTTTAGAATCCACCCGTAAACCTTACCTGTAGTAGGCCTTGCAGTGTGCTCAAATTTTATAATACAAATAATGAGCGGCAATGGTGTTGAAATGAGCGTATGTGTGATTACACTCAGCAAAGGGTAAAAAAAAAGCAGTTACTTTCTGAGGATGTGAATTACCCTCCTGTACCAAAATACTGTAATTAAGAAAAAAAAAATTAATTATATGCCTTGTAGTTTTTAATTATAGGTCAATTTAATATTAGTTTTAAATTCTGACAATGAATGGCACTTAACCTCAGTTCCAAGAAATACAGTGTTCGGTATATTTGCAGTTAGTAGAAGATGAAAGGATCTGGTGCAATTTGTTATTTTTTGTTTTTAAGAAGCAGAGGAAGATACAGCACATTCTCATGTGAGTTAGACCACTTTAGCAAAGTTACTTTTTTGAAAAGTTTCACCGAGTACTACTTTGGAACAAAACAATTATAAGTGTTAGAACACTTTTAACCAGAAAGGGATTATTGTGTTAAGGCAGGGGTAGAGTTAGATGGTCTCACACTACTGTCAGGGTCTCCTTATAACCCACATCATTACTAAGGCCTGATAAAGTAATACTTATTTCTACATGGCCTTCTTCAGGTAGTGCTTGTAGTTCTTTGCATCTTCTGCAATTCACAGAACTCTGCCAAAATTAATATTGTAGACATAAACTTGACAATTTTGTGTTGAAGTAGTTTTGTCAATGAACCTCCTAACTCCAGGTCATTAAGTCCTTATCATTGTCCCCAAAATATTAAAAATAAAAAAGCCCTCAGTATTTAAAGAATGTGTTATCCATCACAAGATTGAAGAAGCATTAGGTAAGTATATATATATGTGTGTATGTGCATACAAATACATATGTACATGTTGTTGAGATGTTAATAACTTCAGATGGAAAGGTGGTATAACAATACATTAGTAAAAAAATATAAGAAATGTTTTTCATTAGAAGATAACACAAATTATTTACAGGTAGAAATTAAATAATAAAAAGACTCCAGAAAACTTGATAGTAATTAATGTAAAGAATGGAAAGATTTTCCATTAAAACTATATTTAGTATGCAGTAGATTTTTGTGTACCAGCTTTAGAGCTGTTTTTGACAAAACATTTTTGCTGCATTTTCAGAAAGTTGTGTTAATACAATTTTTATGACCTTTCAGATGGTCAAATATCACAATATAAAAAACAAGTTTTGGGGAGATTCATTTCAGAACAGCTGTGTTTTGGCTGCTGTTTGAATTACGTTAATTCGTACTCGGGCTTGAGTCCCAAAATCCAGAGATTCTTGAAGCCTATGGACTGACAACTAAAGTTGGATCTTGAGTTAAAAGCATGTAATTTAAAAATGGCAATGGTCCTCCACTGTGAAAAGAATAGCTGTTAACTGATATTTAAAAAAATAAAAAATCATTATAACTGGATTTTTCAGAAAACTGGTATATGCCCCAGTTTAGAATATTTTTAAAAACTGAATATACTTGGAAGATAAATATAATCAAAATACCTTTTTTTCTGTTGATGTGGCATTCCTGTTTTGTTATGCTCTGTTTGACAAATTTAGATGATCTTATATGCTGTGAAAATCTGATATTTTTTTTTTATCATGTCATTGCTTCAAAAGAGTCAGTACTGATTCAGTAGAAACTCAAGTACTGTTTACATAATATATTCTCTAATCCTAATTATAATGGCCCATTAGTTACAGCTGGTGTCTCTGATACTGGTATCTTAATAGGATGTGTCTATTTGAGGTTAATGTGTGAATATCAGTTATTCTTTGACATAATGCTTTAAATGTATTTTTATCCCGTTGTTAAAGGTAAGGCAGATATTTAGTAGTTTGCCAGATGTGTGATCCTCACTAGGACTCAAAGTTTTTAACTACCTGTGATTGCCACTGAGAAATTATGATGCTGTAGTTCAGCTGACCTGCTTTGCTGTGGGTCTGCTTTGAGCTTAAGCACCAAGTGGACCACTGCATCTCTCTTTATGAAGATAAGAATTGTTGCAGAGATTGAAAATTGATTATTCCAGTGATGTTGAAATGGTTATAAGTATTGAAACAAACTTTATTCCAAATCCTGGTCTCTGTCCTAAGACATTAATTGCTGCTTTTTTAGGGACATTTAAACCTGAATCTGGCAAGTCATAGTGATCTCAAAGTGGACCTTGTTTGTTTGTTAGTTCTGTGATTTATGGTATGATTTTTGTCAGAGAGGTAGGGTTCAGAAATATGTTTATCCTTGGGACAATCTGATGAATGCTAATCTGTAGGTCAGTTAAGCATATTTTTTTAGGGTTTTTTGAGGGCAATATGTTGGTCCCTACTCACTAAATATAAAGCATTCTATAAAATCAATAAACTTCTTATCTCTAAATTCAAAAAGGTATTTAAAAATCTATTTATTCTTGCATCTTAGAAAGGGTCCCAGCTTTACAGACCTCAGTCAGACCCACCATAGTTTCTTCTGGAAAGAGTGCTGTTTTCTTTGGTCCAGAGGACTTCCTTTTTAAATTTCTGAGCTTTGACCAGTTAAAATGTCTTTGTGTGGTCTGATGCCTGAGGGTTTGGGAAAAAAAAAAAAAAAAAGAAAAAAAAAAAAGACCTCACCCTTACTGAGGTGCCCTTGCGAAACTGCTTCACCACTCTGCAGACTGAAGAGGAAAGACCCGCCGTATCAGGAGAGATGCTGAAGCTGAGTAAGGCAGCCCGGTCTGCTCCCTGTATAACAACCAGAATGACTAAGAAAAGATCCTTGCCCTCATGGGAGACTGCGACCATCTTGATATCTGCTGGAGGGACAACAGAGCAGGGCATAAGTGATCTAGGAGGTTCCTGGAATGTGTTGATGATAAGTTCCTTCTCCAAGTGATAGAGGAGCCAATAAGGAGAGGTGCCATGCTGGACCTTGTTCTCACCAACAAGGAGTGGCTGATGGGGAATGTGAAGCTCAAGGGCAGCCTTGGCTGCAGTGACCAGGAAATGGTGGAGTTCAAGATCCTCAGGGCAGCAAGGAGGGTGCACAGCAAGCTCACTGACCTGGACTTCAGGAGTGCAGACTTTGGCCTCTTCAGGGACCTGCTTGGTAGAGTGCTGTGGAAAAAAGGCCTGGAGGGAAGAAGGGCCCAAGAGAGCTGGTTGATATTCGAGGGTCACCCCCTCCAAGCTTGGGAGCGATGCATCCTGACAAAGAGGAGGTCAGGCAAAAATGCCTGGAGGCCTACATGGACGAGCAAGGAGCTCCTGGACAAACTCAAACACAAAAAGGAGACTTATAGAGGGTGGAAAGAAGAGCAGGTAACCTGGGAGGAACACAGAGAAACAGTCCAAGCAGCCGGGGATCAGATTAGGAAAGCCAAAGCCCTGATAGAATTAAATCTGGCCAGGGATGTCAAGGGCAACAAGAAAAGTTTCTATAGGTACATCAGTGATAAAAGAAAGATTAGGGTAAATGCGGCCCCCCTCCAGAATGTAGTGGGAGACCTGGTTACCCAGGATGTAGAGAAGGCTGAGGTACTCAGTGACTTTTTTTTACTTCAGTCTTCACTGACAAGTGCTCAAGCCACACTGCCCAGGTCATGGAAGGCAAAGACAGGGACTGGGAGAATGAAGAACTGCCCACTGTACGGAAGTTCAGGTCTGAGACCATCTAAGGAATCTGAAGGTGCACAAGTCCATTCGACCTGATGAGGTACATCTGCGGGTTCTGAGAGGACTGGCGGATGAACTGGCCAAGCCACTCTCCATTGTATTTGAGAAGTCGTTGCAGTCCAGTGAAGTTCCCACGAACTGGAAAAGGGGAAACATAATTCTAATTTTTAAAAAGGGAAGCAAGGAAGACCCAAGGAACAGCAGCCAGTCAGTCTTATCTCTGCAACCAGCAAGATCATGGAGCAGATCTTCCTGGAAACTATGCTCAGGCACATGGAAATTGAGGACGTGATTGGTGACAGCCAACATGACTTCACTAAGGGCAAATCATGCCTGAAAAATTTGGTGGCCTTCTATGATGTGATTACAGTCTTGGTGGATAGGAAGAGCAAGTGATGTAATCTACTTGGACTTTTGCAAGGCATTTGACCCTGTTCTGCATGTCATCCTTGTCTCTAAACTGGAGAGACAGGGATTTGATGGATGGACTGCTTAGTGTTTAAGGAATTGGTTGTATTTTTGTACTCAGAGTTGTGTTCAACGGCTCGACATTCAAGTGGAGACCAGCGTTGAGTGACGTCCCTCAGGAGTCGGTATTGGGATCATCACTGTTTAACATCTTTGTTGGTGACGTGGACAGTGGACTTGAATGCACCCTCAGCAAGTTTGTCGATGACACCAAGCTGTGTGGTGCAGTTGGCATGCTTGAGGGAAGGGAAGCCATCCAGAGGGACCTGGACAGACTTGAGAGGTGGGCCCATGCAAACCTCATGAAGTTCAACAAGGCCAAGTGCAAGGTCCTGCACGTGGGTCGGTGCAGTCGCAAGCACAAGCATAGGCTGGGCAGAGAATGGATTGAGAGCAGCCCTGAGGAGGAGGACTTGGGAGTGCTGGTGGATGAGTAGCTCAACATCAGCTGGCAATGTGCACTTGCAGCCCAGAAGGTACAAATTAGCTACTGATGATGGCTGTTACTTGTAGATAACATCAAAGTGTGATTAAAGGACAACGTTACTTACTTTTATTACTAAGTGTTGAAATTATTCTGTGCCTGATGCTTGTAACTCCGGATTTCCATCCTGGCGTGGTATGCTAAGTAGATGAGTTTCTGCGGTTACACAGTCTCGCTAATGTCAACTAAAATAGTTGGCTTTTAAAACACGTTTAAGTGAGTGCTGAAGATATCAGAGATACTAAATTCGCCCTCATGAGCACAGTGTATGGGCAGGGAGCAGTTTGTGTGGCCCAGCAGCTGAGCGGCACCTGCTTGCCGCTGGATTAGATGTGGCACACACTATGTCTTGTCAGGCAGGCAAAAATAAAGGGGAATGTGACATGGATGGATGGATGGATAGGTGGTTATACAGCTGGTGTTGTGGAGTCCAGTGTCTGAATTATCGGAGAAATAGAAGCATGAGCAGAACCTTACACATTGTTTAAAAATTGGGTTTCATCACTTTCTTGCTTTGCCTTGGCGATTGGTCTCTGTGATGTAAATAAATTTTATGCTCATCTTTTTTCTGTCTTTAGGATGTTGGGCAGACCTTATTGCCCTCTACAACTACCTGAAAGGGAGTTGTGGTGAGCTGGGGGTTGGCCTCTTCTCGCAGATAACTAGTGACAGGACAAGGGGAAATGGCTGCAATTTGCGCCAGGGAAGGTTCAGGTTGGAGATGAGGAGAAATTTCTTCTCGGAAAGGGTGGTCGGGCATTGGAACGGGTTGCCCAGGGAGGTGGTGGAGTCACCATCCCTGAGGGTGTTTAAGGAAAGGTTAGATGTGGTCCTTAGGGACGTGGTTTAGTGGGTAATAGGTGGTGGGGGGATGGTTGGACTAGATGATCCTTGAGGTCACTTCCAACCTTAATGATTCTATTCTATTCTATTCTATTGCTAATATGATTACTAGAGACGATGAGTTAATTTTTCTGTAATTTAAAACACTGTCTTAGAAGCTAGTGACCATACAGGAGAAGGTTATGAATGTCTGTGAAAACTATGGTATGCTCAATATCAATCTACGTAGATCTAGATTATTCACCTTCAGGTGTCAAGAGGAGAAAGACAAATTCTGAGAGTGGTCAAATACGAAGCAGGCTGAAGGACAATTTGGAGATGTCTACATCTCTCTGCTCATTGTAGGTGGAAATGACAGTGATCAAATTCCTCATCTAAGCATAGTAGTTGGAGCATAAAATCAAATGATAATAGAATCATAGAATCATTAAGGTTGCAAGAGACCTCAAGGATCATCCAGTCCAACCACCCCCCTACCACTTATTACCCACTAAACCATGTCCTTAAGTACCAGATCCAAGCTTTCTTTAAACACACCCAGGGATGGTGACTCCACCATCTCCCTGGGCAACCTGGATGCAGATTATACATTAAATAAAATTAAAAAAAAGAATTTCAGATTAGTGGATTCCTGAAACTGCATCAAAAATAGTGTGGCCAGCAGGTCAAGGGAGGAATTCTGCCCCTCTATTCTGCTCTTGTGAGACCCCATCTGGAGTACTGCGTCCAGCTCTGGAATCCCCAGTACAGGAAAGACATGGAGCTGCTGGAGCAAGTCCAGAGCTTTGTGGTCTCCACAAAGTTGATCAGAGGGCTGGAGCACCTCTGCTATGAGGACAGACTGAGGGAGTTGGGCTTGTTCAGCCTGGAGAAGAGAAGCCTCTGGGGAGACCTAATTGCAGCCTTCCAGTACTTGAAGGGGCCTACAGGAAAGCTGGAGAGGGGCTGTTTACAAGGGCAGGGAGTGATAGGACAAGGGGGAATGTGTTTAATCTAAAAGAGGGGAGATGGAGCTGAGATCTGAGGCAGAAATCCTTCCCTGTGAGGGTGCTGAGGCCCTGGCACAGGGTGCCCAGAGAAGCTGTGGCTGCCCCTGGATCCCTGGCAGTGTTCAAGGCCAGGTTGGATGGGGCTTTGGGCAACCTGGTCTAGTGCAGGATGTCCCTGCCCATGGCAGGGGGCTTGGAACTAGGTGGGGTTTGTGGTCCCTTCCAACCCAAACCATTCTATGATTCTGTGAAAAAAGGCCAAGATATAGAAGGATGGATATCACTAGTTTGATGTCCATGCATGTGGAATTCAGAATGAATTTTCTAGAGGTTAATTAATTTGAGTTACAGGATTATTAAATGCATATAATCACAAAACAGCAAATCTGCTCAGCTGTCAGTGCAGTAGAATATTTTGTGTAGCAGCTTTGATGGAAGCAGGAGGATGATGTTCCATCACATGATGACATGTGGCTTTGCAGCCCCTTCCTGTGGGACTGGACCATGACTCTGTTACAAATGGAGTTTAAAAATTCTGATGTGGGAAAGAATAAATGTTTCTGAAACTCAGATATAAAAATTTAAGTTTTAAATTACATGAATCATATTTATCCCAACAGCTTTTTTCTAAAACCTAGGAAATTGAGACTTAGGCTTGAATTGAGAAGCAACACAGATTTTTAAAAGTATGAAAATACAAAAGGAAAACAGCCAGCTATAAATCGGTTTCATGAAATTAGAAAATTATTAAAAAAATAAATAATTTGAGGCCAGAACTAAAATGGGACCTTGTGATAAAAAATAAACCAAACAGAAACCCACTAAATAATATGGCTACTAGCTGTGAATTTTCCAGGTGTTTAATAATTGCTTTTGGGATAGTTACAAAATTCTTTGAATTTAGTTCTTTCTAAATCATCGCCTTGGTGATGGAATCTGGTCTCTTTCAGTCTGGGAATTAGTGTCATATTTGTAATCTTGGATCAGGTATCTTCTCGTACTGACACGTACTACTAATATTTATTAGAAGGATGACAAAGGTTTCTAAATTCTTCATTGAGTCGCAAGATGGGGGGATGTCTCATGCCTGTTGTATCATGCATAAAGGCTCACGGGATCATGAAACAGGGGGGGTTGGAACTAGATGATCCTTGTGGTCCCTTCCAACCCTAACCATTCTTTGATTCTATGATTGTGCTAAGAAGATAGGGTTGCACTTGGCGAGGTGCAAATATTGCACATTGCTCAACAAGTGTGTCTTGCTCAGGATCTCCTTTGAGGAGATCTCCTGTCTGGCAACAGAAACTGCATCTGCAAGAGCTGGGCACCAGAGCTGACAAGCTGGGAATCCCTTTCCTCTGCTTTGCTGCACTGGTGGATTTTACCAGAACGTTATTGAGGATGGAAAGAAAAAGAAAAAAAAAAAAGTGGTTACACTAGGAGTAATATAAAAGGAGTCTTAAGAATTGTTTGTGATTTTATACTGAATTTGGTCTTTTTTACCATCCTCTGATAGCCTTAGTAATTAGTCACAATCGTGGCCTCTTTCCAAAACTTTGAAATAAATTAGGTGATGTAGGTGATCATTGAGTGGTTGTAGAGATTGATTTAAGTGAAGCAGAGTTTGTAGGGAGAGGCGATTTATTGCATAATCTGAGACAGCTGGTTACAAGTGAGAAGCTTTTGAGTGCTCAGGCTCTTTTTCAGGACTTCTTCACGCCGTTCTCTGTGTGACTGTATGTGATGAGCAATGCAGGTTACGGGCTGAAGACAAAGATCTCCTTGAAGAACTGTTCTAGGTTTGTTATCAGTCTGAGATCAAGCATGAGAGTAAGAGATTTCTATCCCTCCTTCCTCCTTTTGCCACTCTAAAGATTTTGATTTTCTGTTATTTTTCATTTTTCTTAGCTGCAGCAAGCTTTACAGAATATGAACTAAAAATTCAAGTCTTACCATGAACAATTACAAAAAATTTCTCCAAATCTCAATTTTGGAACTTCTAAATCTCACGGGCTCTTTGGGGTCGTCAGCAGTTTGTAGAGCTGAGTCTCATGCGCTGCTCTGGCTGTGGTTGCACGCCTGTAACAGCTCACTAGCACTTTCTTTACGACCCTCCCTGAAGAGCATTCCAACCCCGGCCACTGTTGCGATTTGTGCTACTTTCACTGCTCTGCGTGAGTTTTGCTTTTACAGGAATGATTTGCTGCAGATCTAGAAACGGATCTGAAATAGCCGGTGCGTAAGACCTGTAACAGTCATTTGCTCCCGCCCTTGTAGCAATCAAAATCCATAAGGATGGTCATGGACAAGCTGGGAAATTTTGACAAATATGAGCTATTCAATCAGGTTAAGTACTCTCAAGTAATACTGTATCTTTTTTTCTTTTTCCTAATTAAACCTTTACGCTTCTGAAAATGATGGAAATTATCTAACTAATACTTCCTAGTGACTGTGATATTTTAGGAAGCTGCCCTTCAAAACTTGAATTTCGGAAGTCTTGCAATGACTTTTGAAATAATCCAGGGAAATGCTTGCTTCACTGCCCTGAAAGCAGCAGCCTTAGTAACTGTTGCTTTAGAATACATCAACACAGGGGAAGAAAAGGGAGATTAATCTGTGGGCAGTTCACAATTTAAGCTTTGTAAGGATTTTGCTGCTCAGGTAAACTTTAATACAAAAGCATTGGTACTCAGAAATTTGGAACAGTCACCCACTGCAGGGGATAGACAGACTCGTTTTCAAGGAACCACCGTATCATTGCGAGTACAAGCAGCTCATCTCTGTAAGGATAGATTTGCTATGAATGTTGACACGGTTCTCTACAGCACAGTTCACTTAGACAATAAAGTGCCACTTTAAACAAAAATCCTAAATAAATTTGGGCAAATCTCAACAATACACTGTGAGATAAAAATGGACGGGGATGATGCATCGTAAAATGAGGCAATTACTAAAAATGTCAATTTAAAAAAAAATAAAAAAAAATCCACTCTTGAAGCTGGTAGAGACAAAGTATATTTGAGGTATACCAAAATGTCGTCTTAGTAGTAAACCAGGCCTTTGAGATACCTCCTGAAAGGCATTGCTAACCATTACGATTTATTTTTATTTCCTCTATTTACAAAAAGGTACATTGATTATTGATTGTTTTATTGGACCTTAATGGCTCTTTGTGTGGTGTAAAATAATATCTCCATCAGAAAAGGAAACTGAATTCTGACTTTCAGTCAACCTTTTTATTACTCTTCACATGTAAACTTTTCCACCAAGGGTGCTCAGATCTTGCAAGTCACATAGAACCTCTTGCTTTGATTTGATGAACTTGTGCTACTTATATCTTCATTAAACACCAGTAGGAGCTTTGCAGTTAAGGGGTTTATAAGATACAACTGTACTGAAAAGGGTATATTAGCCTGCATCTCTCTGCTGGGGTGCTTCTCTCATGAGTAGGTAGTAAAATGTGTGCAGTTTTATTGCTGGCTGTTTACTGGCCTATTGAGATAGACTTATCAGCTATTCTGTTCCCTTGATATATTTTCCATCCCAAACTCTGATTCAGTCACTATCTTGTATTTTCTGTGGACCCAAATTCCTGGAAGCCTCCCTTGAAACTGTTATCTCCACCTGAGATGTTTCTGTGGAGCTAGTCTCGGTTCTTTGTTTAAAACAAAACTCATGCTTTTCCTCCTGGAAGATAAATTTCCTGGAAGTTTTGCTGAAAATGGGAGTGTAAAAAAGGCAATTAAAAATTTTGTCGGTCTTATGTGTGATGTATGTTTGGCAAAAGAAAAATGTTTTGGAAAATTACTTCATTTGAATTTGTTTTTGTTGTTACTGAGTGATCTTGAAAAGCCATTTCATCTGCTTTCACAGTACTTTTCCTATACTTCACTGAGGATATTCACTGAGGATAATGATAGCTCACCTTTAATGAGTGATTTCCTAATTTACAAAATATGATTGAAATTTTGTATATGATCATTACTATTTCTTACTCTTAGCAAACAAAAGAAAAAGGGGAGGTGGGGTGGGACAGAGAAGTTATTTTAGGTATGTACCTTTTTAGTAAGTGTGGTGGTTGTCAAGACTTGTGATTTTTTGTTTTTAAATAAATTTCTTCTATATTGCCAAATATAGGGCATAAAAATGTGAGTGTTAGCATCATTTAGAAACTGTAGGAAGCAATCATAAACTGTTTTAGTTGAATTAATTTTGAAAGTTCCATGCAATGTAGTTTAAACTTAAGAAGTTTGTGAAAACTACAGAGTGAAATGGAAAGTTAGGGTTTATAATTAAGATGCATGTCTGCCCTTGGTATTCTACAACAGCATTTTCATAGCCTCTGTGTTGAAACCAAATTAGTTATTTTATCAGTAGTTGTTTTTATCTTTTTGAGATGTTGTTCCTCTTAGTTGACTTCTAAGAAATGCTAAAATCCCCCCTTCCCCAGAAAAAAAAACAACCCACAATACAAAAAGACCCAAAAAGCTGTTCATTACTGAAGCTAAATTACAGGCAAAAGGAAAACCCACCATAATTCTCTTACATATGCAAAAAGTTTTGTTTTCACCACCTAAAATAATATTTTTAGTTTCCAGTTCTGCTATGCTCTGCAAAAACCACCAATGTTGTTCTCATCCATTTTTATAGAAATGCTTTACATCAAGACTTTTGTTTATAGAAATCTGATTTTAGAGTAAATTGAAAGTGCATACTTGGATGCGTGAGGTTGGTATCCTTTTTTTCTCTTGGCTTAGAACATTTAGTCTATGCTACAAATATAAAATGAATTAAATCATAAGTATACTAAGAAATGAGCTTATGCTAACCAGGTCATTCCTGATAAGGGAAGCAAAGGTTAACATTGGGTTAATTACGATGGATCTTACAAATTTTTTCTTTTCATTTAATTTTCATGGTAATAGTGATTAATAACCCCATGGACTTAAAGGAAAAAAAAAAAGGATTTTCAGGCAAAAAAATTAAATGGTTGGTTGAATAAAATTTAAGTCTTAAATTTGTTCTGAAAAGTACTTTAACTGAAGAAACTGAAGGAAATGTTTATTTTCTCTTACAGATGTAGGATGTTTAGAGGCTATAGATGATAACAGAAGAGTCAGATGATACAAAATGATCTGCATGTAAAAGATGGATCAGAATTGTGATTTTAATCTTTAGATTCAAGCTCAATTCTTGACTTAACACAAAAAGAATGGGGCTTAAGTAGCTCCATGTGGTGTTCTTGCTTAAAAATATATCTCTCTGTTTGAAACCTGGGGTTTGGTTCCACAGGGCTGTGCCATAGGCTCTGTGCAGGTTTCCATCACTTTCCTGCCCAATTACTTAGATTTCAAATGCAGCACTTAAGGAGTCTCGTGAGTCACTTAAGGAGACTCTGTGAGTCTCGTAGGAAGGTGGTAGCAGCCCTGTCCAATGGAGTTTGGGTAGCAAAGGAGCTTAGAAAACCTCAACCAGGAATTTGGGATTTTTTTAATAATTCTTTGACACTATTGTGCATGCATAAGGCTAAGGTAGAAGGAGATTGTGAATGTTGTCATGAGACAATCAAATGCAGATCACAGAATGGTAGGGGTTGGAAGGGACCTCTAGAGATTGAGTCCAGCCCCCCTGCCAAAGCAGGTGCCCTACACTAGGCTGCACAGGTAGGAATCTGGACGGGTCTTGAATATCTCCAGAGAAGGAGACTCCACAACCTCTCTGAGCAGCCTGTTCCAGTGCTCCGTCACCCTCACCGTGAAGAAGTTCTTTCTCATGTTTGAGCTGAACTTCTTGTGTTCCAGTTTTTGGTCATTGCCCCTTCGGAGTTGTTGGAACAGAGTGCCCAGAGAGGTGGTTGAATCACCATCCCTGGAGACATTCAAATAAATGTGTAGACATGACACTCCAGGACATGGTTTAGTAGGCATGGTGGTGTTAGGTTGATGGTTGGACTTAATGATCTTGGAGGTCCTTTCCAATTTTAGGGATTCTATGATTGTTCTCTCACTACCCACCACCGAAAAGAGTTTGGCCTCATCCAATTGCCTCCCACAGTTTAGATATTTATAAACGCTGGTCAGATCCTCTCTCAGCCTTCTCTTCTCCACGCTGAAGAGACCCAAGTCTCTCAGTCTCTCCTCATACGGAAGATGCTCCAAGCCTTTTATCATCTTTGTTGTCCTCCGCTGGACTCTTTCCAGGAGATCCCTGTCTTTCTTGAGCTGGGGAGCCCAGAACAGGACACAGTACTCCAGATGCGATCTCACCAGGGCAGAGTAGAGGATGTATATATTTACACATGGCAGATGTAAGATTAATCCAGTTCAGACTCCTGACGACCATCGTTTAGGAAAAACCTGATAATTAAGATTAATTTTGTTCTTCAATTGCAGATCCTACGTTTGTTTATGAATAAGCAAGGTCTCATGGAGTTTTTAGCTTGCCAATGTATAATACACAAATTCTGGCCTTTCTCAGAGAATTGTGTTTGGCGAGTGGGAGGAAGTTTTATAGTTTTTTGATTAATTTGCGCAAAAATTTCAAAATAAAATAGATTAACATGTAAATTTGCAATTGTTGGCCAACGCTATTGTTCTATGAGGACATTCTTCCTGGGTGGGGCAAGTGATTTAATGTTGAGTGTTAACAGGCTAGAAGTTTCTCTATGGTTTATTCCTCTGCAACTTCTCCAGAAAGACAAGTGAAGAAGCTGGCAGGAGGTTATATTAAAAAGGAGCAAGTGTGTGAAATAACACACCTGTTTGGTGATGTTGGACCATCTAGATCCGGGATGCGGCTGAGAGGCAGGTTGTATTTTAGAGGTGTGAGGAATGTTTGTGTTACTGATCTTTATGGTTTCATTAAAGTAATATTTTAATGAGTTTATAATCTTATAATTACTTTATCCAGATTCAATTAGGTGAGCATGTTTTTGAAGAAACACCACCTCTTTTATTTAGTTCCTTTATATGATCCTCATCATCAGGATCCTCAGCAGACAGAGTTCAAAATAACCATCGTTGAGGTTACATCTGTGAATGCAGAGATTAGATACTGCTCGGACACTCGTGTACCACCAAGGGTGGTAGGAAGAGCAGGATTTACTTAGGGGAAAGCTGCAAGCAGAGGATGACTAGAAATGAACAACAGCAGCAACAAAATTTTCTCCAGGTGTCTTATTTCTGACCAGCTTCCTCAAATATGAAATATATATGATTGCAGAGAGATTTCTTGCTCAGTTTGGACCAGTGAAACTTATCTGTGTATTTCCAGGTGATATTTCATTTACTGATTAGAATACAAAAATTTGTATTAACTGGCTGTGACCAAAGCATGTAAAGATGGATTAGTAGACAATTATACAAATGCTGGTGTATATTGTAAATGTGAAATAAAGCTTATGTTGTACTATATACACCACAAGAAAGACATCGAAGCCCTGGAGCGTGTCCAGAGAAGGGCAACGAAACTGGTGAAGGGTCTGGAGCACAGGTCTTATGAGGAGCGGCTGAAGGAACTGGGCTTGTTTAGTCTGGAGAAGAGGAGGCTCAGGGCAGACCTTATTGCCCTCTACAACTACCTGAAAGGAAGTTGTGGCGAGCTGGGGGTTGGCCTCTTCTCGCAGATAACTAGTGACAGGACAAGGGGAAATGGCTGCAAGTTGCGCCAGGGAAGGTTCAGGTTGGAGATGAGGAGAAATTTCTTCTCGGAAAGGGTGGTCGGGCATTGGAAGGGGTTGCCCAGGGAGGTGGTGGAGTCACCATCCCTGAGGGTGTTTAAGGAAAGGTTAGATATGGTACTTAGGGACGTGGTTTAGTGGGTAATAGGTGGTGGGGGGATGGTTGGACTAGATGATCCTTGAGGTCACTTCCAACCTTAATGATAGAAAATAAAAAAAAAAGAAAAAGAAAATAAAATAAAAATAAAAAAAAAATATATGTAACAGTACAATTACAAAATGTGTGCATTGAGAAGCTAAGCAAACTTAGTTGTGATGAGAGGAAGTTTGGAAAACTGAATTAGCTCAAAAATGATAATAATAATAAAACACCTAATAAGTTTTGTTCATTCTGCCACTAACAGAACTATACAGGTTATTTATAAAAACCAAACCCAAATCCTCATCATTATTTAGACTTAGCTAAAACATTTTTAGCATGAAGTATTTTTTTATTTTTAAAGCGCAATTTTTCAAATTTGTTTCTACAAGTATTTGCAATTCCTAGGAAGTTCTGATTTTCAAGCTCAAATTAACGTGCTCCAAAACTTTCATTCGAGAGACGAAATGTCCCAGCCTAAAAAATTTTAAAAATTAAGCTGGGACATTTCATCTCTCAAATGAAGAGTTTTTTTAAAAAACATCATCTCTCAAACGAATCTGTTTCTCTCTCAAATTAAGTTTGGTTTTTTCAGAAAAATTAGTCTGGATAGCAAGTGAGAGAGATCATCTGTAGTGTGTACTTCTGCCAAGCAGAAGTCTTATTCTTGAAAGTTTTTATAGCTTCTCTGAGGCAAATATAAAAATGAAGGACCTACACAGGCCAAGCAAGAAAGTTACTTGATAACATGAAACAAATCAATGCATTTAATTGTTATTGTTCAGTTGTTATTTGCTCTCTGACCCAAAGGATCTGGAATAAAATAAAGTTCAACCTCTCTTTGATTTCCTGAATGGTTTTGAATCTGGTTCTTTGACTGTATAAAAAAGCGTAACACTTTGCTGTGTTTTGGTTTTGCAAGACAGTTAACAAAATACTATGTATTTTTCAATAAAATGTTTGAGGGCTGACAGAATTTGCCACCATGAAAAGTGTTTTCGGCAACTTCTGTTTATGTCCTTTGAAGTAAGGACTAATAACACACTTTACTTGCAAAAGTTCTTCAGTCAAGCCTATTAAAAGCAGATTTCATACTGCATATTTCCCTGTGCATTATAGACTGAAAGAAAGTATAATGCTGTCTGTTTGTCAGTGATTTGAAATATTTGTTATTTTGTTAGCAGCAAGCCAGTAAATTCAGAAGTTGAAGAATGGTTAAAAATCAGGCACTTCAGTAGCAGACATTTTTAACTTTTCAGAACAAAAGATAATGTTGCGTCATTTTTCAAGTTAGGTATTATAATCCTTCCTCAGAACTCCTACTTAGATATTTCACTGATGGATGAAAGGATGGGAGGAGATTTCATTGATGCTGCCTCTTTTAAACATCCTTTCGCTCTTAATGCACCTGCACTCTCAAAGCCATCGTGTGAAGGGAATAAAAGATGAGTGTCACTGAGTCTTGAGAACACGTAGTGTATTGAGAAGTCACATCGTGCAGTGGTGATTTGTCTTCATTAAATCTGTGCTGAAGAAGAGGCGGTGACACTCTTGCTTCACCCACCTTGAGGAGTCCCCTTTTTGTAAACGTGATGGTAAGGGTTAGGGAAAGAGCCGCTAATTTTTTTGCATTACCTTCATTGCAGGAAAGGTCAGGAAGGATGTATGAATTTTGTTATTTAAAAACACTATACAAATTTTTGAGGTTGTCCACCTGACATTGGTAAATTTAAAGCACTTTGTCATCCTGTGTGAAGAGTTAGCCCAGGTGCCTGCCAGCCTGCGGCTTAGGATGTGGGTTTCTTTGGGCCGGCTACGTCCAGAGGCGGGGGAAGCAGGCAGGGTATGCAAAATGGGCAGCGGTTTGGAGCTGCCTGCAGTTGCGCTACGATCTTGCATACATTTTGGACGTGTGACCGCTGTGACTTGTCCTCTTGTGACATGACAACTCAACATTTTCAGGCTCTGTCTCAGTGATATTAGTGGCCAAAACTGAGTTCTGTGGGCCAGGTTGTAAGGCAAAGTGTAAAGTCTTGGTTTTGAAGCGTTTCAAAAGGCCTTTCATAAGGTTTTGTGTTATGAGTATGAACTTTTTTTTAAAGATTTGATGTGCTTTTTATTTTCTTTCAGATATGAAGTAGTTGTCTCAACAGTCTCATATTCAGTATTTAGTCGGTAGTAACTGTTGTATTACAAATCGAATATGCTTATAAACATCTTCAAACAGCTTTGCCTAGAATTTTACTGAAATAGATCCAGAATATAGGACATTATAAGGCAAAATTTTAGTTGGTATCTAGTCACCTTCCGCTTGCTGTTTCAACATTTTGATATTTGATGGCAGTTTATTTCTGATTCCTCTGTGCCTGAGTGCTTTACTCTTTACTTAAGTGTTTTGAAGGGAAAGAATTTAAATGTATTAAAGAAAAGGCTGCTCTTTGGCCTCTCCCTGGATGTAAACCCCTTAATGATCATAAAAAGGTTTTGAGCATTTGTAGTGGCATCTTCATGGGTTTTTCACTGCATGCCACGTAGTTGGTTTCTGTGAACTAGGTGCTGATGAAAATAATTTAATATCTGTATGTTGTTCAAGTTGAAAAGAGAAAAGAGGAGGGTGGAAATATGAAAGGAAGAGGGAAATAAGTAAAAGCTGGGTTTTGCTTTACCTGAAAGTTGATACTTGAAAAGATTCATCTTTGGAGACAGCACAAGGACTGCTGTCTGATAGATTGCCTCCTGAGAAGGATGTCCAAGTCCTAGCATTGCAAAGGGGTATTTTGGTGACAGGATTGCAGCCTCTAGCTCTGGCTGGGACACAAAGGGCTTTCCAGCGACGCTTCCCACTTCCTTTTCCCAACTACAAATTTTCTTCTGCATTTCCTGAGAGTGCGGCACAGGCTCCTGTCTTACGCCTAGTTACATCGTTACCTGAAGATCTTGTTATAACTCACTTAGTTTAGCGACAAGAATTCTGCGAATGAACAGATGTGACTCCGTGTGGGTTTTCCTTTGCAAATGTTATGTTGTAAAGTGAAATCAACTTTTTGAATAAGCTTAAGAGTCTTCAGAAAGCTGAACAGGACAGGGGGAGCTTCCTCTGATGAGTAAGGACCAAGCACACATGGATGGTCTTTAGGGCGTATTTGCTTAGTGTGTTCTTCATTAAGGACTTTCAGAGAGGTTTCACAAGAGCTTTAACATCTCCCCTGAATCTTATTTGCTGTAAAACTTTTATAATGGTGTCCGTTCCTCCCTAGCGCTCCACCAGAACTCAGGCCTGTGGGTTGTCAGCGCGTTTCCTCTGGTGAAGTGATTATAGACATTTACACTCTGTGTTGAATATCTGTTCTTTCTGGCTTTGGTCACGTTAGGGTAGTTCTTCTACAACTTTTTTTTCAGTGCCAGGCATGGGAACAAGGTGCTCATATATTACAAACTTAAAATGATACAGTATTTTGTGCCAAGGCTTACTTTGCTAGGACTTGTTGGTTTCTCATATGAAGTTTTTCAGCTCTAGCACATGAAAGCCTCTCAGATATTCTAAACATCCTGAATCTGCAAAGTTGCTAATGGAACAGTAGTTAAGAGATTAAAGCCTTTGGAGTGTACAAACTGGATGAAAACCAAGGCAAGAGAGGAACTAAACGGTCCCCTTGTATCCTCATCTAACCTAATTTCTTTTTCCTAGTTGTAAAGGTCTTTGTGATATTTAGAGTTCATGCTCGTTTCCCTCCTGTTAAGTACAAGAAACGTCAACAGTAATACTAAAGTTCATTTTTTTTTTCTCTTCTCTAGTATCCAGTTTAGTAAATTACATTTTTAACAGTTTATCTGATGACAGTGTCTGTAATTCTGCATTTTCTCTAATTTAAAAACATTTAGGCAAGTCTATGTTAACACTACTCTTCTATTTTCCCTCTGTATAAATATTCTAACATCTAGGAATGACCATAGCAAGCTAATATATTTTAAAATATCTCTTGACTTAGGTATGCATGGATTAAAGTTGTAGTGGTAGTCATATTCTTTAAAATACCATTGGCATATTTTCAAACGTGGTGTATTTTTCTAGTTGTAGAAAGTCATCCGTCTTTGGTTACAAGCACTAAGATCAGCTGTATTTTAAGTGGTATACTTAAGGGATGCTGTCAATGTTTAGAATAACCGATGCAATTGTGGAAAGGGAGTAAAGTACAGGAAGACTGTATTTGGAAGAAGGAGGAAGAATTTCTTAGAATTATTACTATGCCAGCTTGAAACCAGTATAATCAGCTTCATTATTTACCAGGAGCAAAATCTGTAATGTATTTTTTTTTTTCTCAACTTATTTATGAAAAATTTAACTGGTCATTTAAAGGATACTTTTACTGCCTGCAAAATTGCACTGAGATTTCGTGGATCCCCCACACTCAACATGATAATCCATGCCAAACTTTTTTTTGCATTTTCAGGCCTTACTTGTGTTGTTCTCCCACAGGAATGTGATAGAAATATAGGAGTGTGATTGCACATGAATTGTACTTGCGCATTAATCATACTCACCAGCAGTACTCTTGCCGTTTTTTAGTTGGTGAAAATGCATCTGAAGTCATTTATCCATATTTCCTACATAGTGTTTTCCCAAGCAAAGTACTTCTGTTTATTTCATTATACAAAGAAATTCAGAGTTAAGTTCACATACAAGGACAATAAAGACTAAATGTTTAACTTGCCCTGCTTATTATGGCTTTGGCAGAAATGATGAAAAAATTATTTCCATCAAATTGAGGATAAGATGGAGTGTGTTGTTCGAAGCTTGAGTAACTTGTTTTAAAAACAAAATGACAGCATATATGTTGTGTCACTCATTGCTACATGATTCTTTTTCAAGATAAGGAATTTTTCAGTGGTTTAGAATAGAGGCCATCCAGGTGGCCAAGGCGGCCAACAGCATCCTGGCCGGTATCAGGAATAGTGTAGCCAGCAGGAGCAGGGAGGTGATTGTCCCCCTGTACTCAGCCCTGGTGAGGCCGCACCTCGAGTACTGTGTCCAGTTTTGGGCCCCTCACCACAAGAAAGACATCGAGGCCCTGGAGCGTGTCCAGAGAAGGGCAACGAAACTGGTGAAGGGGCTGGAGCACAGGTCTGATGAGGAGCAGCTGAGGGAACTGGGGTCGTTCAGTCTGGAGAAGAGGAGGCTCAGGGGAGACCTTATTGCCCTCTACAACTACCTAAAAGGAAGTTTTGGTGAGCTGGAGGTCGGCCCCTTCTCGCAAATAACTAGCGATAGTACAAGAGGGAATGGCCTCAAGTTGTGCCAGGGAAGGTTCAGGTTGGAGATGAGGAGAAATTTCTTCTCTGAAAGGGTGGTCGGGCATTGGAACAGGTTGCCCAGGGAGGTGGTGGAGTCACCGTCCCTGAGGGTGTTTAAGGAATGGTTAGATATGGTACTTAGGGACGTGGTTTAGTGGGTAATAGGTGGTGGGGGGACGGTTGGACTAGATGATCCTTGAGGTCTCTTCCAACCTTAATGATTCTATGATTCTATGCTCATTGCCTATGCTGTTTGTGATGATACTTTGGTAAGTAAAATAACATCTAGAGTCCATTCGAAATCTAAAACATGTAAGAGATCTAAGAGGTACCATCAGGATTTTACTGGTTATAGACATCTGTGATGCATTAAGTGTACTATTTTTCACTAGTGTGCATGAAAAGATCTGTATTAGTGACGTCGTCTGTATGACTTACTAGGTTTTTATCACGCATTATGCAATGTTTGTCGCTCATATTGTTTAAAATGGCTGTCAAAATGCAGATGCTTAAAAGCCTGTAGCATTAATTAGGTCATGTTATTTGACATATCCTTGAAGTGTTTAATGTTTTAAGAAGCTTTTTTTTTTTTGGTAAAAATGTAGTAGCTCAAAGTATAACTATCAGACTAATTATGTGAGATTTATTTTGGATCAAAGGTAATAATATGGACAGTAGTAGATCTTGATCATGTGATGTGTGGACTCGTATGAACGGTGTGTGTTTTAATCTAAATATTCCTGTCTGGCTTTTGGTATAGAGTAGCGTTGTGAAAACAGTGGCAAGAATGATTCCAAATCATATATAGTTTGTTTTAATATCTCGTTATGTACCTTATGAAATAAAATGTCGAAACTTTCTTCATCACTGATAACATGGAAAGTTAAGGTCTGTAATCTCACAGAAAAAGTGATCAGTGTTCAATTCATGTACTGTAGAAGTCTAAAATTCAGTTTTAATTTGTGCAGAGATCTAGTCATATCGCCATAGCATTGACCCTACTTTTGATCAACGAACACTGTCTGGATTCCAGTGACTATATCAACTAAATCTCTTGATTTTAGGAGCATTGAATCCAGCACACATGATATGTTCTGACTGGAAAATGAAATGAGGTAAATTAATACTAAAGCCAAAGCATCTTTTTAACAGTGAGCTAGTCAATGGAGTTGTTCAACAGGGGGAAGCAGTGGTGGGTTCTTCATCTGCCTAATCTTTGTGGCCAAAGTAGTCTTTAAAAAGCAGAGCTCACGAAAACAATACCTGCAGCTATGGGTTGACACACTTCCATTAGCCTATGAAACTTTTCCCTTTACCAGCTAGAGGTGTGCCTGATTTTCAGAAAAGCTTTCTGGTCTTTCTGTCTTATCAGTGGGAAGGGTAAATTTTAAGGCCACAAATCTATGGTGTGGGGTTTCTTTTTTGTTTCAGAGGAAAAGGTTTGGAAGAGTCCCATTTGTTTTCATACTACTGAAGCTTTTTTGGTCCCAAGATTCTTGTGGAAAGTCAGCGTGTGCCATGGTCACCGTAAGATTTCCAGCTGGGCTCATGCAGCCAAGATCTCTTGGGTATTTACAAGACAGGCTAGGGCACAGTTAAAGTTGGTTTGGAAGTAGCACCTTTGGTGTTCCTCACTCCTGGGATTATTGGTAACAGATTTCTTCAGGTTTTGTTTGTGGGGATTTTTTGAGTGAAGGATTTTATTCTGATAAATATGGGTACATTTAATATAGTAGTTATTCCCAGAGTCTTCAAAAAGGATTGACATGAACCTTATTTCATCTTCTGAAAAGCAGATAAATTAATAAACATTGAGCCCTTCCTGTGATTTGGTTCCTCTGGGACAAAACTTCGAGTGAAAAATTTAGGAAATACCATTGATTTTTAGCTATTTTCCTGCTTCAAGACCTATAAATTAGTGGTTCATCTGCTGTTATCCTACAAGATCTTCACTGTTAATTCTTTGGCAACTTTACTGTCAATCCTGGTAAAGGAACAGTGAACAGAGATAGTTCTTGTTAGAGTCTGAGACCAGCCAACTCATGATCCGAGCTCTCTGTCTGAGGAAATGTGATCACCTCGATGTGTACCCAAAACTTATTTTTGTTTTTAAGTGCAGCAGGAAATTTTAAGCAACAATAGAGGTTGTGCCCAGAGAGGTTGTGGAGTCTCCTTCTGTGGAGTGATTCAAAACCCACCTAGATGTGATCCTGTGCAACCTGCTCTAGATGATCCTGCTCTAGCAGGGGGTTTGGACTAGATGATCTCCAGAGGTCCCTTCCAACCCCTACCAATCTGTGAATCTGTAATAGTGGAAACCAAGAGTCAGTAGAGGAAGAACAGGCAGAAATGATGTTAACAAAAGGACAGCGGTAACCTTGCAGGTACCATACAAATTAGTGGTATCAAACCACGGAAAGGTTTGAGAGTTACTAAACAATTCCTCTTATGGAGGCTGCACTCAGACATAGGTATTCATATAAATCCATTAGGTGGTTCCTATGTAAGCCTCACTGGAAAGATGTTTGTGTGTCATAAAACCACAGCATTTTGCAGTATTCTGTCTTTGACAGGCTCATAGAACTATGTTGTTGTCAGTACTGAGTGTGGGAGGTTGCCTGTTTTCTGATAGTATTAAAGTCTACATTTTTTGGCAGAGATCTGTTTATTTTTATAAGCACCTCATTTCCCTCCAAAGCCATTTGAGCTTCCCTTGCTTGGACAGCACCTGAATCAGATTCTTAAAAGAGAAACCCCGAACCTCGCATTTCCTCTCCACCCAAACAACAGCAGAAAAACTTTGGTTTTCATTTGGTAAAATCCCTGTCAACACCAGCAGCTCAAATCTTGACACTGCTTTCTGATAACATGTGTTCTGTGATGTTCTATGATTCATTTTTCATTTATCATGTCCTTGCTTGAGCTTCTATTTCCTTGGCTGAGTTTAGGGAGAAAGACAGAGAAAAGATGCTATGATTTGTCTGCAAAACTTAGGTAGAAATAAGAAGCTGGAGAACTTGAGGAACCGTGTCTTTTTATTTTCCCATCTATCCTGTAAGGTATGATGTTAATTTACTCTTCCACCTTCGGATTCCAGTTCATTTGAATACTTGCATCCAATGGAAGCTTAAGCAAATAGCTTTCTACAGAAGAGGAGGACCTACTTGTGTAATGTGAAAATCTTTCTGCCTCCATAAAATGGACTTTGCAAGCTGTGGTTTACATACACAACCCATTCACACACATGCAGGAAGTTTTCTTGACTTTTGCTAACGACAGTAAAGTCAATGAAATTAGAGAATAAATGATTCGTTGTAAATATTTAGTGAACTGTGACTAAGCACCTTTTAATAGAAAGTGTCAGTGTTTTAATTCCAGAGGCTAGACTGTTTATGAATAGTTATATTTTATAAGGTACTTTGTCATGGCTCGCGAGATATTTACAGCAAATCTTTTTTTAGTGATTTTTTTTTTTTTTCATGAAGAAAACTCATGAGAATTTCCTGAACATACAAAACAGGCTCATGATTGCACAGTATGTCACTGAAAACAACTTTCCCTGCAGTTTGTATTTCCTTCTATCTTGATGGGCTGGGGTTTCAAGGCTGGTGTTATTACCATACCTACCTTTGTAGATAATGCATTTGTGGGATAGGAAAGTGGGGGGGAAAGGAAGAAAATGTTTGTGTAGTTCTAAAAACATATTTATACTCCTTACTTTTCTGTAATTGTCCGGACAGATGCCAGAATCAGGTGGTGTTATTTTTGTTTAGGGTTTTTAATTATTATATAAGGAAAAAAAAACCACACCTGACCTTATTAATATTATTTTTGTTGCTTAATTTTTAAGCATTACCTGCTTCTCCCTGTCAAAGTGATGGAAGAACAGCAACCATTAGGTGATGATTAAGCTTCTAGGGAAGAAAAGGGAGGAAAACCCTCATACATGGAAGTGATTTTTCCATCCAGTTTTGTGCAATTTTGTGTTTTACTCTGTCAGCCATTGATGAGCAAATTTAGTCTCCTTAAATCCTTCTTAAGCTGAGGTTTAGGAAGGCCCTCAGTTGCAAAGGCTTGGAAAGTGATTCAGTGAGATTGCTCTAACTGAAATCTTACAGACGTCTAAAGCCAATAAGGGATTTGGTGTTTTCCAGGCATCAGACAAAAGCTCTTGAGAATTGTAAAAAAATACCCATCTCTTATCTGGAGGAGGAGGGAGACATTAGGAGGCTGCACTCTGCTGCATTTCGGAGGGACGCAAGGACTCCCTTTAATACATAAAATCCTCATTTCTAGGGACTGTTTTCCTAAATATGACTCATACATAAGCATCATTGTTAGAGGAGTTAGCAGAATTCAGAGGCTGAAAGCTTTAATTTGTAACTTCTCTAATATTTAGCATATTTTTCCTTAAAGGTAATATAAAGCATGCTTGCATGGTTAAAGGACTGACTTCGCTCAGCTGTACCTTCACAAGCAGATTGGAGTCAGTGTAGTTTCATGGATAATTAACTAAGAATGAAAATGTAAAAAGTATAAAAAGAGACTTTTCTTTGTTCAGCAAATGTTCCCCATTTAATATTTTTCATACAATATTTTTTGAGTTGTCTCCAATTGATTTGATGAGTCTCTTTTGATTAGTCAAAGGCAAGATGAAAGTAAGTAAATATGAATTAAGACAGTGGAGACTAACTGGGAAATTAATTTGAGTCCTAGAAACTTTTCCATTTTTTTCAAAAATAGATGTTAAAGTAGCACAGTTCAGCAGGTCATGACCAAATGTGTTTCAGAAGACTTTTTTCTACGTTTTAGATTGGTGAGTTAACTCTGCAGACATTTCTACTGTACCTAGTAATCTCCAGTTGCATTATAAAGCTAAGATTTTTTTTAAAAAGTGTATAAACCTGCAAAAATCAAGGCCAGCAATTTAATATTTTTTAAATGCCATTTATAGCTTGTCTATGTCTTTTTTGTAAGCTTAGTCAGGAAAGCGAATATGACTTGATCGGGTTTTTTTCTTCCTGCTCTTACTTCATAGAAAAAGGCTAAAAACTGCAACTTGCTTGTACTTTCATCCTCAGTGATAATAATGAACATGTCAGTAGAATTTTCTGAAGGAAAAACCCCAAATTGTTCATTTAAGTGAACGGAGAGATAGGGGTGGCTCTTGGGTGGGTTCTCCACCACCTTTTAATACGGAGATTGTCTTGGGGATCTCTGCCCATACACGGCTATGAAGACCACCTCTTCTCCCACTGCCTGCTGAATATCACTTCTGTTGCCATTCCTGGTAACCACACTAATTGCTTACATGGAAAAGGAATATTAGGAAAATATTAAGTGAAGCTAAAAATACATTAAATATGATATAGCAGCTGGAAACAGGGAAAGCCAGCACCTTCCACCAGCCAGATCTCCATGGACCACCAGCAAAGTGCTTGGGGGCCACTGCAACCATGCAACCACATAACGTGCTTTGGAACATTTACATCAAATATCACCTCCTGCTTTTTACCTTGACCTCAGAAAACTTCCCCAGCAAATGATAAACAATAAACTTACATAGCGTGCCCAAGAGATTTAGGTTCTAAATAAACTCTGTATCATGCCACACATTTTCGAGGAAGCAGAGCTTACCGTAGACCACACAAATCTCAGCCACGAGCACCATGGCTTGTGTGTTGAGTGATGCCAAGCTGGAGCTCTAAGAAGCGACGACTGTGCCTGGATATAGAAGCACAGTCAGGATTTTTTTTTTTTAAAAAAAAAAAAAAAAAGAGAAAACCATGGTGTTTTGTGGCTGCCCCCTCTGTGGCACACAGGGTACCCGGCACACGGCTCTTGCTCTCTCTTCTCCAGCTCCGAAACTGAAAGGAAGGAAAAGAGAAATGTTCAATAACTATAGCACAAAGGGAGACATTAATTGCTCTCCTGTAACAGATCATTCTGATACCAAAAATTACATTTGCTTTTGCCTTTATAGTGTGTGATTCAGTGAAACCACAGCTTTTCTTGGAGAATTCAGTCTTTCCCTGACTCCAACCCTTGGCTCCTAAGGAAGAAAAGAAAGGGAAAGATGGGATGCTAAATTCCGTTGCCTCAAGCATGGGAATTCCTGACTTTTGTCTATAAAGATTAATTTTTATTTTGGAAGTGTGGTTCTTTTTAAAAACTGCTCACCACTGAGCATCTGTCGGTATGGGTTAGGATGCTGCAGATGTACTTATTTTTTTCAAGAATTTTTTCTTCTGCAATCACAGAAATCATAGAAATACGCTATAAGTAATTGGAAGTGTTCATTGGAATGACTTTTGGACTCTCTGGTATGCTTTTTTATTTTTTTCTAGGTTATCTGTTTTGATCAATAAGGGAATTAGAATTTTATTTGATATAGTTTCACATTATATTCTACAGATACAGATAAGAAAGCAAAGTACACTATCCCTGAGAATGTTTTTCTTTGTTAACTCATGTACTGGGCATAACACTGGGTGGACTATGTTTCAAAAAAATCCCTTTTTAAATGCTTACATTTTATTACTGATTTTACCCCGACTTTAACAGCCTGAAATTTGTAAATTGAAATTATAATTTCATATTAGGATATTGCTTCAATCCAACTATTATGGTATAGTAAATTCTTTCCAAATTGCCAGTTGCTCAAATACAAATGCTTCTCAATAAGCAGCAATAGTCATGCACGTTTTGCCTGAATGAGCACAGCTCATGTTTTTCTACTTTTTTATTGAGAAAGGTCAGAAAATCTTTAAAAAAAAAAACCAACCCAAAACCCAAACCCAAACAAGTTTGAGTGGATGCCAAGTTGTCCTTTACATTGACCCTTTGTGAACTATTATCAAGATAATTAATTGGCCTTTTCTATCATGTGCCATTCTGTTGAGCCCTACAAGAGTAATTCTTGACCCCCCTTTTTATCTTTTATTCGTGACTCAAAGCTTGTTGTGCTGCGCTATAACTTTAGATCCTTCCTTTTAGTGTTCCCACTGTATTAATATTAAACAGACAGTACATATTTGGTACTTGTGATTTTGCTTCTTTCCTTTGCAAACTCAATACTTTGCATATTTTTCAAAAT
The DNA here is from genome assembly GCA_013399095.1 of Psophia crepitans. Classification (NCBI taxonomy): domain Eukaryota; kingdom Metazoa; phylum Chordata; class Aves; order Gruiformes; family Psophiidae; genus Psophia; species Psophia crepitans. Next base: position 299,333 of record VWZZ01004621.1, on the reverse strand, counting down.
TAAATTTCTAGATGAAGATTTTTAAGCACTCATGCTTCATCCCTAATTTGTTTCTGAGAAAATCGTTATTCACGTCTTCTGTTTCCCACTTTTCACTGAAAAAAAAGAAACCAATTTTTTTTTGAGAAATCTAAAAAAGCTGTTTCTTACTGCCTTCTGATCATCTCTGCACTCAAAGCGATGAGTAATTTCAGTGCACAAGGGAGTCAATGTAGCCTGTTGCTTCTGTGTATACCCCTGTCCCTAAGTCTTGGAAGGGACCTGGGGTAAAAGAAGAGAGGACAATTATTTTTACTGTCATCTGGACATGCAGGAAAACAGAGCCTCAATCTATAGATTGTGTATTTTTAATCCTTTTTTAGTTTGTTTAATCCCATATAATTCCTTAAGCAATACATCAGTAATAAAATAAGGAAAAAAAAAACCCGACTTGTGTTTTTAATGAGGCATTAATTGTCGAAGTGATGGCTCAGTATCTGTGCACCTTTTGGACAAAATGAAAAACTAGAGTGTAATTAGTAGACCCGGATGTGGTCATCTTCCAAAGTCCTTGCTTTTGTTTTTGTAGCAAGTAGATCAAGTCTAGGGTGACTGTAAAATGTCAATATTTTATAAAACTCTTCTTTTCTTGTTCCAAAAATTCTGCCAAATTGTACTTAAGTGAAGTCTTCTGAGGAAAAAGCCTGTAAGAGTTCTTTACTATAAATATATTTTTGTGTATTTATAATGGATTGAACCAGAGCTTCTCTGCTCTGTGTTATCTTTATAATGTTTGCCATAAAGTGCTTCCAGGCGACATCTTGACTTCTGTAATTTTTTTCTTCCTTTTCTTTGGTGCCTGGAACAGATTATCGTGGGCTATAACATTTTAAAACATTTAAGTAATCCATTTGAAAGCAGGAAAAGGAGCATACCATTGATATGAAATTGCACTGACTTTCCAGAAAAGATTTTATCACAGAACTTGTAGTTTCTTACTCTAGGGAGAAGGTCGCATAGTTTGATTTCTGAAATAAAATACATTTTTAAAGCATTGTCTTTTTAAGTCAAATTTATGTATCTTATGGCAGAATTTTACTTTCAGGAAAAAATGAGTGTGTCTGTTTATTCAGTGCATTCTAAAGTTAATTCTAAGTCAAAAACAACTATTCAAAAGAATAATCTGTGTTTTAGTTGTTGTGCATTGTTTCTTCTTACTGGATATATTTTATCTGTGCCGAGGGTGGAAATTATTTCTGTTTCTTACTCGTAGTTCAGTGATAACATGGAGTAACTACTGTAACAGCAGGTTTGATTTTTGTTAACTGGAAGGTTTTTTGTCTTCATGAGTTGTAGAAGACATGAACTGCTGTGCTCCTAAGTTGTTGATGGTAATTTGGAGCACAGATTTCCAAGCTGTGACCTGTGGACCACTGCTGATCCAAAAGTCAATTTAAGTATTTTACAGCAGTTTTGTTAATATATAAAATAGATTTTAAAAAAAAATCTCTAGAAATATTGCAAATATTAATTTCATAGTTAGGTTTTAAAGTAGCTTTTGAGGAATGCTGGGATTTGTAATGCTCTTTTGGTCTCAAATGTTCTCCTGTTTTCAAGATAGGTCATATTTTCGACACCTCTTTATGTTTCTCCCCATTGTTACAGTGAGTACTGTAACATCTATCTGACACAAGGCCCGCAAAGATGAGGATGCAGGTTCTCTACAAGCATAGGTGGACTTTTCATATCACTTTGTTTTACTATTAAAATTAAATCTAATTTGCTAATTTACTATTAAAATAAAACTAATTTGCAAAGCCTGATTTGTCAGTAGAGCACCCAGCTCTGGGAGGCATAGGGGAATAACTGTTGGTTTTTCTGCTGCAGACCAACCATGGACAAGTTGCTTCCCTTCTCCAGGCACTGACTTCAGGAAGGGCAGTAAAATAAAAAACCTGATGTAATAAAATGTGGTAACATCTGATAAGGAAGTGCGTTATTTGAGAATTGGATATAATTATCATCATTTAACACCCAAAGATCTTACAAAGTTGTGGTGTGAACTTTTAAAACAATGGAAAATGCCCTTGATGTTTTGGATAGTGTAAAAGAATAATATTATTTCTCTAAAAATTAGCATAAATCATTCATTCTCATTTATACTTTTTATCTTGTGAATTAGTTTAAATTGTCTTGTGGTTTTAATCTAGATTTAAAATAGCTAGGGATTTCCACATTTGGTTAACACTTATAATGTATATACACAGTGAAATGATGTTTTGACTTCCTGCTCTCCTCATCACTTCTTTGCCCTGCCCTCATGAGAGCAGACTGAAAATTCATCTCTCTTGGCTTTGTTAAATTCCATTTGTGTTTGGGTATATTGTTGAGATGAACTTTTTCCTAGAGCAAAAATGACTGATCATAGTCCAGTCTGCACAGTCTAGAAAGACAGTTGTCTCGTTTATTTCCTGAAAAACTGAAACCCTTTGTGAATGAGAGAATGGAACATATTATGTTGTACAACTGGAATAAATTACATCTTTTCCTTTGCCAGTCATAAGGATTTGTAAAATTAATTTAAGACACTTAACTGTTAGAGTTTGGTATATTCTGATTAGTGTACAATGGTACTGAAAAGAATTCTTGCCACAGCTTTGTGTTGGGATAAATCTGCTGATTTTCAACAGTTGGAAAGTTAAAAATTAACAAACCATCCAGGGTGAAGTTTACTTTTTCCTTAATAAGATGGACTTCTAAAAGCACCTATATAACTTCGCCATCCGTATTCTAGCATTTGCTTATTTTACAAAATCACACTCATTTTCAGCTCATGGGTGTTGTATTTACAACAGTTTGCAAAGAGTTTTGCTGAAACCGTCTGTAGAAATATTATTCTGCAGAGCTTTTAGCAAAAAAAAATGTTTTGATGGAATTTAGACATGTTCACCCTGAAAGAGATGTACCTATAGTTTTTTGGAAGTAGACGTGTAGAGTATCTTCCATCAAAGTGAACAACATTTTGCATATTGACGGTTCATAATGTAATAGACCACGAGGGAGGAAAAAAATTTAAGAACTGTTTGTTGAAATGCATTTTCTAAGTTGTGTTTTTATATACATGAAGTAATTTTTCATGTCTTAACTGTAGACGTAATGGTTTAAGTATGGATAATCTGACAACCTGTTCTGCTTAAAATCAGATTTAAATTTACGTATTTACTCTTCCAGTAACATAATATACACTGTTCTGCTTTGATTTTACATATGATACTGCTCATGAAGAGAAGTCATGGCCACCGAGGAGTGGAAGAAAGCAAATGCCATTTCTGTCTCCAAAAAGGACAAGGAGGATCTGAGGAATGACAGACCCGTCATCCTCACCTTGATCCCTGAGCAGATTATCCTAGAAACCGTTTCTGAGCCTGTTAAGGATAAGAAGGTGATTTGGAGTTGTCACAGTGGATTTATGAAGGGGAAATGGTGTGTGACCAACCTGATAGCCTTCTGTGATGAAATAACTGGTGCACTGTGTGAGGGAAGAGCAGTGAATGCTGCCTCCTTGACTTTAGCAAGGCTTTTGCCACTATCTCCTGTAACACCCTCATGTACAACCTGATGAAGTAGATAAATGGATGGACAGTGAGACAGACTGAAACCTGGCTGAAGGGAAGGGTTCAAGTGGTTGATATCAGCAGCATGAAGTCCATCTGGAGACCAGTTATTGGTGGTGTAGCCCGGGGGTTGATCCTAGTATCAATACTGTATAATGTCTTAATGGGTGCCCTGGATGATGGAACACAGTGGACCCACAAGTACGTTGATGATACAAAACTGGGAGAAGTGATTGATGGACCAGATGGGTGTGCTGCCATTCAGAGGGACCTCAACAGGCTGAGGAAGTGGGTCAACAGGCACCTCATGAAGTTCCAGAAAGGGAAATTCCAAGCTATATCCCAGGAGAGGAATAACCCCAGCCACCAAAACAGGCTTGAGGCTGATCATCTGGAAATAAGTTTGCAGAGAAGGTCATGGGGTGGTCCAGCTGGACACCAAGTTGGACATGTGCCAGCCATGTGTTCTTGTAGTATTACCCTGTGCTGCATTAGGCAGGTTGTTGCCAGCAGGTGAGGGAGGTGGTCCTCCCCCTCTGCTCAGCACTGGTGATACCCATGTGGAGTGCTGGGTCCACTGCTGGACCCCCCAGCACGAGAGAGACATGGACAAACCGGAGCAAGTCCAGTGAAGGTCCACTAAGATGATTAAGGAAATGGAGCATCTCTCGTACAAGAGAAGGCTTGTGAGAGGTGGGACTGTTCACCCTGAAGAGAAGGCTCAGGGAGATCTTATCAATGTCTATAAATAACTGATGGGGGCCAGGGAAGGGAGTAAAGAAGACAGAGCTAAGCTTTTTGGCTTTTTCATTGGTGGCCAGTGACAGGACAAGAGTCAGTGGGCACAGACAGAAATACAGGAAATTCCACTCAAACATAAGGAAAATGCTTTTTTACGGTTATGGTGGTCAAACATGGGAACAGACTGTGCAGAGGGGTGGAGTATTCCTCCTTGGAGATACTCAAAACCCAGCTGGACACAGACCTGAGCAAACTTCTTTGAGCAGGGAGATTGGACTGGGTATCTCTATGTGTCCCATCCTACCTCGCCTTTTTGGTGATTCTTGGAGAAGCAGTAGTATAGTGATATCTTCTCTTTTTTCCCCCCCTTCTGTCCTGCAACACAGTCAATTTTCCAGGTATGAGTACGAATTCATTAGAGCAAAAATTGGATACACATTTCTTACTGCATATGTTATGGTGTATTTAAACAAACATTAACAATAGTTGCCCTTTTTAAAGGGGAAAATTTAGGATATTTTTTTGTTTCCACAAGTTATTAAAACAATTTCAATCTCAGTTTAAGAACATGATTCAGAAGATTGATGCTTAAAAAAACCACATTTTATTGAATGAAGACAGAGTGACCTCCCATGGAGTTGGGAGACTTTAGCATCTCTGAAATTCATTCCCTGATGATTTCATGTTATTCTTGATTTATGGTAGCATCACTGAGGACGAGGTTTGTCTTTATGTGAGAAGAATCAGACTTTTGATTTGGCAAGATGTTAGACATTGTTAATGCTGCTGTCTGGCAGACCTTACCGTTTAAAATCTCATGGTGTAGACAAGCTACTTCAATTTTCAGATAAACAAAGTTGCCCTTACAAAGGTCTTGCTGTGTTTAGATCTCGCTTCAGTGGGGCAATTAACTGATGCCTTTGGATGTTGCTTTCAACCATAGTAATTGAGAAGTATCTTTACTGACAACTGTTAAGCATTCATATATTCTCAATCAGGTAAAAATAATTAATAATTATGAAGTCTCTTCCTCGTTTTAGAATTTTAATAATTATAGGCATCAGCGAAGCTTATTTCAGACTTCAAACATGGAGTTCCAACAACGGTCTGTTAGTTGCAGGTGACATAACATTTTAGAATGTGATCATACCTCATTTTTAAGTGTTTCAAGTCACATAATTGACATTTCTTTTTGTGTACTTGTTAAACATCACAAGTCCCCACAGTTCTTGAGTAAGCTTAGTTTTCAGTATTTCCAGTGGTGAAATTTCCGCTCCTTCTGAGATGGTTACAGAGGGTTTTAGCTCTTATTTTCAGATGTTTTCCTTCTGATTTATTCTAGATGTTCCTTTTCTAAATTTTATCCCTTTCCTTGTCACTATGTACTTTTGAATAATTAAATGGTATTATGTCATGTTTCTCTTCTTGTTTATGCTTTTCCAATATCTGCAGACATCATCAAGGCTTAATTTTATATTGAAAAAACCCCAAACATTCTGTAGCTGACATTTCCTGTCTTGCTGTTCTCCCTGCCATACACATTTTGGAAAAAGCATTTTCCTCTAAGCTGTGTTCCTTTTAGTAAAGATTCGATGATTTAGTAATAAAATTCTTAGAGTTAATATTATAGTATTTAAACAAGTGAACAGGAAATCTCTGCTTGCTGAGTAAGGAGCTGGTAAATACTTTTAGTAACTTCCTATAGCTTCTCTTGATTTCACAGGAGAGTGGTGAGTTACATTCCTCGATTATTAGACAAGAAAATGTGACTGTGTGGGAAAGTACAGGTCTAAGAAAGGAAAATGCATGGTCTTGTGTCAGGAGTTTGGGGTGATGGGACAGGGTCAGACGGACAGACAGAGAAGAGCGGTTAGAGGAAGCAATGCTGGAAGAGACTTTGAAGTCAATACTGATTAACTCAACTTCATACAAAATAACGTAATGACTATTATCCAGGTAGCTGACTACTGTATACCCAGTTACCTGTCTACCCAGCTATAGATCTGTTTTGATATACAAATTGCCTAGCCTGTGCAGCTGTGTACGTATGAGCAAGGTCTATCCCATGTCAGTCACGCTTATTTAGAGACCTGCAGGTTTAGCAGTTGGGATCATTTTTAGTCAGTGGCAAAGGTGTTAAAAATGCGGGATTTTGACAGGAACTAAGGCACTGAATTTAGCGTGCGTCCGCATCTCTCCATCAACTATAGGAAATTTAGGCTTTTTTACGTGTTGTTCTGAGACATATCTTAGGGAGCTTAATCATGTAAAACTTGAGTAGTTGATAGAACAAATCCTTGTAGTTTGTCATAGATAGAAGGAAGTACTCAAACTTTGGAACTGGGGTGTGCTCCCAGGTCGCACAGTGTACATATCATGGATGTAGATGAACATATGGACCTAATCATTTCCAATGTCCTCTGGAGAGGACTGCTTGAAATTGGGAACTGTGGGCCCCGTTGTGTCCAGTTTTGGGCCCCTCACCACAAGAAAGACATCGAAGCCCTGGAGCGTGTCCAGAGAAGGGCAACGAAACTGGTGAAGGGGCTGGAGCACAGGTCTGATGAGGAGCAGCTGAAGGAACTGGGCTTGTTTAGTCTGGAGAAGAGGAGACTCAGGGCAGACCTTATTGCCCTCTACAACTACCTGAAAGGAAGTTGTGGCGAGCTGGGGGTCGGCCTCTTCTCGCAGATAACTAGTGACAGGACAAGGGGGAATGGCTGCAAGTTGCGCCAGGGAAGGTTCAGGTTGGAGATGAGGAGAAAATTCTTCTCGGAAAGGGTGGTCGGGCATTGGAACGGGTTGCCCAGGGAGGTGGTGGAGTCACCATCCCTGCGGGTGTTTAAGGAAAGGTTAGATGTGGTACTTAGGGATGTGGTTTAGTGGGTAATAGGTGGTGGGGGGATGGTTGGACTAGATGATCCTTGAGGTGTCTTCCAACCTTAATGATTCTATTCTATTCCATTCTATTCTATTCTCCATTAATTATGGACATAAGACTAACCATACAGATTAGATAGGCTCATTTTAAAAGGCATCATGATTCAGAGTTGGCTCTCAGGTCTTTATATTAGAGAACAAGGCTGTTCTACTTATTTCTTCTCAGGTTTTACAATAGTGTGGTTACATCCTAAAGTGGTCAGAGTAAGACGGAGTAGCTCAGGACAGCTGCGAATAGGGGACCTCAGTATTTGTCCTTGCAGCTCTTAATTAGCACAAGGAAGAATGCTGTCCTGGAGTAAACTGAAAGCTCAAAATATCCAGTGTACTTTTCCAGCTGTTCTTTGTGTGAGGATGTAAAAATCTGTATGCTTTGTCTTTACTTGGCACTTGAATTCGTTAGTTCTTTTATGTAGTGGGCTTAGTGCAACCTCTTTGTAAGTTTACGCCACCCCTGTGTTAGGGAGAAGCTGTATTTGCCAGTGTAGACCTCACTTGGTTACAGAGCTTGGGGACTGCAGAAACTGAAGCCTGTGATGTTGCTGAAGTCAGCGTTTCTGGTTTCCTCTTCACATGTAGGACGACTCCTCTCAGTACTGAGAGCAGGTTCAGTCAGGATGGTGGTAAACGCTCCCAGCGAGTCAAAACTCATGGAGAAATGACCTCTCCCATTTGATCCCCTTCTCCTGACAGACCAAACAACCGCTTGGTTTAATTCTCCCAACCACATCTCAGTACATGCAGTGCAGATTGCCTTGGTCTTGCCCAGAGTGGGTGGTCTGCTTGGTGGGGCTGTAGCCTGTGCGCAGCCATTGGAGTTAAGGAGCCCTGGAGCCATGACGGTGTGAAGTGCAGGCAGGTTATTTAGAAGTTGCCCCGCGAACTTTTAAAACCACGTTGATGGTGTACCAAATAGCACAAGACAGTTTGAATCTCCAAGAATCATTTCTTGCAAAATGCTAGTATTTTCTTCCAAGTTTAGCTACTTGGCCGAAAAAAAAAAATTGGAAAATAACGATAATTTTTGTAATTTCTGTATTAAAATTACTGTAGGTTTTGCGTGGGTTTTTTTTTAATTATAACTTTAATATGATCTTTCTAAACCTTAAAGAAAAAGCTAACACAGCTGCAACTTGCAGTCTGACTTTATATCTCTCTTACTTGCACTAATTCCTGGTAAAAAACTGTGTTCAGTGTGATGTATGAAACTTTTGTAAGCTTGGTGTCATTAATCCAAGCAGATAAATATGTTAACTATCAACTCCAATTGGAATTAAGATTATCTTCTCTTTTTAAATGGGCTTTGGTGGAAGTTACCTGATGAGTAGATAACATATAAATAGCAATGTAAATTCCAGTGCATTTTCAGGTAGCATTGATAAAACGTGCCGGTTAGTTAACATAACTCAGGGCTTTAAATTGTTCCCCTTTTCATTAAGATAAGGCAGTAAGCAAACAAGATTATTTAATTTATAAATTAACGTCCCTTTACCAAGTTCACTGATGGTATTAGGAAGGAGTGATGCTTACAAAACAACAGTCTGTCACATCATCTCTCTCTGATATAAAGTATGTTAACATAAAAAAGAAATAACTTTGAGACCTCGTTGTTTGCACCTCTTTCCCCTATTGCAGTCATCCTTATACTTTGGGCAATTTCTTCCACCTAAATTTTGTTCTTTCTTTCCTCCCCTTCTCTCCGTACAACGTGTCCTCCTGTGCGTGTCTCATCAATTTTCTGGTTTGGCACCAGTCACCTCTTTCCTTTCAGAGTCTACTTTTGCCTAATTTCTTCAGCAGCAAAATGGAGAGAGAAGGGGTAGCTTTAGAATGGTTTGGGTTGGAAGGGACCTCAAAGATCATCATTAGCTTTTGAGACCTTGAACAAGGTACTATCCTTATTTTCTCTGGGGCATCTATTGCAGTGGTAGGCTCATTCCCACACTCAGCAGAAAGAAACCTGTAGTATCCCAATTTTCTGTCATCTAAGGGACGAGATTTCAATACTTTTGTCTTTGTCTTCAGAGTCAGCCTCTTATGGCACCAAAGTGAATTACTTCAATGTATTACATATTTTTAAAAGTTTGTTGTTACTGATTTTTTTAGTGATTTGCAGTGCTTATTCTTTTGGTATTTGAATTGCTGGAAATGTTCTGGATGTTCTTGTGCTCAGTGCTGTAAACCAGATTTTTTTTTTGTCACTACCTGACTTTTAGGTCTCAGACTTTTAGGTCTCAGGGGGGGCATTGCTTATAGTATGGAAACATCTCTGAGAATTAATATGCTGCATATTCCAAATGCGTTGTAGCCAAACAGCTGACAGAAAAGAAATTTACTGTATAGTCTTACAATACCGAGGAGACATGAGCCCAGATATTGTCCAGTCCAAATACATAGAATCACAGAATCATAGAATGGTTTGGGTTGGAAGGGACATCAAGGATCATCTAGTTTCAACCCTCCCACCATGGGCAGGGACACCCTACACTAGACCAGGTTGCCCAAAGCCCCATCCAACCTGGCCTTGAACACTGCCAGGGATGGGGTCTCCACAACTTCTCTGGGCAACCTGTTCCACTGCCTCACCACCCTCACAGTAAAGATTTTTTTCCTGATGTCCAATCTAAATCTCCCCTCTCTTAGTTTAAACCCATTACCCCTTGTCCTATCACTCCACGCCCTTGTAAACAACCTCTCTCCAGCTTTTCTGTAGGCCCTTTAGGTACTGGAAGGCTGCTGTAATGTCTCCCCAGAGCCTTCTCTTCTGCAGGCTGAACGACCCCAGCTCCCTCAGCCTGTCCTCGTAGGAGATGTGCTCTAGCCCTCTGATCAATTTTGTGGCCCTCCTGTGGGCCACATATCTAGTAGTTGATTTGTCCTCTGTGATTTTATGTGGGATCCTTGCCTGGTCTTAGATAGCTGGTTCGGTATGTGGTGAGCAATTTTATCTTGATCATATTCTGCTTGGTTGGTTTTTATCTAAAAATGCAGGGTGGGAATCATCTTACTGGTACAGACACCCAGGTTCAGGTGTCAGCAACTAGTTGTCTACATGTAAGTTAAGTCTCTTCTCTAGGTCCCATGATGTGTTGGCTGAACACCTTCCAAGCTCGTTTGATTTCTTTTGAATCTTCTCAGTATGTTCTTGTGTGTGTTGCAAATATTCATGTTCACAGCCACTTCTAGTCTGAGTTTGATACTTCCACATCTGTCCTAAGTTAGGAATTGCCGACTCCAGTAGCCTCAAGCTCAGTCATTCAGTGCTGGAGAGCCTCAACGTGTAGACACATACACAAACAGGTCTTTTGAACAAACCCCAGACTCCACAGTCTCCCCAGCAGCTGGTGTGGACCTCCTGGTCCCTCCAGTAGCCAACTCACAGACCCTCTTGTGTCTACAGTGTCCAGCCCAGATTTATGGCCACTTTGATATGTGGATCCCAAACTCTTACCCTACTCATGGGCTACACTCCCACATACACAATGTACACCCACTTGGGTCTCTCTGTTGCTAGCACTTCAGGCACATGGACTCCAGTGACCCACAGTCCCACTCCAGTTGCACGACAGGAGTAAATAAATACTTCTGTGCTGAGGACAGAAGAAGTGTCTGCTTGCCCTGTGTGAGATCTTGAGTTGAACTAAAAAATACCCTCAAATCCCACGGGAGGTCCCATCTCTGCTGCTGCAAATCTTTTGTGTAGAAACAGAAAAGAAAAATCGTGAGGGGATTCTAAAAAAGAAAAAAAAAAAAAAAAGGGATATTTCCCCCCAGTCTGCCTCACTGCTTTTATACTTTTCCTAGTCTAGATTCATCAAATTTGTTCAAGGTGGTAAATTCCACATGAATCGGGGCAGCTTTGTTATGGTATGAACTCAATAGAAGCCCCAGTAAGGGAAACTATTTATTCTAGCTTAGTGCACTCCCAGCCACCCTGGTTATACTTCCTTTCTGGCCAGGACAGCATTTCAGGGCTGTGGAGGATGGGAGGTTGCAGCAGCTTTCTGTCTCCACAGTCTGCTCTCCTGGTGGTCTGGCCACCTGGAGAGCTCTGCGTTGGGGTTTTTGAAGCAAGGCTGTGCCTGGCCCAATACCTTTCGCAAGCATTTAAAACCCCAAGAAATGGAAGGGGGAAAAAAAAAAAAAGATGCTTTATCTATTTCTGTAGCTGCTCAAGATTTTGAGGTTCATAGAACTGTAGGTCCCTGCACCATGAGTAGCTGCTGAACCTTAGCACGTGCCAAGTATGTGCGTGTGTGTTTACACACAGTATGCCATGATACTTCATGTAGGCATTTAGTGGCTTGGACATTTACCTCTTTTGATGAGTCTGGAAACATCATTACAGGAACTTAAATAAATTAGAAATAGAAGCTAAAAGTAAACAATAAAAGAGCTGTAGCAGTCTTTTCTTTCTCTGTGCTACTATTTTAATCCTCCTGTGAAAATCCGGGTAAGTTGATCACCTCCTTGTAAAAATGTTTCCTAAAAACCGACAAACCTTTGAAATTGGATCTTCTGAGAAGGTTTTGTTACAGTATGATGTGTCTAATGGGTAGGGGCTTCTATTATCAGGACAGTCTTCCATATCGTTTTACTGTCTTGATGCACTGCTAATGTTATATTTTGATATATTTCCTCTTTGGTATTTACCTGTGGGGAAATAGGTCTCTTCTATTTTCAACAGAATTTTTATATGTTTCTTAGGAAGACTTATTTATACTTCTAGGGAATGGAAGGTTCTTTAAAGGACTCTCTAATGAGCCATTAAAAGCAAAGCACACGTGAACTGAAATTTGGAAGTTATATTAAAACATCAAGTTCAGTCTCAGTTCCCAGAAGCAAGGGCACCAAATCTTGGTTTCCTTTTTTTTAGGGTTTTCTTTTGGTTCTTAACCTACCTTGTATCCTGCAACTTGGCAAAAATCTGAGCCCCCTGACTCTTAGTTTAATGTTTATTCTGCTATGGAGAAGTACAATAGCAAAAGCGAAGAAAAAAAAAAACGGACGAGTTTCTTACTGTAACCGCTTGTGCGTTTGTGGTTGTTACCTACAGACAGGGGTAAAAAAAAGTTGTGTTTGGTATCTTAAAAAAATTATCCTAGAAGCATGTTAGAATCAAGAAATATATCCACTGATATACAAATACAATTAACAAATATTAAAGCTTTATATTTTTATAGTGTCTAAAAAAAAATCCTCTATCGATTGCAAAGCAAAAGGAAGCGGCTGTGGGTCGGTGTGGTGGTTTTCACTTTTGGCTGAAACCACCGTGCCAGTATCTCGAGTTCTGTGTGTGGGAAAGAAGTTGGCAGAAGTTACGTGGGAAAACAGTGAAGGCAAGCTGAGATAGAAATAACTTTTCAAGGTAGAAAGAGTGTAAGTGAGGGAGGAAGAAAGAAAGTAGGTGCATCTGGAACTTGATTTTCTGTGTAATCGAGAAGTGCAGTTGATTCTGCATCTCTCTCCTAAGTGGTTCAGCATCAGCTCTGACATCTTGCATCAGAATGGAGCAAGAAGATTTGATACCTGTCTCCTCTCAGATCAGTGTGCTGCATCTTGGTGGCATCTCTTTTACCTCCCTTGCCATTTAGGGAGCTGGTAGTTACTTGTGAGAGAGACTTCTAAACGCTGGCAGGGAGGGCATCTCAGCGTAGAGGCAGCATCCTGCCTCAAAACCAGGGGTTTGTTCTTGCTCTTTGTCATCTTTGGAAAAGAAAACCAAAAGCTTTTCCTTTGTATACGTGGAAAGCTCAGTAAAACTGTGAAGAAAAGAAATTTATGCTCTAGACGATAATGCTGACAACTAGATGTTTACTGCTCACTTACAGAGTTGTTTTATTTTGCATTTTAAGGCTTAGAAAGAAAGAAAAATTACTTTAAATATTAAAAAGCCAGTAAGAATGAACAGCACATTATGGTTGTGATAACTGAATTCTGTTTGGTTTCATATACCTTGTCCAATTAGAAAAAAAAAAAAGCGAGTTTTCCTGTTAATTTACGTATGCACTTTACTTTAAAAATAAACAAACTTAAGTTTTATCTGAGTGCTTGTTTTGAATCTGTGATTTTAAAAAATATTATTTTACATTCCAGTGTAATATGGTAATAAATATTTCTATTTTCATATGTATTTCCTGTATAATGTCCAGGTATTTGAAGTTTCTAAAATATTTCATAGGATCCGAATTATTTTCTGTGCTGTGCCTAGAGTCCTAGGAAGTATCTGACATTATAACTTCATAGGATCCGCACTCCTGCAAAATAGAGAAAAAATTGAGTTTTGTTCATTTCGGAGATGTTGTACAACACATTGTAAGACATGACCACCTCTGTAAGATGCTGATAGTCTCGATGAGAGAGGCAAATGATAGGGAGCAAATACAGAGTGTAATGTCCTCGTGCTGTGGCTAGTGTAGTACAGTGGGTTATGCTCAGATGTTGCCCGAGTAATTCTTATTGTGCTCTTACATGTGTCAAGCTGAAATTTAATATCATTAGAATTTTAAATGCTGTTTGAAGAATATTGGGTATAATTTCATTATTAGATAAAGACCCTGCCATATAACTCTTTAGTTGTTTAAAGATAAAATATTCTTTTATTTTACTGTCAGATAAAGCAATGCTTTTGTAAGGAGATAATCAATATATTCAGTCACCTATGAAGATTTGAATCTGGCTTATAAATAAAATTTCACTATTTTTATAAGAAACTGTAGTGTTATTTTTGGCCTGTGCTATTTAATTTACAATGAATATGTTTCACATACAATTTTTCATATTTTAAAAACTCATTTTTGGGAGAAGAGAGAACATTTCTTTTTTTAGAAATGCCCTGAGGAAATATTTGAAAGCAGAGCAAGTTGTCTTTCACTCTGGTGCTGTAAGACTGGAGTAGTGCTGTGTTGGTTTTTTTTTTTAATTTTGATATGCATGTAAGGATAAGATATTTTCTTGGTCCTGTTAATCATAACATAGAAAAAAACGTGCCCACCTTTTTTATCTAAATAAAAGAACTGAGGTAAGAGAAAGTGGAGGATTTGATGTTCTTGAATCCTCTATCACTTACACAAGTGGCTGAGTAAATAGGGAAAGCCAGTGTTAGTTACTGATAGCAGCCTTCTTGGATAGAAAGTATGGTTGGTACATCAAGAAATTGTTTCAAAGCTGTGAGTAGCAGAGAAATAGAGAAAAAGGGTTTCAGTACACATAGAGATAGATACGTGTATATAACCAGGAACCGGCCCTGGAATCCGTGAACACGCCGTTTCTGCTACGTGGGACTGAACTGAAAATGTAGATTTTGGAAGCGAAGAGCAGGCAGTAGTCAACTAAAACAGCATCTCTTTGCACTTTGCGTGATGAAGGGAAGCCATGTAGAGTAAGAGACCTTTTCCCTTCTCTCGACTGCCGTTCAACTGCCCGGATGAGGGCAGGGTTTAGGGAAGGCTCAAGCTCTTTAGACTCACCGAGCTGGAATGATTAGAGGTGGAGTTTGGTTGCAACCTACAGTCATTCTGGACACTGAAAGACCTTCACTGGGTCTTCAACTGTGTCTCTGAAAGAGCGCAGCTACCAAGTGAAAAAGATCTGTCAGCCCCACCTGGATCTCTTGGACATTTCCAGTGAAGTGCCCCTGTGCTCTGCCTGGGACTGGAGCTGAAGCACACCACCCCAGTTTCAGATGAATGATTTCATGGGCTTTGGGGGCATTGTATGGGGAGCGCTCAGGCTCGGCAGTGGGTCAGAGGTGCTACAAACTAAAGGTCTAGCATCCAGGTTTTCTGCAGCATCTGCAGTCTCTTTTAATAGACTGGCAATGGCTGCTGCCCGTTCCAGAGCAAAGGAGCAATCCCCGCTTTAGGAGGCTGTTGAGCAGTTGAGGCAGGTGTAGAGAGCAACTTCTGGTGTTCCTTAGACAAGATGAAGCCTTGCAAAAAACTCATCGTCACAATTTCTCATTTGACTCCTGTTGCAATGACTTAGCCTTTTGTTTGCGATATTATATGAACACTATCATTTCTTTATGATCTCCCACCATTTAATCTTACAGTGTAGACGTTAAGAGTCTCTCCTATATTATTACGTGTAAAATTGTTTACCTTTAATTCATAGTAGTTCCTTCCGTGTCTTTGCACTAGCATTCAGATTTGGGATAAAATACCTGCTAGCATTTTACCTTTTAAGATAGTTACTTGGTAATTTTGTAAGTGCACACACTACAGCTTTGCCTCCTCTTGTTTCAAATGTTCCTACAAACTGGATTTTCCTCTGTTTTGTTCCTTTTTTATTTTTTATCACCAGGTACTTTAGTGTACGTTCTTGTAGCTCTTTTGTTCCTTTAATCAGATTGCTTTGGTTTATATTCCTTGCACCACACTGAGCGATCCATTTTTGTACATACAGGTGTATTAAGCTATTGTAATTATTATTATTAAGAATTATTATTATGTGTTATTCATATTTTTCTTTTTCTGGACACCATCTACTTGGTTTCATTTTAACTCTTCGTAATAAACCTCTTTGTTTCAGGTTTTCCTTAGGAGATGCTCGCAGACCACTCCATGAAAGTGCAATACTGGTAGAAGACATCGTCCACACTCAGCTGATCAATTTGGTAAGAAAATAACATCTAAAGTAATCTTCACTCTAAAAATCCTTGAAACAGCATGAAATTTTCATGATCAAATGGCTAATAATAGATTGTTCTATTTTTAGAAACTAATAAAATGCAGAAACTGAGGGTTATGTTCTGACCTCCACAGCCTGTAGAAGCTACTGCTAGGCTTGCAGAGGGAGCGTGCACGCTTATATTCTGGGATATCTGCAATCCTCCCTGACTTTGGGAATAAAGCTGATTATTTTGGTGTTAAAAACTTTCAGTTGTTAAACAGAAAAAAATTGGCTGGTCATTTGAAGACCTCATTTCTGATTTTTTTCCGTTCTAGTGCTTGTGTTAATGCATTATTTGCTTAATAGTCATCTTCTAATATTCTTACTATTTGATGTTTTGATTTCTGTCAAAAAATAATGCAGAAATATTGAGTATTTTTCCTTATTGAAAGCCAGTGGAAGTGTTGTATAAAAGAAGCTGTTTCAAATCTCGTCTGCCAGAAGCAGTTTTAAATTTGAACTCCTCAATAGTTTTTGATGAACGTTCAACACCACCTCTTAAAGAAATCAGTGACGGTATTTTACAGCATGGCACGAATCTGCCATCTGACATTTTGTACGTAAAGTTACATTCTTATATGTCACCCGTACCTTGGGAAGCGTAACAAATGGGGTTTTTGTTATTCTAGTGATCCTTCAAATGAAATTACCAGCACGTGTGGGTATGCACATTATATGGAATTAATGTATATAAATAATACTGATACATATTATAACTAATATTTGTTAGTCCCTGGATCAGCTAGAGCTTTGAGCTGCGTGTTCCTAGACCTCTTCTCTGTAATGCTCCCTTTCAGCCGTCAGAAGGGTTTTCAGTTTCATGCAAGTTTCTGTTATTACATTAACTAGAATGAAAAACTTTCGTAAACTGGGAAAATTCAGAATGGGGCAGACCATCTATTATAAATATATATGTGTGTGTGTATATATATAATGTGTATTTATATATATTTACATAATATATAATATAATATTTTAAATAAAAATATAATGTAAATAAACCTCCCCCCGCCCACCGTTTGCCTGCAGGCAGGTGCTTTCCTTCAGCTTTTCACTTAATCCAGCAACCGTTCGGTGGCTTCCTGAATCGCAGCAAACGCTTTGGGGTCCCTTCCAGCTCTGAGAAGTTTCTTTCTGCTCGAACCTTGGTAGCTCGGTGGCGTATCCCCGTCTCTGCCATCTCCCGGGGTCTTTGTGCTGTGGCTTCTTTGCATATGATGCTCTGAGTCCGTCCCGAGCAGCTCCTGGGGAGGGGACAACCCCTCTCCCCTCTCCAGAGGTTTCCCACTGGTTGAACATGCTGCTCCAGGCATATATTTGTCATTCTTATTCTAACTCTAACTACTGCTGCAACCTGCAGCCATGTGCTCTGTGCACTGAAATCAAAGCCGGGCACTTACTTGGGGAATGACCGTGACCCAGGGTTAGCCCTGCGTGGGGCGTAGGAGCGTGTATGATTTCCTGACAGAAGGAAGAATGGGAACGGAGCGGCAGATAAACAGCTTTTCTAACCTTTCCCCTCTCAGCCCCAGACAGCACTTTATTTCTGAGGAAGTGAAAGTATCTTTAATAGCTCATTGCTTTGACCTCTGACATTCACATGCCGGAACTCTTAAATCAGGAGCTTTCTACATGCTCCAGACTTCTGATAGGGATTTCTGCACATTTGTCATCCTTTAGAACTGCACATCCTTAGTGAGCTGTTGCTTTGTAGTTATATTAGATTTTCACTTTAGATGTAGGTGTTCGTGTGGGTATGTATCCAGTACTGGAAAAAAGCTATTTTTATCATTGAAGCTGACTGCAGATGTAAATTTATTGCCTACTACCTGGATTTTGTCGTATTACTCATGTTAATGGACTGCACAGTTCTCATTATGTAATTTAATGATTTTTCCTGAAAATTCATGTCCATTTTGCCATCCATAATACTTGCAGAAGGCTAAACTGTAGAAATTATATTTATGCCTGCACGTTGCATACATCTTCATAGTAAACATTTGTAAGAAGAGCTCATGCTTGTTGATTAAGTCCAGGTTTGAGCTTCTGAATTAAGAATTAAGTTGCCAGTGTGATTACCTTTGATTGGTTGACTTTTGATATCTGGAAGGTTTATAGTTCCAGCTTCCTATTTTCAAAGTTGATCTGAACTGTATTAAATCAGGGGTTGGTTTGGACAGATTTATACTGTCACTGCTTCAAACCACTATATACTTCATCATGTCCAGCTGCCATAGCAGATGACTGCACTAACAAGTCAAATTCTTGAAAAGCAGGCTTTTTTAATTCTGCATCACATTTTATGATCGATTTTTTTTCATGTCTTTTAAACAATATATACACTGCTTTGCATACGTGTATATTCTACTAAAAGTATATATCAATGTGTAGAAGGAAATGAGGATCTCCAGAGGATGGTTCACATCATCCTGAAATTAGTTTCTGAGTTAGATGATGTGAACCTCTTGAAGAATTTATTTCCTCAGCTGGCTAATAAAGGGATCCTTTGGTGGCTTGCAGGGGTTTGAATATCTGGGAGATAGGCATAAAAGTTCAGAGCTAAATTGCATCCAATTTGTGTCAGAATGCTAGCATGAGTTTGATTTTTTTTTCATATATTGTAATTATAATAAATGTTTTGCACACCAAACAATATAAAAAAATACACAAACCAATCTAGAATGAGAATTTTCTGTACATTTTTTTGTTCAAGCATTTGAAGAGCACAATGAATTAAAGTTTTAATTTGAAATTAAATTCAGTGTTGACTGACAGTATTTGTTTAGTAACTGATCTATATGTATGTATAGATTTCTTGATATTACTTCTAAAACTGTTTATTTAGTGTGCTAAGACCGGAGGTCCCAGTGAAGGTTATATGTCCTTTATGGTTAAGCACAAGTAGCAGATGTCTTTTACAAGGAAAATTGTGCCTACAAAAAGGTTCAACAGGGAATGCAAAAAGATGTTACCCAGAAGGGGACAAGCCTTTAAATTACCTGCCATTTGAAGTGAAATGAGGCCTCCTTTAGTTCATTCTTTCATCATATCCAATACAATTTGCATGTGCAGTAAGAAGATTTTGAAGCATCGTATTTTATTATAATCTATTAATATCTATTCAGGTCCTTACAAAGGGAACTCAAAGATCTTGCTTTAGGAAAAATCAATATTATTCAGCACTTTGTCAAGAAAAAGAGGTCATACCTAAGAGAAACGAAATGGGGAATCTTCTTGGTAATTAAACTACCATTGAGAAATTTGGCATCAACATAGCTGAACTCTGGCACATACACGGATGCAAAAGCATCTGGAAATGGTTTCAATATTTAATATTTTAATTTGTTATATGTTATATTTATTTTATAATATTTATATATGAATATTATAATAACAATATTTAAGAAAGAAGAAAAGTTTTTTCTCACCTTGACTACCTCTGTCCAAAGTTTCTGTCATGCTGGACTGGATCATAGGAAAACGTAGTATTATTAGACTAATAGTAGAAACTAAAGATCTCTTAGACTCTTCTCTTGGTAGGACCGTAGCTCCATGTTCATGCTTCAGATGTCACGTTCAGAGGCTAAGAGACAGTAAGATCATGCTGTACTACTCAAATAAAAAAGGCTGTTAGGAGTTACCTTCCTTGTGCTGGGAATCTATCAACTAGGCATTTATCACCAGAATGAACTACCAGCAGTTTGCTCTCTAGGCATGCTGAATACGCTGGTGGTAGTACTGACACCTGCTTGCACAGAATTTGATTATTCAATTTACCACTAGATCTGAACTTCAGTCCTTTAGGTTTTGTTTCTGAGATATCAAATGGCTTCTTGGAAGAGATCAGATTTTTTTTTACAAAGTGAAAGACATTTTATCAGTAGCGCAGAGTTCACCAAGGGAACATGAAAAATTACACACGTAGCACACCAAAAATACAGATGTTCTTATGAACAGCAGAGCCCAGAAGTCTCTTACCTGGTGGTAAGTAACCTTATCTGTCCATGAAAGGCTGGCTGCTCAGTGGGAAGGCCACAGCACAAGGCAACAGCCTTGGCCTGCATCCGTTAAAAGTTTTCTCAGCTAGAATTATTTGTAGAGTGTGATAAGTCATCATGGAGACTGTCATGAAGGATAGAATTGATATTAATAGAGTTGTGGTTTACCCTCTCTGTCAGCTAATGTGCATCTTTTAGAAGATGGGCTCTGATCTCCTCAACTGATGTCAAACGATTTAAGTCGAACCCACTCTGTTGGCTTTTTTAGAATGCAGTAATGTCAAGCTGAAGGAACTTCAGTTGTGCAAAATCACGTTGTACATGATATCTGTTGGGATTTTTTTGATCACTTTTAGCTTCCTGGGGAAGAGTTTAATTTCATACAATTTGTGCTGCTACCTAACACTTATTAACATTCCGCTCTTGCTTTCTTTGTAGGAGCATGATTTGGGTCTCGTGTTACATATATATGCATATATGAACACTTTGTGTATACCAATAGCTAATTTTAACTTTTTCTGGTTTGTTACTATTGGAAATTAATTGTCTTTTACACAGATAATACAGTTTGTTCAGAATCAGTCCTTTGGTCTCAACCGTAGCACAGAACACAGGTCAGCAGGCAAATAATCTGTACTGGAATACGTAAATTATTTTAAATTGTGGCGGTAGTTCATAGGTAGAACACTTACAGTGAGAGGCAGAGATTCAGCAGTACGCCAAGTCCTGAGTAAATCCATCCTGTGGAGTAAATTGTTTTTTTATAGTAGGGACTTAAATAAAGATTGGGTAGTCATTTGCCACAGCCAGGAAAAGGAATGGTGAAAATACAGAGACAAGCGTAAGGATAGGTTTACGGATGCGAAATGCTAAGAACTTCATCCTGTTCAGCGTGAATTGTATGTTTTCGAAGGGCTGCACATGTTCTGGATGAAGGTGGTGTGCTTTCTTCACTTTATTCCTGCAGCCATTAACTATTTTTATTGCAATTTAAAATGAAAGAAGAAGGAGGAGGGAAAACTCAACTTCACTTGCCCATCAAGAGAGGAAGACAACGGTAATTGGAGAGTGGAGGAGGAAAAGTGAGGATTTAAACAGAAACAAGGATAGAGCTTTCCTGGTTCTTTACAGCCTGCTCCTACAGTGACGTGTGTTTTTAAACCAGATCACACTCGTTCCAGGTTTGTTTCCTGCATTTTGAGCTGTTAGACTTGTAACTTTTATATACATAATTGTAGATTTTCTGGCATTCCTTTTAAGAAAGAAAAACTTGAAACCACCTCGTTTATTAAGAGAAATTGCCCACTGATAAAAAAAAACAACCCAACCCAAGAAATGTGTGAAGCGCTGCTCACTCTTGATCCCAAAGTTATACACAACTGTCACTTATGCCACCCTCGTAACGGGAAAAGTCCCTTGGTTTATGAGTCTGTTTTAAAACAGTAATAAAGTTTCCTGTGCAGGACATTAATTAGAGGGGTTATCAAAATAAGACAAACTAATATAATTTGTGATTGTACAAAATAAAGGAAGTCGAGGGTACCATAGGGACCTAATGAGTCACAGGATGGAAACAATCTTCTGGCTAACTAAACATTCAGACTTTGTACTGAGTCGTAGGGTGTGTATACAGCTCAGCAAACCGGAACACGCCGTGTGTTTACATGAATGGGATAAAGGAGTTCACAAAAACCATCTGGGAAAAATCCTGCGACTATTCATTCTGTTCCTACTGTAAATTAAACAACGCACATACATTTGCAGCAAACATACGGCACACCTGCCCTGGAAGAAATCAAACTGGAAAATAAAAAATGCATCCACAATGTGCATTTATTAGCATTGCTCATGTGCGATGGAAGGGAAGATACTTTATCTCTAGCAAGCGCATTTTAATTGTTTCCCATGCATTTATGTCATTTCAATGTGGTCACTATTTGGATTATTATGTTGGTAGGAGTAAATTTTTACTGTTTTTCTTTAATTGGAATTGCAGCTTTGACATTGATTTTTGTGATTTGTAGTGTTTAATTTTTTGAAAGATTTATGTGGAAGGGCTGTTGTTCAAAAACATTTTTTGTTCTATTTATTGAATAATACAGAGTAGGTTTTGCTATTCTGAGGATATATTTTTTTCTGTACAGTGAAAAATTTGAATAGACTCAAAGCATTTGTTCCCTCCTGTAGGGATCAGATGCTATTACTCTGTAGCTGAGGAGCTCAGTGACAGCGTGTCTGTCATTTGCGGGTGAAGATGACACTGATTTAGAAAGGCCCATGTCAGACAGAAGACGCTGTTTCTTAGTATCTTGTTAAAAAAAAATGCAAACAAACATATGTTTTTTATTTTGTAATATTTCTTGATTGGCAAGCACTTGACATTAGATTACTTGAGCAAACAGCATTTTGTCTTTAATATATTAGAGCTTTATAAAATGTCTTTTAAGGAGAGGTTTTATGGACAATTTAAATTGGAGACAATAAAATCTTTTGTCTGGCTTTTGATGAAGTCTTGCCTTTCCTTCATTGGTAATTTGTATGAAAAGTGATGTCCTGAGTTTTCTACTCTAACGTTAGCTCCTACTCGTTCACTGTATTCAGACGTGTTTTTTCTAAAGGACAGCATCTACTTCAGGAGACAATTCGTAGTCCTCATCAGGGATTCTAGGCTCTCTTGGTTCTTTCTCTTAGGATGACACACTTGATGACTGACTTGCTCAGATGTTTTCTTTCCCATGGATCTTTCTGCAGAGTCAACATGTGCTATGAGACAGCTGCTGGTTTTTGCCTGGTCATGCAGAGATGCTGCTCAGCATCCAGTGGTGATGAACTTCACTGATCTAAAAAGGGGAAGGACTAAGATACTACTATTAAGAACCCTAAAAAAAATCAAACCGAAGGAGATGAGTAATTATGCCCACATAGTTATAGCAAAGTGTTCAGTAGTGAAGGAAAAAATCCAAACTGTTGAGTAGATTGAATGGAAAAAGCAATAAGATCAAGAGTTAGAATGTCTTCTAGTGTATACAAAATACGAAGAATGAAGGTAGTGCAGGCAGCTATCCTCCCAGTATCTTCTGGTTTTCTGTATCAGTCTTTGGGCCTTTAATAACAATGACACACATGTATGTGTGTTGTACATGTATGTGTATATACATGTCTATACACAGGTATGTTTTTTCCACCCTTAACACATCAGATTCCTCTTTAGGCCCCTGAGTAAGAGGAATTCAGGATGTCTGAAATTTCACTCACAGGGGCTTTGGAATCTGTGGCATTCCTAAACACAGATGTACTCAGTTACCTTGGCTTCTGGGGCTGTTATGAACCAACTGATAAGCTGATCCCAGCCTGAGTTTCCAAAATACAAATACATTCTCTGGTTACTGTTTATGTATACACTGTTAGTATAGCATGGATTAATAGCTATGGAAATCTTGGATGAGCTGTGATGAGCTGAGGCATTCAGTGTACAGGTGCACTGTGTCCAGGGTGTGTTGGCCACTTATATTAATGTCACTTACTATTTTGCTGGAGCTCTATGAAATTCTGGGTGATTAGCTTGTTAGAAAAGAACAAATAGAAAAGTTAAGAAGTTGAAGAGTAATCATTAGACTTTTATTGCACAATATATATATGATGTGCTCCGGTAAATCAGTATTTTGTCAATGGTTTTACTCTCTTGTCGTCTTTATTGAAAATGTTTATGACTGAACAGTCTTTTGCCAAGAGTATTTATGACATAACCTAAAAAATGTCTCAAACCATTTGCTGGACTGAAATGAAGGAGCAATCTTTCTGTCTGTGAAAAATCATAATTACATCCCAAGCTTCAGAAGTCAAACAGAAAACTGATAGTCAGGGTTTCATTCTGTAACTTGTTTGTATGATGTGGATTGAATACTGTAAGTATATGAACATGCGTGTAAAGTACATACCTGTGCACAAAGACCCATCTCATCTAGTAGTCCAATTCTGGCAGAAATTAGTAAACTAAATGAAAAGAATCTGAAATTTATCAACCCTATGAAACACATGGATATTGATTAGGAAGATGGACCTCAAAAGCATCTGTGTATCTTTGAAATCAGCTCCAGAATCCAATAAACAGTGGGGTTTAAAGTATTATTTTTTATCACTTGCTTCATTTCAAATAATTGTCTCAATATGTTAACTGTCAGTGCTTGGTGCACGGTAACACTCCTGCTTTTCCTCTGAGCTCCCCCGTGGATTCATCTCATACATGCAAACAAACATATTTTTCTATACCTGAGATAATGATGCCAGATCATCTTTTGTGTCAGGGGAGATGTATGGGCACTTCTAAGACATCTTCAAGGATGTCTTCATGTCCTAAAGTGGTTATTTAACATTCTGGCCATCCATTTAAAATCTGGACTTCTTAAGCGAAGTGAGAGGCATCTCACCTCTATGACTGTCGGCACTAGCTGTATTTTTTGATATTTTATTTTTCATTGATTCTGTCAAACAAAACCGTAAACTTTAAGTTGTGAAAGACACAAACTGATTTATGGATATCTGTGGTGAAAAAAGAGTAGTAAAATTCTGCATGGTCTTTGAGTGTAACTCATAAACCTTAAAGGTCATCTCAGAGTGTTTAACAGAGCAAATTCATTGTCGTTTTTAAATCACCTTATCTGATTTCAAGCAAACCTGATAGTTTCAGAATAACTTTTTTTAGGAAGATTGGCTTGTTAACAGTGTTATGCAGTTACAAGGAAATGTGGTCACAGCTGGTTCTGGTTTCTTAGCTAATCCACCTGATTGGAAACAACAGGTTTTTGATATTTTTCCATTTCTTACACTGACACCTAGTGTTCAGAAGTCTTGAGTTTCTAATACTACACTTTGTTATTAATAGATAACTGTTGAGACCTTTGTCATCATCTCCAGTTTCTGTTCTTCTGCAAAAGAAAACAATAACTGGAGGCAAAGGTGTTACCATCATTCAAAACGATTTTACTTTGGAAATGCAAATAGTACTGCACTACTGGAGAACTTGGCGAAAGCTACATTACTTCTTGAAGCACTGCAAAATTTGTTTTCCTACATTTTAAGTGCTTTAGTTGTGGCAAATACAACTCTTCTGTGTCTGTAAGTGTGACTGGCCAACAAAAACAGTGATAACTGATAACAGCAGAAACCCTGAGGTCAGTACTTATTTGATTGTGGGGGATGTCAACGCTTTTTATTTCTGTGTTCTTTTATCTTCAAGCCACGAGTTCTACCTGATAGGAGTGTTGATGGCAGCACAGTCCTTGACTGCACAGAAAATAACTTTTACACGAAAACTAGCACAGTCTTTTATCTCAGACTTGCAAATAAATGGAGCAATTGAAGTATGGATTGTAACCCATTCCTGAGAAAGATGACAACTGACAGAGTAGAATTTACTCTTCAACTCTTATGCCAGTGATTTTTCTGTATGTTAACTGAAGATCTTTCAGCATTTAAGATAATCCATTAAGAATTTTGTATGGCTGTATCTAAAAGTATCAATGGATTTTTGTGTTTTAGTGATGGATTTCATAGAAAAGTGAAACATACTCAGGCAGAGAAAATGTTTATTAAACTTAGCCTTGATTTGATAATTTCCTTTTACTTTTCATTACTTTTCCTGTAGGTGAACCAAAAAGCTGCCTTTCTGCATTGAGTCATATGTGGTTTAAGTTTCCTATACACTTACTACCTTGGCTTCTCAGAGAACCAGAAGAACCAGAACCAGAATACCCACCACCTAGATGATGGTCTCCTCTTGAGGAAACCTTTGATTTTTACCCAGTTGCCTAACAGGCCAGAATTTGGCTATAAAAACATCATCTTCCCATAAACTTTGCTAGACTGTGTCAGCCAGATGTCACAGTTTAATTCTACTACCTTAGGCTGAAGCTTTCCCTCCAGAGACGTCTCTTTCCTTCCAGATCCGTCACCTGCACAGTCTCTAGATTCTTCTGCTAGAAAGATAATTGGTCTTTAAGAGAGGAAGGTGGCTGGTCCAAGACTTTTTTGCATGAGGTGATGGAAACAGTGGCTTGGTCAGAGGAGAACGTAAGGGAAATAAATTTGGGAAAACATGTCAGGAGCTTTGTACCAAGTAATACAGAGATGATCATCTCAAGTATCTGCCTTACAGTCGATCTAATTCAGCTGAGTTATTATTAACACAGCTAGTACAGTGGACTCCATGCAGTAATTGTATCTGTGTTTTCCATAAATATTCCCAAACTCGAATAGCTCTGTTTTCATACACTCTTCCTTTAGATTACAACATATAATCTACCAGACTGCCCATTTTCTTACATCTTGGGTAAAGACATTGCACTTCTACGTGTGCACGTGGCATATTAGATACTATGCTACCTCGCTGAACGTAGTTACGTTCCTGTGAACTAGTCATAGTTACTTATGAAGAAATAATCAGAAAGAACAGAGAGAAGTGTTACTTGTAAGATAGCATTTGTTTGATGACTTTCAGGCATCTATTTTCAGGATGAGGTGAATTTGGACCTAGAATGATGATTGGTCTCTAGTGACTATAAAGGATGCCTTGGGTGGCCAGCTCAGATGTGGACATATATGTTTAGTCAGTTATCTTCCACCTGAGAGTATTAGACCCCGATGAGAAACTCAAACAAACAAACAAAAAAATCAACAAAAATGAGGATAGGAGGGTAATGGGAACTCTCATGGCAAAAGGAGATGGTATGAGTGTCAAAAGCAGCAGAAAAGTCAGAGAAAATAAAGACATACTGTAGACCCAGATTTCTGGCCAGGGAGAGGCACACAGTGTACCATATATGAATAATTTCAAGGGAGGGGATTTATGAAAAGTCAGGTTGGAGCTGATCCAAGACAGAGTTAGAAGAGGGGAAGTCTGTGCATTAGCTGAAAACTGCATGTTCTATGTTTTTTTACCAATGAAGATAGAGAAAGAAAGGGGCAAAGATTTGGAGAAACTGGCTGGATTGAGATACCGTTTCTTTAAAAGAGAGGATAGGCTGAGGACATCTGTATACTCTGAGTGAAAGTGCCAGAAATCAAAGAAAAATTGAAAGCTAAGTAGGGAGGATATGATGCATCTGCTGAGGTGGGTCAGAATTGGGGAAAGGGCCAGAGGTTTATGACAAGAGAAGGTGTTCAGGAACAGAAACTAGGTGCAACTTTGTGGGAATGCATGTCTTCTCTCTTGTAGCAGAAAAATTATGGAGCTAAAAGAGGAACCCAGGTTGCAAATAAAGAATAGGAAGCTGGTAATTCAGCAAGGAGCTGTTTCAAGAAGTGAAATAAAAGAAAGATGAAAGGAAACCTTTAGTGGAAGGAGTTTGGAAGAGGATCCCTTGATCTCTCTCCAAGCTTTCAATGGAAAGAGAATGGGAATAATTGAAATGAGTGGCAGAGATGTTTGGAAGATAAACTGACTGGTGCATTGGAACTTGCAGAAGGTCTGGTCTGGAGAGTGAGTTTGGGAAGTGACTTTACTGGACATTAAGTGCTGATGACAGGGTAGCCATCAAAGAGTAGCAAATGGAGTGAGGATCGGCAGATGTGTTGTTCCCAAACTGCATCTCAGATGAGGCCAGAGAAAGTAGGTGGATAATGATGAAAGAGGTGGAACATGGCCATTGGTGTCGATGTGAAGGAGAGAACAGGACTAAGAAAGGGAGAGACAGATTCTAAATTTCCATGAAGAATTAATGGTAAAACGGAAAGTCTTGTGACAAGTGCTTCTTCTGTGGATGTGACCGTACGCGTGGAAGTCTGAATGCAGGCATCTTTGCACGGTGTATATATATAGATTAATAATGAGCACTTGTATAGTAAAACACAGCCCGATGCTCGTATGTCAACTTCAGTACGCTCACAAGATATTGATCCTGGAAACGATTTTTGTAATACTCAGTAACTACATTTTTTATAATCTCTAGTACTTGAATATTTTCTTACATAATTTGCCACTTTTAGTCTTACATTGTGCCATCGTTGTTCCAAATTAGAGAAAAATACGTGGTCGCTTTCCTGATGAGAAATTAAAGTACGAAGAAGACAAAGTGGATTTTCCCCATGTCATGAAACAAATGAATGGCAGAGCCGAAAAAAGTCGACTAGCTGTAGTTAAGAGGGAAGCTGTGCAAAGCTATTTTATATTGATGGTCTGTGTCTCAGCCAATTGGATTTTTATTTGACAATCCAAAGGTGTAATAACTTTTATTGTAAAAGGAAGAGAAATACATCAAGGCTAATAAATAATGGAGGACCTACTAGGGATATGCATAAATGTGTATCCTGTTCCTATGTATATACAAGCTTAATTGTGTCTCTTTTAATTTCACTATTTGATTCAATGGGATTGTCAGGTAATCGTCCTATTGAAAGAACAGAAGAGGATAAAATTTCAAATAACTTTGTTAATCTCTTTTGGCTGTTAAAAGGAAAGATTTATTAGTATCAAATTTTATTGCATTCTTAGAATTTAGGGATTGATTGGCTGCTAGTTTAGCTTACTTGTCTCTTCCAGTTAGAAACCCAAACACAACAGAAGAAAGACATCGCATTGAAGCTGACATGCAACAAGTGAGTGAAAGTTCACTTGGCTTTTTCCCTCGGCACCAGGTGCAAAAGTTGGCTAAAAGTGCTGTGGCAGGCAGTTATTTTAAAGCAGTTTCTGGTTTAGTGTTTTATCAAGCCCAGGAGTAAAATATTCTGCAACTACTGCAGTTTCACAAAGCTGCTTTTTAAGGTAGAACTCGGAATTGTTTAAGTAATTAAAATGGCCCAGTACAAACATTAATCATACCGTAACCGTTAATGAGCGGTTCTGCGGGATTTATGGAGGGCTGTATATGATATATTAGAAGTGTGTATCATTTCTTTGTTTAATACACAATACGCTCACATTCTCCGAATATGCCAGAGGTTCTTCAAATCTTCACGAGCGTTTGTGATTTTCTACATCCTCTCTTATAAATACTGGAAGAGGTGTATTAATTTCTGGGGAAAGACGACTCTAACACTGTCCTGATTAGTGACTCAGCTTCATCTGATAGGGTTTGGTTCTTTTGGTTTTTTTTTCTTTTCCTTAAATAGCTGCTCCGTTACAGCTTTACAGTATGCTTTAAAATAATAGTTCTCTAAACTGCAGCTTTCTCAAAGCGGGAAGGTGGTGGCTCAATGATGACATAAGTTCCAGAAGTGTAGAGTTCAAGTGGTTTGCATGTGGGATTGCCAAATAACATGGTTTTGGTTTGTTTTCATTTTATTACACCGATTCTCCTCCCCAGATGTCTTGGATTTCTGTGGTACCCCCCTTCGCCTTAGATTCTTGCTCCTTGTAACTAACAACTTTTATTAGTCGATCCCACTAATACGCCACGTTTTTACTCAGCACTTGTCTTCAGAGCACTTTGCATGAGTTCATCTTCACACTACTCCTGAATTTCACTGTTCACAGGTGAAAAGTGAACTTGATGACTTGCCTAAAATTGTGTAATGGTTTCGACACCTGTATTAGGACTTTGTCTGCCTATTCCATGTCTGCAGTACCCAGGCTGATCCCCGACCTCTCTACGCACTGAGTTTGTGGCATGCCGGTTATAAATTGAGCATTTCCTTTTGGTTAATGACACATTTTTTATCCTGATTGCTCTGGAATTTCAATCCTGAATCTTGGAGAAGAATTATGCTGGAAGGAGCCTCAAGAGGTCATCTGAGCCGTATCTCTGAACCTGAACTGATTTTGGCCTTTCTTCAGGAAAGCTTTTAAATATGTATGCATATATATGGATACGTATGTGTATATATGTATATACACACAATTATTTATTGAATCAAGTTCCATTTTTGGAAGAATTATGGATAACTGCCTAATCAAAGTTTGATGTAAGCTACCTAGCAATTGCTTTGATATACTTGCACAGAATATCATGATTGATACAGCTGTGGGAAGTAGTAGTACTACAAGGAAATTTAAACAGAGAAAGGAGATGCTGTTAATTCTAGTGTTGTGACTTCTGGAAGTATTGCTGCTTTTTTTTTTTTCTTTTCCTTTTCCATTTTTTTATGGACCTGTAGCAAGAAATCTCTTTACTACCTCAAGGGAGGTAGTGATTTTCCTTCTACAATAAACCCTCAGCTAGTTTGACTATTCTTGGCCTGTCCATCTCAAAACTACAACTTTATGGAAACAGAATGGAATAATGTGTTCTCTAATATGTCACAAATCATAGTTAAAACTGGAAATCCAGCCTGACACTGTGGTCTTGATTTGTATGGTTTGCCTACCCCTTTTTGTTTCTGCAAAGCAGTGTATGTATTTGAAGGCTGGAGTTTCAGCCAGGATTTTCAGTCTTAACTGTGAATTTCCTTCCTTTAACAGGTTTAAAGCAAGTCTTTCAGATTGCTTCAGTATACCTTTTAGGACTTGAATTTCCTTTGTGTTCATTTTGGTCCTTTTCCAGTATTTATCCGTGCATTTGAAACTCCTTCAAATCTCTGTGTATGGGAGCAGTTACAATAGGAGGTGGTGGCATTTCTATTGTATTACTGTTAGAGCTGATTCAAATGGTGCCTGATTTTGAACTCAAACACTGCAAGCCTAAAATTCAGGCTCTCGCTCAAGCATTACAGGGTTCGTGTCCTGCTCAGAGGTCTCTATAATTATTGTGTCTGGCTGGAAAACAAGAATTCCATTTCCTGAAACATTCAGAGGTTTTGAAATTTGCTTTACTTTTTCAACAGAACAAAACTAAGAGCTTTTAAAAAAAATTATAAAGATCTTCTGAGATGAAGAAGAATCTGATCTAGCCAGTGGGTCTGGTGGGTGAGACAACAGCATTGGAGAGGAAAGACCAGCGTTTAAGTCTCTGCTTGCAAGAAGAATGTAAACGCAAAAGTGTGTGTCCCATGTGCCGAGTGCTGTAATATAGGACTGATGAATACAGCTTTCAATGTCCTTATTTCTCTCTATGATCTTAACCATGGACCTGTGAAATATTGCTCAGTAGTAATACAAAAATTGTTTGTTTCAAGAAATGTGATTTTTCCAATGGAAAAATATTTCTTGATCAGTGTTCATGATTAAATTATTCATATATTTCACATGTGCATTTAATCCAAAATAATACCTAATAGTGATTATTTGTAGTTTAAAAATTTAGCTTAATTTTTATAAACCTTTTGCTTCAGCTATAGCTGCAGGGTCTCATAAAAGCTTAACTGCTTTGTGTTTATTAATTTTTAATGGTAATTAATTCATATTAGTGGTGAACTTCATTATTTACAAAATGTCATTTTAAATCTTGTGCTGGCTTAAATCTGTTCCGTTATTATAATACAATGCTGAATGCAATAAAGTGTTGTCTGAACAGATTATATGACTAAACATTAGATAGATCTATTGGTGGTGATTAGTGGTGGAATGTTTTTTCTTAGCATATACAATCCTCTGATGTTGCTTGCAGATGAAGAAGAATGTTTCCTTGTTCTTCCCACTCCATGTTTTTCTCCATAGTTTCATATTAGGACATTTTTTGAAAATATCATTGTAAAGAAAACTTACTTGAGCAATTTAAATCTGAGGGGAACAGTGAATATTCTTTAATTTAAAAAAAAAAAAATTAAAAAATGAGTGGACTTGTTGCATCAATACTGCGCGTTTGCATGTTTGAAGTCTGTCACAATTCTCTGCTATATTCTGTTATCATGAGTTCATGACCTCCATTAAAAAAATGTCAATCTTTTCTATTAGATTCAAGTCAGTATTTTAAAGTTTATTTTATTGTATACAACTTTGTGAAGAAAAGGCCCTTGGTTTAATTCCGAAAAGCAAATATTGACTTCTTCCAAATTCTTGCTGAGCTTCCTATCTCTTCTAATATCTGCAAAAATGTCCATAGCGGTTGAATTTCTAAGACTACTACTATTCAGGTTGTTTGTTATGTTTGTATGTCTGTCACTTGCTATCTGCCATCCTGAACTGTAAGCTTTGTGTGACAACGTCCTCCTTTTTTATGTGACTCTGTGATGGCCAACATGGAAATCCTGTGACCTACCAGTATCAGTAGCATAGTGTTGTATGCTGCTACAATATACATAATAAACAACTGAATAAATACATAATAAACTGAATAAATAGATGAAAAAGGGATTTATTGTTTAATTTAACATCTTTGAAGATATTAGAATTTCAAGTAAAGGACTTCATATGACTCCATCTAGGCCCTTGTGATGTTTTTGTATAACCATGGTCTAATATAACTAAGCCGTCTAAGCTACTTAAAACTGTCTTGCAGGACGATGCATGATTGAAACAGCTGCTCAAAATCATGGTAATGAAAGGTTGACATCTCACCATTATGCATTTTGTGTGTATAACACGTGTACTTGTGGTCATGAAAATGTATACACACCTGTTTTGGGGAGCAGGAGTGAGATATTCCTTGTTCATAGATTTAATTAGTTTAATTAGTTATTTTGCTCTTACCTGCTAACTACAGCTCCTTGCCCTGTAAACACAAAAGATGGGGAAGAGGTATGTCTACTTGGGTTTCCATATCAAATCCTTCTTTATCACATAATTATTACTAATTTTTGGAGGGGAGATCTTTTTTATGAGCAGTTAGGCCCTTCAGCAGTTAGCCTAAGAAAGACTTAGTATTATACAAAACACAGATACGGTGCGGTTCTGGAGGATGGTTAACGCAGAGTTTACATTTCATATTCTGAGGGAAACGTACTGCCGTTACGCCGCTGTCTGCGGTGCATTTCGTTAGTGCTGGGGACAGCAGGAGGCTCTTCTGTGGAAATGTTTCTGTCACTGTCAGTAGAAACATGTCCGTCCGGTTGAAAAATAGCCCCTGTCTTGCCAGTTCCCTACTAAGCAATTGCAGTAGGTGGGTGTTAATCTTAACCTGTCACAACCCATTTCAAATCTAAATTCTTATTAAACTTCCAAATGCTTCGGTAATGTAAGTGTAGGAGACATGACTGTGTTCTTATGCAAGAGCTGCTACTGTTCGCAGATGCAGGAAGCATTTTAATTAGCGTTTATTAGTATTAAGTAGTTCGGTGTGCTGGAACTCCCAACCGGGCTCTGCAAAGCGATGTGCGAACCGTCTAAGGCAGGCTCCAGTCAGCTCAAGACTGGAGATCTGTCTGCGTTGACGACTAGCAGTTGCATGCATTCAACAAAATGATCTATGGCATATTTGCTGTAGATATCCATGCCTTTTTGCAGAAACTCTGAACACATCTGCTTTTGTAGCGCTGTCAGAACCCTTTCTGGGAAGACCTAGTTGCCTAATGGAGAATGTAGTTTCTTACATCCATGGTTATTCCTTGAAAATGTCTTTGTGTCAGAGGCTTTTCCTTGGACTCCAGCTTTTTTTGTTTCTTGTTTTTTGGGTTTTTTTGCATTGCAAGCCTGAGCTGATGGTTACAACCTGTGTTTGGTGGATGGGCTGTTGGAAATGTCTTTGGAATGAGATGCTTTATGCCCTGGTTGACAGGAGAGATTATGCATGATTTCATAATGAAGAAAGAAAGGCAGGATACACATCTGGATTCAGATACCAAAATTCAGGTCTGTATGTATGCATCTGTATGTCTGTTATAAAGATCTAAGTACCCACCGTGGCTGCTGAAGCAGTCAGCTCTGTAATGCAGACTTCTGAAGGGAAGAATCGTAGAATGGTTTGGGTTGGAAGTGACCATAAAGCCCATTTAATTGCAACCCCCCTGACACAGGCAGGGACACCCTCCACCAGCTCAGGTTGCCCAAAGCCCCATCCAACCTGGCCATGAACACTGCCAGGGATCCAGGGGCAGCCACAGCTTCTCTGAGCAGTCTGTGCCAGGGCCTCAGCACCCTCATCGTAAAGGATTTTGTCCTAACATCTAATATAAATCTCCCTTCTTTCAGCTTAAAGCCATTCCCCCTTGTCCTGCCACTCCATGCCCTTGTAACTAGCCCCTCTCCAGCTTTTTTGTAGGCCCTCTCCATTAGGTACTGGAAGGTTGCTACAAGGTCTCCCCGGAGCCTTCTCTCCTCCAGGCTGAACAACCCCAACTCTCTCAGCCTATCTTCACAGGAGAGGTGTTCCAGCCCCCTATCATCTTATTGGCCTCCTCTGGACTTGCTCCAACAGGTCCATGCCTTTCTGATGCTGGGGATCCCAGAGCTGTACACAGTATCTCAGGCAAAGAAGCATCCATTGAGTTGTAACTTCTTCATTCTTAGACTTCTTCATATTTTATATCAATTTCTGCTGTCATTATTGAGCAAAACCTACTTTTAGCCCTATGAAACAAGCAGTTATCATTGCTTTATGTTTACAAATAGATGACAGAATTTGGTGGTACTTAGTGGTAGGATGAAAAGCAGCATCTCTATTGTGTCAGGGCCAGATGTCTTCCTCCAAGCTATAATACCTTTCAGTCTGTGTTGATGGGACGCGCAGGTAGACACGCATACCTGGAACAGTTGTTTACATTCACCTTCTTGTCAGTGAGATGGAAATCTTCTCTCATGTTAAAGTAAATATCTAAAATACCTATTCCATGAAAGTGTGTATTTTTCTTCACATTTTTATTCACCTGAACATCTGAACTCAAGTATTTTAGAGAGAGACAATAAATGATGATGAGTCATAACCATTAAGTTAAACCTCTAGATTTCACTGTTTTCTCTGTAATTACTGCTCTAATTACAGCCTTGTTCCTGCGTTTTCAGGTAACCAGCCATAAAATGGCATGCACAAGCAGTTCGAGCTGTAGCAGTATTAACCTTGATCTACCCTGTCTTAACCAAAACCTCTCAGCACTAGTGTTGCAGGGGTCATTCTTTTTCTTACTCTTCTTCAGATCCAGCAAATATTGTGCACGCATGTAGTCTCAGGACAGGGGCGCGGATCTCCCTTCCACAGCCTTGCTTATGTCTTCTGGCTCGAGCACTACCCCGAGGGCTGAGAGTCAGATTTGGATCTCCACTGGCTGGAAGAAGGAATTAAACTCATCTCTTTGCTGATGACGCTGATCTCCAGGTGATGGATGACCCATAAGGGATTCACTTTAGGCCTCCATGTGGTTTTTTTCATCATAGAATCATAGAATGGTTTGGGTTGTAAGGGACTGCAAGGATCATCTAGTTCCAACCCCACTGCCATGCACAGGGACACCCTACGCTAGACCAGATTGCCCAAAGCCCCATCCAGCCTGGCCTTGAACAATTCCAGGGATGGAGCCTCTGAACTTCTCTGGAAAACCTGTTCCACTGCCTCACCATCCTCACAGTAAAGAATTTCTTTCTAATGTCCAATCTAAATCTCCCCTCTTTTAGTTTAAACCCATTCCCCCTTGTCCTGTCACTCCCTGCCCTTGTAAACAGTTCCTCTCAAGCTTTCCTGTAGGCCCCTTTAGGTACTGGAAGGCCGCAATTAGGTCTCTGTGGAGTCTTCTCTTCTCCAGGCTGAACAACCCCAGCTCCCTCAGCCTGTCCTCGTAGGAGAGGTGCTCCTGTCCTCTGATCAGCTTTGTGGCCTCCTCTGGACTTGCTCCAGCAGCCCCATGTCTTTCCTGTACTGGGGACCCCAGAGCTGGACACAGTACTGTAGGTGGGGTCTCATAAGAGCAGAGTAGAGGGGGAGAATCACCTCCCTTGACCTACTGGCCACACTGGTTTTGATGATGGTTTAGCTGAGGTTATCCCGACTTCTGAATTCTGTGCAGAACTCAGTGCTCCCAAAGTTTATTGAGTGTATCTGACTGATTAAATCCTCCCAGGGAGAGTCATTAGGTGACAGGCTGGACCCTGAACATTTCAGTCCTAGTAGAACGATGTCACCACTGCACACAATATTAGGCAAGCTCATAGAATACAGTAGATATCCCTAGCAAAATCAAGGGTGCTTAAATTCTCCCCATTGTTTGACTCGAGGAACAATGAGACATTTATGGCCACGGGCTTAGTCCTTACACTGGGCAGATAATAGTCTCTGCCTGAGTTGTGTCTCTGTAGCAGTTAAAGGAAGATTTTATTTCTTGCTCTGATGACTTGAGCAGAGGACTACAGGATGCACTTCTGCAAGAATCACTGGAGTTCTCTGGGCATTCTTGGGCTTTTCCCTTTCTCAGTAGAGAATACTTGAATGAGATCGTGAGATAATGATGTTCATCAAATGGGACTAGTGCTGTAACACACACGGAATGTTTTCACCGCGTAGCTGCGATGCCTTAGCTGGTTACCTCTTCTCTGAACCAGTGTTACTATTTACTCATCACTGAATAATGAATTTAAGATGATGGGTGTTTTATTCCTGTGAGCTGGCATCCAGGCAAGGAAAGCTCATATCTTGTTTCCAAGAAAGATGTACTTGCTTCACTCATTGCAACAACGTCTTCCTGATGAAACTGGTGTAGACTGAGAAAATTCAGTATGTGATAGGACTGCGGGAATAACCCAAAGATCTAGCAGCTGGAAAGTTGTACAGTTTAACCAAAGGAAGGAGTTAATAATTAAGATGATATCACTCCTGTATTTAGTATTTGCTAGAGCCGAGCAGTCAACATAAAGCTGTCTGAATTCAAGACATTTTTATGCTGTATGTTTTGGGAGTTTTCCACAGACGTCCTGTAGGCAAGCTGGAAAAGATGTGTCGTGCCACTGAATACGAAATGACATTACAAATTTTTTGCCAAGGTGCTTTTTCTTCACAGTGTATTCCTTATGTTACTCCTTATTCCTTACATTATTAAGCATGATGTTCAGGGAAAACATCCCATCTGGACAGCATTACCTGTAGGATGTGCAGCTTGTATGTATCTTCTGGAGGTTAGCGTCTAATGTTAAACAAAGGAAGCTGATTAAAAACATCTGTAAAACATTTTCATAGTTCATATTTTATACAGTGGGTATTGAATTACCTTGCACATGACTGCATGTCTGAACTAAAAATTATAAGGGAAATCTTTTCCTTTTATTAAAATTAGTATAATATTAATTTTATAGTTAAACTACATGTAACTGTTTACCTACTTGGCACTAGAATTTAATGCTGCTGACATCACTATGTATTTTACATGCCACTGAGAAATAATTGTTCATTTATTGATGCAGTATGCTACAATAAGCACATTTTAGGTGCAGTCAAAATATAAACATTAGATTGAAATACAATTTCTTATGTAAAAGTGTGGCATTTAGTAAATGCTAAAGGAGAGACTTGCCAGCTAAATGTGTAATGTTTCTGACCATTAAATATATTATGTGAAATAGTTATATAGAATATATAAAATGATTGTAGTACTGCCCACTTAGGTATTATGTTGATTTATGAATTCAGTTAGAGCCCCTAGTAAATACCAAAATTGCTGATTCTAGGTCAGTATTTATTAGGTTGGTAAATTTTATGGAGAGGAAGGATTTGTGCATCCCAGAACTGACAGAGAAAGGTGTTATTTATGTAGTTAGAGTGAGAATGCGATTGTAGTTTCACTGCTGAGCTGAAAAAGGTTATATACTTTCTTCATATGCTAAATGACTTTCTAAAATAGCTTATAAAACCATAGGTATTACAATAGTCAATATTATTTAAAGATCTAAGAGGCTAATGCTCAAGATTTACAGTTCAATATCATAAGCAGAAACTTCTTACCTTTCCAAAGTTACGAGCAACGTACTGGCTCAGATGCATGTATCAAAACAGAGAGAGGCAAACATTATTCTCTGGGAAAATATTTTGAAATTCAGCAAGTGTTTTGACAATTATTATCATTATTGTTTCTTGTAAGTGTTCTAAGATTGTGAAAATGAAGTGTTGCTCATAAATACCATGCAGGCTGAATGGCCAAGGGCAGTTCTCATCTCCAGCATGCAGGCTCCTACCCAAAGCAGTTTCATCCAGTTTGACTATTTGGTTTTATTATGTTTTTACCAAAGTTCATAAAAACTGCAAGTGCAGCAAACACTATGGTATGTATACAGTTATTTTTATTCAAGGAGACTGGGTCAGCACAAAAACATTTTTTAGAGCATCAACAGTTTCCGTACCGATAGTGGCCTTATCCGTACTGAGAAGTGTCTGGTATCTTATCTGTGTGCTGAAAAGGCAATGAGGTGTTTTATCATGTGAAAAATAAAAAGACTTGTTGTGCCATGCTAGTGAGATTTACGGAGTTTATCTTACTGTCCTGTTTGGGATTCTGTGTTTCAGCACTGATAATATAGCTCATTAAAAGACTGAGAACAAACAACGCTCTTTTTTAACCATATCTTAAGACAAAATGTCTTATGATCAGTTATTTTGCTTGCTGGGAGCTCAATATTTTTGCCTGTGTCATGGCATGAGGTGTTTGGAGTTGACTGATCTCTTAGCCCAAGAGAAGTGAGGCTGCTGCAGCTGCACGTCCCCAGGTCCAGCCAGCACCGAGGTCGACACAGATTCCCACTACGAGCACGCACACATACATGGGCACGCTTACACTACATATATAATTATATACATGAGCAGACAGAAAGATTAACGCAGGCAGAAAGCATAAAATTCATGCAAGCACAAACAGCACCATTGACCTCATCCCGTTCCGCTCTTTGGTTGATCGAGATGAAAGGATGTTAGTGGGACATATATAGGTATGCATACATATACATATTTAGATATGTATACCTTTATATACATGTATAGACACTGTAGGTTCCTCCAGCTGCTTGGCTTACATAGTCTTGTAATTCTGGAAGATTCTTGAAGCTCTAACAGGGATGTAAGCAGGTAATTATTTTAAAAAGTACAATTGGCAAAGTTGTGATCAGATAGTTACTGCACCTTAGGACCGAAGTTGTCCCAAATTCCTGTCCCGTGAAGGTTTAGGAACAGGGATTTTGGGGCTAGGTGAGTAAAGCAATTTTCAGTAGGTTTGGAACTGTATCAATTCACCAACTGTGTGTCTCTGCTGTGTAAATGATATTCCCCCATCACGTGCTGAACTGGATGATTACTTCAGTGGGTGGTTTTGCAGCCAAAACCAGCAGCCTGGGGCTCCTGCATCTTTATCACAAACTGACTGTATGAAGTGCAAAACTGCAACGTTTACTTGACGGTTTGAAGCCCAAGTAATTTACCTGACCGAGACCTTAACGCAACTCCTTATAGTACATCATCATCATTTGAACAGAAGGGATGTGCTTTAAAGCGGGAATGGGTAGTGTTTGCCAGATGGGGCTCCAAACTAAATGCTTGGTGAAGAATTGCTGTTACTGAGTTTCCTTACTTTGTAATTGCAAGTGCGTTGGGGATACTGGACGAACTGTTTAAGAATGTTGGAACACCTGCATATGGCACAGCACCTTTATTTTAACAACCCTATAGGTGCTCATGCAGCAAATTATCACCCCAACGAATTCCCTTCATTTTGAGTTGAGTCTTTGCCAAACAAAAGACTTGGCTGATAGAAAGCTGGCTGACACACAATTGATTTTGGATTATAACCCTGAATTTAACAACGTGGGTCAATGGATGCATTTTATTTTTTTTTTTAAAGATGCCATGGTTATGAAACTGTTAAAGCTGAATTAATTTAAGCACAAATTTTGTTTATGAGGTCTTTTAGATCTGGACTGGGATGTGTCCGTGATGATCTGAAAAGGACTGTGCTCATTGTCACACTGAAAATATTATTAAAATATGCCTTGTTTATGTACATGACTTTCGTATAATGCTTGACCTGTGGAGGGGTTGCCTTATTTCCTTATTCTCCAGGCATTTTCATCTGTTTGTTCCTGAACTGTACGCCAGCTATATCACAGATAAATTGGACTGAATAGTTTAGAATCATTGCTCAATGTGTTTTTCAAAGAAAACATCACTTATAAATCATGACTGCTAATTAAAATGAATAATGCTTTTAATTAAAATCTGTGCAGACCTAAACAGGGTAAAGATATTACACATATGCCATGCTTGATCACCACTGTAAGCTAGGTTTTTTGTAGCGTTTTTCTCTGTCATGAACTTTCCCATTATGTTCCCCCTCCTTCCCTTTACCCCTGATCATTATTTCTAGTTCCATTGACTCACTGATCTCTCAAGGTGCTTGACTGAGTGTTGGCTGATGAAAAAATATTGGGGTTTGTCTCAAAATGCTGCATGAAAAGACAAAATTCTCAGATTTTAAATTCTTGAGGTAGGGGTTTATTGCTTTATTTGCCCTGGGAAGATATATAGCTTTGTAACAATTGAATTCTTATAAAAGAGCCACCAACAAAACTATTTGAGCTATAATGGAAGGGTGGAGAGAACTTGCCTGCCTATTGAAGTGCATCTTTCATCATCAGAACAATAGCTGGTTCTTTTCCCTTGTCAACTGACCATCTTTTTTCCTTCCGTTAATTAGCTGAGATCTTGAACAATTCTGTACTTCGCCTTCTGCTGCCCATTCTGATAATCCCTCAGGATACTGGGGATGGGATGACAAATCACAAGAAAAGACGTTCTGATTTTTGTTCCTCTGCAGATGAGATGGTGCTGTGTCTCGTACGTATGGAGACAGAACAGATTTCCTGAGTTTTGCACTGGGCTCCGTTATTTATAGATTGTGCAAGTGCGTGCAAATTACCCAGCACCTCTGAGCTGCATTTCTCTGTCTGTAGAGAGGAACATTTCTATGCCTTTAAAAGCGTAAATAAAATCTAAGTGCTATCATTAAGCATCCATATAGGAGGAGACATCTAATAGGTCTCTCCCACCAGTCTTTTCATATGCGTCACTCGGATGGCTGCTCAGGGAGGCAGAAGGGAAGGCATTGAGAACATAAGAAAATAACTCGTTCCCTTCTCATTTCATATACCCGGTGCTACATACAGCGGCTGGGGAGAGCTTTTAGGAAAAGAAATTGTAAGGGAAATTCTGTTCAACTTCCAGCCCTCTGGGTGCCGCGGATGGAAACTGTAGATTTTGCTTCTGAATTCCAAACAATTATCCACTGGCATGTGCAAATACAGTTTTTTCATAAGGCCAGTCATCACATCTGGTGGCTGATTTTTCTCAGGTATTGCAAAAGCCTTTTTTTTTTGAGCAGAATTCAGCATTTATTGAGGAGAATAAGAATGTTTATAATTCTTAAAAAATGAATGAATAAGTTTTTAATGTTTACCAAAAATATGTTTTTTCCTGAAATAATGCCAGTACAGTAATGAGCTATTTTTGCTGCATTTTATCTCAAGTGTTTTAAAGGAATCAAAATTACAGAAAGCACTTTGGGCCTGTGCTTAACTGCAGACATCCTTACCTCCATAGCCCGTAATTTTAACAGATGACTGATCATCCTTTCTGGGCCGTCAATTCAATGATTCATCATTCACATTTCTGCGACTGGAGGTGGTAACGATCTTGAGGTAATAAAATTGAAGGGGGCAGTAATTTCTAAGAACCCAGGGAAGGTTTTGAGAAGTTTCCAACCCATGCTGATGGATGGAGGGATTCGGAACATGCATATCTATGTGTGTCATTTATTTTTGAGTACTGGAGTTGCTAAATGTGCTTTTGATGACTCTTGGTGGGAAAAGACAATGCAGAAAAAACATCAGATGTGACTGAACATTGCATTCATATGACATAGCCTTAGCAGCAAAAATGAAGTTTTTCATTTCTTCTAGACCTGACTTACAAACCTCATCAGACAAAATATTGCATTACCTGCAGTACTTGCGTTGTCATGAACAGCTATTTTTGACTAAACAAACTGTAGGCATTTTTTTTTTCCTGTGAATAACGTAAGAGAAATGAATTCATCCATGTTTCTACTGGAGCTTAGCGATCATCAGGCCTAAAGGTCATGGCATAATGTTCCAGAACAATAATTATTATAAGGCTTGAAAAGAGACTTGTCCTGTATTTGAAAATATCTTGAAGCTTTCTTTGAAATAGAGAAGAGAACCTCCTCTACACCAGGATTAAGTGGTTCCCTGATGTACAAAAGTGGTTGACACTCAAGTTTCTTCCCAATTCAGTCGAGGGAATTTAACTCTAACTTTCTGTCTCCTAGATGAGATCCATAAAAGCCTGATTCTCTTTTGTTAATTTTTTCCTGTGTGAGCCATTTCACTTTTTTGTGGAGAATTAAATATCTGTTGGCCAAGTAGAGTGACAGGGGCCATGTCCTTATCCTGCCAGAGTTTGGTTGTTCATGTATGATGTGCTTGAAGGAAAAAAAAAACCAAAAAGTTTGTTTCCTTATAGAATAAAATAAGAAAGCATCAATACAAAGAGTAGTCCTTCGCAGAGTGAGAAAGATTGCCCCTGATTGCCCCTGCTTCCTTCAGATTTTGGCATTTGGTAGTGATGGTTGGTCTCAGTCTCTGGTATGTGTACTTCCTCTGAAAGTTTTAGAGAATCAATATTTTCAAAACAAAATGCATTTTGTCAGAAAATTGGTAGCAAATTCAACTTATGTTTCCTTTGGCCTTTCTGGCTTCATTTTCCCTAGTCATTATACCCTACACCTAGTTGGTAACCTGCTCCAGTTTGGCAGTTGTGCACTCCCATGGCAAAACTCTTGGGTTTTGCAATTTTTAGAATATTGCGAGCCCAACTGTAAACAGATACTCCTACGATACATACACTTGTACATATAAGTAGTTCTCCAATTCTTTATGAATTCATCAAAGCCTTGCATTTTGCTTTACATGCCTTTTTATTCACATGCACTGGAGAGAGATGTCTTTGTAGTTAATTCTGAATTTAAGATGGTCAAGAAGAGAATTGGTAATGCTAAAGCATTAGGAAAATGTCTAGTCATCCTGACTGGATTAAGCGATGGAGGTCATTGAACGCACTCACTGCGTGATAAAAAGAGTTAGGCATTAGTTTACTAAGAAGTAGCACCACTTCTCTGATAGAACCCATTTTCATGTATGCATCTCTGACTGGTCTTTTAAAGATGAAAATCCAATGAATGGTGTGAGATCTTTTCCTATTTTCTTGCCTTATCCTTTCCACCACTGGGCAAAAGTGGTATATGTCATTCTTCAGAGTGCCATATTTCACACTTCAGTTTAATTTGGCTGATAATGATTTGTTAAGCAAATATAAGTATGTAGAGCACATGCTAGCTCTCACACATAAAATGTTCAGTCACTTCAGCAGTTCCTTTAAAATCCTACTCCTGCCCTATAAAAGCTGCAGGTGCAAAGCAGTTTGCCTCTGTACTAGCTCAAACAGAAGATAAAGGTAATATCGAACTTTATATTCGGTAGAACTCTTTGGCAAGTATAACATTGTAAGAAGGGGGCTAGGTTGGTAGTTTCCATCAGAAATACATGTTCTAATGAATGGGCTTACTCCAACCCCTCGAACTATTAAAGAGAAAGGACAACTTATCATGATGTGCACCAAGGCTGTGACAGTTAGTAAGCATTAGCAATAGAAAATATGGTTCTTCTTCTTGCATTTGGAGGAAAGAGCTAGTTTTGAGACTTTTGATCTCTGGTTCCATAACTATGAAGTGATTCTTCTTGCAGAAGTTACATCATTTATAAATCTTGAAGTGGAGGAGTTTTTTCAGCCTAAGGACAGACACCATATTCTTCTAATCTTCCTCTCCCTCCGCTATGTAGTTCAATGTATCTTTCAACAGAATTTTCTTACATTCTTTGGACATCCCACAAATTTCTGTTCTTTATCCCATTTCCTTTTCATCAGTGGGTTTTCTAGCCTCATCTGCTTTCAAGGATTCAATGGCATCTTAGTACTTGTGTTTTGGATATTCCTATCTGTGTTTACCCAGGGCTGCATTTTGGTACGTTTCCCTAGAAGTACTTTTTTTATCCACTGAATTTCAGGAAGGACAAAACCAAGCTCCTCATCTTTTCTCCCTTACTCTGAGAACTGATTAATGCTATAATTTCCCTGGGACCTGGGGCATTCTGCCAAATTTTTCTGTTTTCTGGGCCATACCTAAATCTTGCCACTTTTTCAGTATAGTATTGTAGATAGTTAATCTTCATGTCCATATTGCCAAAACTATCATCTGCTTCCGTGTTCGATATGATAGGAGTCATTCCTTTTTATATTTTTAGAATAGCATTTGACCATTTTGTAGTTCAAGAAGAATGTTAGTATCGTGATCAAAATCATGCTGCTTTCAGCTCAACAATATCTGGCATTTACTCTGTATCTTTTTTTCTAGCCTCTGAAAGAAAACGGTCCAATGGCAAAAAGTGAAATTTTTAAAAATTTTTTTAAAAAAACTTTTAAAATTGGATAAATTAGTTTTCTTATTTCTAACTTAAATGAATTTTTGTGATGATTACCTACTCATTTTGAGTACGTAAAAAACGTACACGCCTTTTGAAGTAAGAAATCTATTTTAATCTTGGCAAATTAAAAAATGACCGAGTGCATTTTTCTCACATACTCAAACCACATTTTTCTTCACTGAAATTGGGCATAGAACATGGCAAAAGAAAATCTAATTACAGAAAAGCAAGAGTGAGAACGGGATTTATAGTGAAATTTGCTTTTAAAAACTTAGCAGTGTATTTTGAAAGGTAAAGAGTTTTAGAATATTAAAAAATATATGTATAAACGTGAAAGGACATTCAAATGAAGCTGTCATATGAATCCAGTCACACATAGCTGTGTTTTTTTGTATTTTCACTATAAAGTAGGAGTATGGATCGTATTTTACTAGCCAGCATTGATGCTACTGGCAGAGAGGTGTGAAGGAAATAGTAGACAATTTTAAGAATACTATAAAACACAGAGGATCTTTTCAAAATCAATATCTCTGTTTTGTGGAAACTCTGCTAGAAACTTAAAGAGCAAGATGTGAGATGCCAACACAGTGCCATTTCCCACACTTCCTTGCCAATGACCTCAACCCTGGCTTAGGCTTGAGTGATAATTAGC
This sequence comes from Psophia crepitans, assembly GCA_013399095.1. NCBI lineage: Eukaryota > Metazoa > Chordata > Aves > Gruiformes > Psophiidae > Psophia > Psophia crepitans. Next base: position 254,474 of record VWZZ01004621.1, on the reverse strand, counting down.
GCTGTACTCATCTTTTCCTGAGCACAGGAGGCCACTGAGGTCAACTTGCTGCAAACTGTGGGCAGGGTATTTTGTGAATCATACAATCACACTGCCAGGGATGGGGCCTCCACAGCTTCTCTGGGCACCCTGTGCCAGTGCCTCAGCACCCTCACAGGGAAGAATTTCTTCGTAATATCTAATAAATCTCCTCTCTTTTAGTTTAAACCCATTCCCCCTTGTCCTATCACTCCCTTGTAACCAGCCCCTCTCCAGCTTTCCTGTAGGCCCCTTTAGGTACTGGGAGGCCGCGATTAGGTCTCCCAAGAGCCTTTTCTTCTCCAGGCTGAAGATTGTCAACTGTCTCAGCCTGTCCATATAGGAGAGGTGCTCCAGCCTTCTGATCAACTTTGTGGCCCTCCCCTTTGTGAAGGGGATGGCAGCTAAAGATCAGGTGCTAATTTAATTTAATGCTTTAGATCAAATTTGAATTGTGGTCCCAGTGGTGAAAGGGAAGCACGCGACTCAGTTTACCCTTAATCTTACTCATTATTGAAACAGCTACTAATGTGGGAGGTGGGAACATACTAATGTGGGTAGGAAGGAAAAGACAACAGATAAAAATAGTTAGAAGGGGGAATGCTCTGATTACCTTGTCCCCCATCAAAATGAACACTGTTTAGATGTTTTTCCTTGACAGAGAGGTAAGCTGTGTGACACATTACTATTCCAGTTTAGATGGATGGAGAGAGTAACACACTTGAAATAACGACATATAATTATAAAATAGCTGTTCCAACACACCACAGTCTACACCACTATTACAAAAAGTGAACTTGCACCAAAGTGCAACCTAGCTATCAGAAATAACACCCGTATAAAATAATTCAGAAAATAAATGTGAAATAGAAGACCAGAATGAGAAATCATTTCAGTGTTTAGGTCTGCTGAGACCAAGGGATCTACCTTCTACCTACTTTCTGCTAGGTAAATGTGAATTCAAGTGCGTTGCTGGATTGCAGGAAACACCTTCTGACATAACTATAAAGCCTGAAAATTAAAGTAATATTTATAGACTTACTTTAATACTTGGCATTTACACACTGGAAGTAGGAGGAAAAGGAAATTTTGAGAATGAATACATTTAATTTCTAGGACTTATGTATACATGACTGTACTGCAGCCAGAAATGCCATTGTATGCTCCGAATGGATAACACACAGATTATTTGTAGAAGCTGCTTATTAATATTTAAATGAAGAATTTGTCACTTTATGTCTAAGATACTATTGCTAATACAATCAGATCCACTGCTTTAGTCTGTCATTGATAGAATACAACACTACTTCTACTTAATTATAAAGTTCTCTCATTATAAGAAAAATACTATTAGCAAAAGTACATTGATTTTTATTTTTTTTAAGGATACAAATCCACTGAAATTAAGCTGAATTTTCAAACTGGTGACTATTTCATCCTATGTCTGGATATAATGGATGTCAAAGGAATTTTCCATTATTGCTACAACGCTCAACGTTGTGTTTGGGTGAAATGTTGTCCATCAGAAAATCATTTAGCCTTGCTTGGATTTTGTTGAATATACACTTCAAGGGGATAAATGCAGATTTGCTAAACAATCTTGAACCAGTATCATGATGTGTTTCACATCCACACAGGATGTGAATTCTGTTGGCGATTCTTTGTTTGCATTGGCTGTGCAAAGCCGAACTTCTGCAAGTGACTGAAGGTGAAAGGAATGGAAAGCACCCAGAAGCATGTCTTTATGCATTGTTAAGATAGTTATGGGAAATCAGCATATAAAATTATCTTTTTATATCTGGTTTCTGATATTAAATGTCATTTAACAAAATATTCAGGGCTCATCAACTGACTATTCATTAGATGTCACTAAACTTATCAATAGGACAACGAAAGGTGGACATCAGAGAGTACTCTACAGAATTATTTGCAAAGATTGCCGTCCTACTGATTAGATTGAAGATGATTGGAGGGAGATACCTGAAATATGTTTTGTCTCTGAAGACAAGCAGTGAATAAAAGTTATAAGTATTCTCTGATGGGTCATATTCAAGAAGAAGTCAGGTACTGAAATGATGACCCAGAATCAGTAAAATGTAAAGTGACCTAGGATGACTTAATTTTTATTTCTTCGTCTTGGGTATTAAATTAAAACAATGGGGATAATATTACTGACACTCCTTGTAAACTCCTCTGAGACTATTAGAAAAGGGCAGTGTAGTATATGTGTTTTGTTGTGGTGTCTGTTTATTTACAACCTGAAATTTGTCCTGGAGTGAGGGACCTCAGTCTCAGTTCCATTGTTGTTGCCACAGATTTCACCACAAGTGTTTGTAAAAAGCAGAAACACTCCCTGTGGTGCTGCCATCTCATGAGACAAATGTCCTCTTCCATTCACTAGCTGATATATTATGGTTTATTACATCTATAAGGTATAAAGGGAAATATATCTAGAAAAGAGAATCTAAAAAATCCAGTAAGAACTCTGGACTGTAAATCACTGTTTACATGAATCCATTAAAAAGGCCTGGATTCTGGAGCTATTCCGTAAAAACTTGCATTGAGTCTTTAGGATTTAGCTTATAGGGTTTTAAGAAGGCAAATCTTAACAAGGTGAAATTATTAAATTAACTGTGAGGTATGAGCTTAACCACTCTGCATTTTCATTATTAGAATGGATTGAGAGCAGCCCTGAGGAGAAGGACTTGGGGATGTTGGTTGATGAAAAGCTCAACATGATTCCAGAAAGCCAACTGTGTCCTGGACTGCATGAAAAACAGTGTGGCCAGCAGGTCGAGGGAGGGGATTCTTGCCTTCTGCTCCGCTCTTGTGAGACCCCACCTGGAGTAGTGTGTCCAGCTCTGGGGCCTCCAGTACAGGAAAGATGTGGACCTGATGGAGTGAGTCCAGTGGAGACCATGAAGTTGATCAGGGGGCTGGAGCACCTCTTCTTCAAGGACAGGCTGAGAGAGGTGGGGTGGATCAGCCTGGAGAAGAAAAGACTCTAGGGAGACTTTATCCTCTTTAAGATAAAGGCTCTTTAGGGAGCCTTCCAATATCTGAAGGGGCCTACAGGAAAGCTGGAGAGGGGCTGTTTACAAGGGCATGGAGTGATAGGACAAGGGGTAATGGGTTTAAACTAAAAGAGGGGAGATTTCAGTTAGATATTAGAAAGATGTTCTTCCCTGTGAGGGTGCTGAGGCTCTGGCACAGGGTGACCAGAGAAGCTGTGGTTCCCCTGGATCCCTGGAAGTGTTCAAGGCCAGGTTGGATGGGGCTTTGGGCAACCTGGTCTAGTGGAGGGTGTCCCTGCCCATGGCAGGGGGTTTGGAACTAGATGATCTTTGAGGTCCCTTCTAACCCAAACCATTGTATGACTGTCACTAATACTAGATCTAGTCAGCCATGGCTTTGTCCTGCTCAGGCTCTGGAAGGTCCACAGAGGAATTCTGTGCCTCTCCTGCTTAAGCTGCTACAGGGCTGCTCTGTTCTCTCTCTTGACAATGGTTTTCCTAACATCCTACTCAATCCTTCCCAATTGCAGTTCCTGGCTGACGCCTCTCGTGATATCATCTGACACTACCAAGAAGAATTTGGATCCATCATCTCTCTAATTGCTCTTCAAGTATTTTTATGCAGCAGCCTATGATTATTTGATCCCTTTAGCTTCCCAAAACTTAGCTGATGTATTTGAACAATGATACCAGCAGACATTCAGTTGTGTTTATAGTTCGTTCACCTCTGAGATATCCAGTGCTGGTGACTGGAGTGCATTAAAATCTTTGATTTTTACTTCCATTTGGTACCTCAGAAATAATTTCTTTCCATATACTTCTTTTATGAGTTGTCATACCTTTGTTCCTGTGCTCAAAATCTCAGCTCTTCTCAACGCTCAGTGAAAATGATTCTTGTGTTTTGGAACCATGTTTAGATTTTCCATCTCCGTTCCCTTCTGCACGTATTATTTTTCTTCATACTGTTTTATATCTGAAGCCTCCTTTGCTTTGCTTCTTAATTTGACTTGCAAAGCTAATTAAGCATTACTTTTGGCAGTTCTTAATTCCTGTACATCTTGACCTCTAATGGTATGGCTTTACTGCGTGCTGCATATCCTGTTCCTCGTTAGAAAGCCACTGATTGAAAAGTGATTTCTTACGAATCTAAGGATTTACTTTTATAGTGTTCCAGGTCCACGTTCTAAACTGCAAACTAGTGACTCTGTTGACGTTGTTTATGCTACTGTCTCTTAGCTTTATATTAAAATGACTGATGCTATTTGTAAAGCTTTATGGAGGCTTGCAGGTTTTTAGTTTAAATGTTTAGTTGGTTTTTGGTTTAAATGTCACTGAGAATTATGATTAGATATGATATAAGGCTGGCCCACTTACTCTAAATTAGAAAAGGAATATATTGGGCACAGTTTTTATGGTTTGCATGTCTGCTAAATCACCTCTGCTTTAGGCGCTAGGAAATATTTATAGTTTTTGCTTAGGAGTCCATACAGGTTTAGATACAAAAACTCTTAAAGCTCAGAATAGGTTTGATTGTTTTAGGTGTTTTTTATATTTCTGCATTATTTTGCAGGTATTTCCTATTGCATTAGAGCAGTATCGTCAGCAGTGACAGAGTGCTGCTAATTGGTTGGTGATGGAGGCAAACAGACGATCTATTTCTCCTGGTCCTGTCTTTGCCCACGTGCAGTGAAAAGGATGTAGAACAGATATTGTTGTCATATGAACAAAAATATAAAATTCATGTAGGTAACTTAGCTTTTCCACAATAAAGAAATCAACCTTAAAAGCCACCCAAAAAGGGAGCAATCTGTATTAATGGAGAATGTTTTATTTATTATTGTTAGCAATCTTATCCCCTACTGTCTTGCCCTGTTAAATCCCCTCAATATTCAGTGTTCCTTCCTAAATCTTAGCCAGTCCTGACCTTTTCTTCATTCACTCTACATCTCAGTTTGGAGCAGCTCTTCCTCATGTCTTTCAGAAAAGCATCATCTACTCTATCATTGTGAGAACAGAGGTTTCTTTCTCTCTTTCTGATACCTGTATTGATTTTACTCACGCTTGTTTTTACTTTTTTTTTTTGTAAATGTAATTATCAGTTTGTGACCGATATTTGAGTTCACTTTCTTATAAATACATGATAAAAATGGAAGTGTTCCATTGTTTTTGAGGACTGAAGGTACTTTTCCATTTGTTTTCCGTGTGATTTTAGGGTGGGTTTTTTTTGTTAGAAATTCATCAGTTTAATAAATTGCAATTTAATAATTGTATTTTAGCCTAATATAGTCCTCTCCCCATTTATTTCCATGAACACTGCAGAGAATACCTCTAATAGTTAGAGAAATATGTCCCTGTTTGCACATCCTTTAAGTTGCGTGCTCATGCAGAAATACCAAGGTCTCGTCTTGAAGAAATCTGTCCTACCATTTTTTTAGGAGCTGGATGATCTAAATCCTGGTGATTACGCTAAGGCTCAGCCTTTACCATGGTCAGAGTCACTGTGCTCAGATGCCAATCTACAGCACAGTTTTCCTGGAGAAAATAAAGATTTATCTTTCCATCCTTGCTTTTTTGCACTCAGCCCCTTCTTTCCTCTTTAAGATTTTCATGATGTTTCTGTGTCTCTTGAACTCAGACTTGTAGTGCTGACACTTTCCTTTGTGACTCCCGAAGGATGAATTCTGGAAACAGTAGTTTTCCTCCTCTCCATGGCCATCATTGACGTTATCATCTTCTGACTCCTTTCATACCGGTAATGGATATCCTGGCTTTGTCCTCGGCCTTAGTGATTTAACACCTGAGCAGTTTCAGTGGTGCTGCATTTAACTATAAGGTTGTACAGTTGGATTCCCAAAGCAGAGATCTCCTCGGGTCAGGGGAAATTGTCTTCTAATGGATCTACATAGGTTCACAGCTTGGACTTGTTGCCCGTTTCCCAAGATTTTTGCAGAAGACCAAGTACTTCTGTCTCTTGACATGAATCTCATTTCCTCTATTTTGTCAGACTTCTTGCTCAGTCAATTGATAGATTTTTGGATTGACTCTGGACTGACTGTCTGTCAAAGCCTTTCTGGTTCATAACAGTTTTGAAAATGTGCAAGTTTTACTTGTCGAGCTTTGGTAGATAAAATATTTTTTAAAAAAATCACTGAATCTTACCAAATGTCCCCATAGCCAGTTGAAATCTGACAGTAGCCAGTAACTTGAGTTTCAAGAGGAGAAGAAGTACACCATATACAATGAGTTTCATGACATGTTTTCTTGGTTTCCTTCATTTAGCAGATGAAGTCTTTAGGTACAGGGTTCTTTAGATACAGTGACTTCTATTCATTAGGAACAAGTAGCCTCCTGATATTTTCCATTGAAGATCAGACTTCTTAAAAGTCATGGAGTTCTGTGAGACACCACATGACTGAAACGCTTCATTTTATGACCGCTTTCATAGTCTGTGTTAGAAGTAGGCCATGGACCAAATGCTATAAGGATAGCGTGAAAATCTTTGATCTAGAAAATTTCTGCAAATAGCTTTTTCTGTCTTGTTTCCTTTATCCCTCTAAGAACTTCTCTGCATCTTTCCCAAAAGAGCTTTATGGCTTCTACTCACCGCCTTCATGTCATCCATACTGCGGTCTTGAGAGGTCAGTCCAGTCTCTGATGGGCCTAGGAAATCAGTCTCTGTTGCCTCCAGGACAGCTTTTTCAAAGAAATGCTGTCTCCCATGCTACCCTTAGGCTTAGGAAGAACTTTCCTGAACTACTTCAAAGATATTGTCCATTGTTCTTCAAATTATCTGTGAAATGCCCTCATATTTGAGAGCATTCTAATTTTGAGAAAATATAGTATTTCCATGAAAGATTATTTTAGAGCATCTCCACACAAGCCAAAGTGAATTTAAATTATATAAAAGTTTGCATTTGCACCTTCATATACCAGTTGTGGACTCTGTACCAGTTGCCAAGTTATCTATTCCAACATTTTAGAATTTTATCTTTTCATTGTATTTTAAAGACCTCCCTTTTTTTTTATGCCAAGAACATACTTAAGAAATAAAATGCTTTAACTTTTCCAACAGTTGCGTTCAATTTGAAGGATCTAGTAAACATTACTAAAGCACAGCTAAGGGAAATCCCTTCCGGCTAATGAAATTCTAGTAATAATAGCAGATAAATTTTGAAGTTTTCATAATAGATTATCTAAACATCTCCAATGCAAAGCATAAACCAAAGCAGACCCAGAAGCTATTGTATAGTTTTAAAACTATCTTCAGATTCTGGAGAGAATCTGAATAAATGTAATAATTTTCAAACTATTGATGTTCTGGCAGAAATGTTGCTACTTTTTCCCCCTGTTATTACCGATGTTTCTGTTAAGAATTTCATATTACAGTTTATGGGGTTTTTATGTTAGCAAGAAGATCTTCCAACCTCCAAGTAGTTTGATTTTAACCATTTGCACAGTTTCAGTCCATTAAAACTGTCTTTTAGCAAGAGGAAGTGTAGTAATTTATCTTTACAGGGATGTTGTGACTCAAACACTCCCTTCTCTTCCTGTTGCTTGATCCAATGTAATTAAATAATAGATTTTATTTCATAACTTTGCAGTAGCAATAAAGAGGAAATTATGTTCAGAAGGCATGTTTATTTTTTTTCCCCGGCCTTTTCATGGCTTAAAAGTGATTCTTTCTCTTCGTGCTAAAGTAATGTGAAACAGCCTTTTCAAACTTATGTCCTTGGGAAATGAATGTTAATTAAAGAATGAACATTAAATAAGAGTTAGGAAATCAGTGCTGGTTTTGAGACACAAATATCTGTTGTTCAAATTCTACATTTATGCTCCTTCATGTTGGTTTCTTTTTTTTCTCTGAGCAAGAACTCCTTTTATCTTTCTTTCATCTTCCCAAGACAAAATCTGTCATGTTCATTACCTGTACAATTTACCTTGGTTTCTTTGAAGCTCTGAGAATTATAATTCGTATGAACAGAGGAGAAAATACAGCAAACTAACACATATATACAAACATTTGGACTTCCTTTCCTCTTATTTTTACATGAAAATGTGTCTAACTTGGACCAGGACTATTGCTTTCATAATTTCCCTCTATTTTTACCATTATCTTGGATTAGAAGATTCTTGGAAGAAAGGTGCTATGGATTTAGGATTTTGAAGCCATTTTGAAATGAACTGGAGAGAGATTTCCTGACAGAAGAGGAAGATTTCCTAGAACTTCCTGTTTTATTACACATTCTGATTATACCTTGTCCCTGTTGACAAGTGATTTTTCCTAAGACCAGGGACTTTCTCGAGTGTCATAACATACACTTCACACATATACTATGGTTGAAAAAAGCATTAAAATGAAATGTTTTTCACTTCTTTTTCAATGATTGCTTTCTTTTTCTATTGATAATTTGGGTACATCTTGCAAAATTAAATTTACCTGTCAAAATTCTGCAGGCAGTGTAATCTACCTTAAGCCCAGCCATCCGTATGGCCTGTCTGCCTTGCAAAACCATTTAAACCAGTAGTTATTTACATATATTATGTGTCTCATTTTTTAATCTGAACAGTCCTGTAGCATTTAGTTGTAGTCACTGTGCAAACTGAGAAGTACCTACTTGGTCGACATGTGCGTTTGAGCGGATGAGAATAAAAAAATAAGAAGAAAGGTCAGTGTGAGCCATTTCAGGTAAAATCTTGTAATTTACAGAGTCTTCCATCACTAGCATATTATTTCCAAGTATGAACACAAAGGTCTATCTCTTCAGGGCTGTGAATAATTGTAGAGCTTTCTAATGGAAAAATGTTGCCATTTTCATGTTTTTGATTGAACCTGAATCCTTTTTTTCTCTTTCTGTCTCCTAGTCTGAAATGTCAAAGCATAGTCCTGCTTGTGTCCTTTTGCGGGATTTAATTTTTTTAAGTATGTTTTTGTCCTTTGGTTTGAGGTATCTGAACAAAATTTTTTTATGACTTTGAGATCAGTTCAGCCAGAGGATCAAGGTTCTGTCTTCTCTATACTCAGTGCACTGATGGTTGCCTGCTCTTCATAGTAATTCTTGCTTTGCAGTTCTTTCATTAGCCTGAGGCTTGCTTTAAAAGCACTTTATCTCTGTGCTTAGAATAGGTAAATATATGTCTTATTTTCCCTATGACAAACAGTGAAGCCTGATTCCAATTTGCTGTCATATGGAAAGGAAGAGTATTTATTTAGTGTTCTGGTGAAACTAATATCAGGCAAGGATTATTTTCCTGTGTGACCAATGTAAGGATGCTTGATTTAAACAAATGTTACTCTCTGCAGCAAGGGGAGAAAGAAACCTGTTTATATTAGATGGTCTCTCAATCAACAGAGAACAGGGTTTTTTGTCTGCTTGCAGCTTTGGAAACTGGGTAACAATAATCCTGAATGGTCGTTTCTTCTGGGATTTGAAACCAAAGGACAGGAAGCTTTGGTATAATGTAAACCTCTGCTGGTTTGCATGCCATACTATTGTGGAGAAAGAAAAGAAATAGAAATGATTGATGGAGAGGAAATAAACCTGAGTTAATAGACTAAATATTAAAAAATAATATTATCTTCAGTTCTTAAGAAGGGTAAATTCTAATTGCTTTTTTGTTATACTAAAGGAAAGGTGAATGTATGTATCGCTGAAAAGCTTGCACATTCTTGTTTTTTCAAAGCAACATTTAGTACCAAACAGGCATTCAAATATGTAAGTTAGATGGAAGAAATATTATAGTTGAGATTCTCAACTTGGAATACCTACAGAGATACTGCTGTAAAAATCAGACAGCTTTTTGTGAAAGTTTAAATCCAAATGTAGTTAGTTTTATTATAATTTGGACTAAATGACCTTTAAAGGTCCCTTCAACCCAAACTATTCTATGATTCTCTGACAATTTCCTCCAAAACATTAGCATTTATTTCATTTAGGTACAGGGAAGTTTACTGCCAGGGATTTACAATGGGATGGCACTTTTTACTTCACATCTAGAATTTAATCACAATCCTGGAACATGGACAGTCAGGAGAGAACCTTTGCGCTCATCTTCGAAAAAGCAGAGATGTGTTTGCAGAGGTTGGAGCGCTTTTCGTTGTGAGACTTTTTTAGTTTCATATTGAATAATGAATCTTTCATATCTACAAAGTTCACACTTCACAAAGCTTTTTTTTCACCATCTCTTGTTTGTTCTAGAGAACACTACTCCATCATTTCCCCTTGGATGACATTTTTCAAACTTATTGTTTCTCCATTTTAATAGTAATAACAACTAGAGTAAAAGTTTATAATTTTGTTTTCTTGCTTGATGTTATCATCACCAGCAGTGGGAGAGAGCATTATCAGAGGCCATTGTTACCTCTGCCTTCTCCTGTGGAGCAACACTTTGGTCTCTTAGTCGTTGGTAAAGACTCGAGTAATGAGGCCTATATATCTTCATCAGCAACCTGAATAGGTGGCACAGGGTCTGCTCAATGATTTTGTTGATGGTACTAAACTGGGAGATGACTGACAAGTGGCAGAGCTTCAGTGACAAGTGGTGTTCCTCAGGGACTGGTTGAGGATGTCCCCTCCTTGGAAGTGTTCAAGGCCAGGTTGGATGAGGCTTTGGGCAACCTGGTCTAGTGGAGGGTGTCCCTGCCCCAAGGCAGGGGGTTTGGAACTAGATGACTTTTAAGGTCTCCTCCAACTGAAGGGAAAAAAACCCACCAAGAACAGCAGGAGCTTGATAAACTTGAGGATCAGATGGACAGAAATCTAGTAAGTGTCCACATCTGTGGCAGAATAACCCAGTGCTGTCTGGGAATCTACTGCTCTGAGATGAATTATAGGGTACAATTTGAAGATGCCCTGGTGGCCAAGCCTGTTCTGATGATAGATTTATACTTTTTTTTTGAAAATAAATCGTATGTGCTTTAACTTAAAATTGTTTAGTAATGCTAAACTTTATGACATTGGTCAGGAGAAAGCCTTCCCCTTCCAGCTGCAGGGATTTCCAGCGTGGGTACTCTAGCAGCATGATGCATTTTCTTGTTAGCCTATTCCATTACACAGGCTGAGTCAATGTAGTTTTCTAAAGGCTGTGTACATTTTTTGGATTTTTTTTCTTTCTTTTGTATGTTTAGAAGGATCTTGTTTGTACCATGAGGAATATCAGCTCAAGCAAGCTGCAGGGTGCTCTGCTCTTGCCTTTTCTCTCCCTATAAGTACGTACTTTCTTTTGTTGCATTTCTTCTATTTGGATTATATGGTATTGCTAGAGAACAAAAATCAAAACAAAACAAAAAAACCCCACCATCTTACAACCTTTTCTGTAATCAAAATAAGTATGTGGGTTGTCAGTAGAATGAAGATAAATCATGATGTCCAAAATAATACAAAATGTTCAGTTTAAACAAATGGGAATAATAACAAGGTAACTTTTCATCATCATACTAACCTGTAGGGGTCTTTGATAGCAATGGTATGGTTAAAAACGTGAAGGCTGACATGTAGGGCTGTTCATTGGACTTCATAGGACTGGCTCTCACACAACTTCAGTCTGAGGGCAGCTGAGGAAGGGGCTCTTTTCTCCCGTGTTTTATAGAACAGACTTCTTAAATTTTTATCAATTGCTTTGATGTCAAAGCCATTGTTGTGTATCATAGAATGGTTTGGGTTGGAAGGGACCTTAAAGATCATCCAGTTCCATGGATGGAAGTGCTGTGGGCAGGGACACCCTCCACTAGACCAGGTTGCCCAAAGCCCCATCCAGCCTGGCCTTGAACACTGCCAGGGATCCAGGGGCATCCACAGCTTCTCTGGGCAACCTGTTCCAGTGTCTCATCACCCTTACAGTAAATCTCCGCTCTTTCATTTGAAAACCATTCCTCCTTGTCCTGTCACTCCATGCCCTTGTAAGCAGCCCCTCTCCAGCTTTCCTGTAGGCCCCTTTGTATACTAGAAGGCTGTTGTAAGGTCTCCCTGGAGTCTTCTCCGGGCTGAACAGGCCCATCTCCCTCAGCCTGTCTTCATATGAGAGGTGCTACAGCCCTCTGATCATCTTCATGGCCTCTTCTGGACTCACTCCAACAGCTCCATGTCTGTCTGTCCCAGAGCTGCACACAGTACTCCAGGTGGGGTCTCAGGAGAGTGGAGTAGAGGGGGAGAATACCCTCCCTCGACCTGGACTGAAATTCACTGTATGCCAAGCAAGAAAGTGTTCCTCTAAAACCTCAAATGAAATGCAGACCTTTATCAATTCAAAGTCGCGTATAATCGCCTGGTGTTACGTTAAATGGTATTTAGTAACGAATGCTTAGATTTGAAAACAGATACGTAAAACCATGAAAATTGATTGTCCTTTAATCTGCAGATTAAAGTTTTGTGTTTTAGACAGCTTGTGACGATTTAGTCATGCTGTTTAACCCTTGTGTGATCATCCTAAATCATTACCTATTAGAGTGCTCTAATGGACGCCATAATGTAATTATCCTCCCAGGATGTGCTGTCTCTGTAAAGCACATTCCTATGCTGACTAGCTGAAACAAATTCTGTATTTTTCCCATATATGTTAGGATTAGAAACTCGGGTGTCATCATTAGTAGTACATGATATATTATATGGAAAGTTTTAAGTGAAAAGCGAATTATTGGGATGCTCTGTTTAGAATACATTTATGGCATTATATCTAAATTCAGATTATAGGTATTTTTATGGTTGCATACTTTTGATTGTGAAAAGATGAAAAAATAGGACATTCTAATGCATATTTAATAACAAAGAACCTTCCTGCCTCGGAAAAAAAATTGGCCAGGTGAACTATGATCGAATTTTCTTCTATAATGAAAACAAAATCATAGCTCCTGAAGCATTATTCTTGGCTGCCAGCAGTTTCAAGGCATGCGAACATTACAATTTTGACTCCTGAAGTTTAACTGGAAGGATTATGTCACAGCGTAGTGTGTTTGTTTTCCAGCTTTTTGTCTGTTTGTCCATCAAGACAGTTTTGTAGTAGTATTGGTGATTGTTGACTTTGGAGGTAGTGGAAGAAAAAATAATTACCAAAAAAAAAAAAAAAAAAGCAGACAGTACCATTGAAGTAACTGTGCTTCTGTCGTAGGAGAATGAATACTCCTTTCAACAAAACTATAATTTGCAGAAGTTGCAAAAAGAAAATAGCTGTAAGGTGACTGTTAACATACTTCAGTTCATCCTGCCAAGAAAGTTAACTTCATAAAGTCATTAAACCAGTGATTACATTTTAAAATATTATTCCCCAGCCATTTCTTCTTAGACTTAAAAATATAGTTACTGTATATACTACCTTCTTTGTAATGTGAAAAATTGTAAAATACACTTATTTTTCATAAACTCCTAATTATTAACAGAGCTATTTGCGCTCCTATAGTTAAAGTAATTTCAAAACTTCCATTATTTAAACTTCACTTTTAGGGGTTCATAATTTGGCTGTGATAAAAAATATATTCAGGCTCTGAGGTCTCAAATATTGTTTGCTGGTATTAGGAAATTTACCCTGTTTTTGTTTAGAAGGCTAAGTAATTTGGATTGTTTGCTGTTCTTCAAGACAATCCCAAACAAAATATTTTCTAATGCGGACTAAATAATTTTGATCATTAACAAAAAATTAGGAAAAGACAGCGAGTATATTGAAACTGCTGCTGCCCTGAATTCTGTGAATGGCGCTGAATATCACTGAGGGTTGGAGAAGGCAGATGGTGGGAAATTCTTGCGTATCTCCACTGTTGCCATATCATAACCTCGTATATGAAAAGTTATTGCAGCATGTATCTCACGCCTATCATCTGGAGTCATGGGCAGTAGACCTGCTGTTCCCAAAGTAAAAAACCCCAGTACTTCCACGGCAGTGAAAGGTGAAAGACCTCCTGACTTCAAGGTTGCATAGCTGAAAATTGCTTTTCTGGAATGACAAATGCTCGGGTGCTCGGAGATGGATCGTTTCTTTGGTATGGCTTCCTGAAATCCCCCTTCATCATGTAACACGGCCGCGGTAATGACTCAACAAGGCCTTCAGCTCCGGAAATTAAGGAATCGGGGCTTATTGCGTATTAATGGCGACTCTGGGACAGTGAAATAAGACAGTTTGTTATAATACTAATTATAGCAAAGCACTCATGTTGTGGTTTGAATGAGTCAATTATGTGTGTGTAAAAACTATAAATACATCTTCCCCCCAACCTCGGCTGTGTGGTACGTAATTTTTTTTTAATTGCTTGGATACATATTTACCTGAGCATATCCTGGTTTCCCAGGTAAATATGTGTACCAAGGCAGAAGTCATTATGGTCTGTTTGGATAAATAATCCATATTTTATAACTGTACAGGAAGTAATTATTTTCATATTTTGCTTTCTTTAAGCCAAAGAAATTAAATGCTGTGTGTTCATTCCTTAAAATAAAATAGATGCAAAAGTCGAGGCAATGTGAGAATAAAGTTGTCATTGTTTTGGTGGAAACTGAGAATATTATTCCAGATTCTGATCTTGTGTTTAGCCCAGAATAACTCCATTAAAGTAAACAGTGTTATTCAGGATTTACTTAGATGCAAATGAGACGTGAATTTGGCCTCCTCTCCTTACTCTCCCTTACTTCATTGGGAAGTTCCTGTAAGCAGCTTGCACATAATCTTTGCTTTAAATGACATTGTCATGTGTTTATAACTCAAAAAAATAAGGTATTTCGGCCGCACGCAGTAATTAACGTATTTGAATTTTATGGTAAGAAAACTAAGGTTTACTGGAATCACAGAATGGTTTGGTTTGGAGAAGGTCTTAAAGATTATAGTTACAGGCCTACATATGTTAGGGACCTAGGGCAGATTTCATGTCGGATATTTCTGCCATTGTTTTATATGATATTTGGAAAAACTGTGTTGTATTATTACCACGCTAAGGTCAGGTTTTGTAACACTTCTAAGCTTAGTGGGGCCAAAGTCATCCTTGGCCTAAATCCATTAATTGCAATAGATTTACACCAGAGATGAATATTGGCTCTTTCTTGGTAAATTTATTTTTATCCAACTCTTTATATTTTATGTCAGAAATAGAAGTAGCTTGCGTGCCCTCAAAATAATCAAAATAAGAAACAGTTTTGCTTATGCCAGAAAATAGAACTATCGTTTTTCACATTCTTACATTTTTCAAGTAAGATTATATTACTGTGACTTCTGAATTCCTGAAATCTCTCTGGTCTCTGTGACTGTAAGGGCCAAGAGAGGGTTTCAAGGGGAAAATCTGAAACTCTTCACGCAGTATGTTTTGTGTTGTGCATACGAGATACAGTTAACGTTTTGTGTGCATGTGATTAGTGTGGAAAAAAATTAATGCAGTCCAGTATTATGATTTATGGACTGAATCTTTTGCTCACTGAACACTTGCCAAAATGAAAATCTGCCCCCCCC
>VWZZ01004621.1:194978-239015 GCA_013399095.1 Psophia crepitans | reverse complement strand
CAACCCCCCCCCCCCCCCCCCCCCCCGTTGGATATTAGAAACAGCTACTGTTTTTGTTGATCTTTTTAACTTCTGAATAGGCCTATTTCAAGTCATAGCAGCATGGGAGCTCAGATTAATAATATACTTATTCAGCCAGTGATACTGAGTGGAACCATTGCTAGTGTGAGTACGAAGGATAGGATTTCTTTAAATTATTTTCAGGTGCATTAAAGCATTTCTGAAAGAAGAATATAGAGATATTGGGAAATAATTTGAATTGCTGTTTATTTATCATGTTACAGGTGTGTATGAGTTTTAATATCAAGAATTTTTTAAGCTGTCTGTCCTTTTGATAGCTTTTGTACTGTGCTGTCAGTTCATCTGTCAGATGGTTAGCGAGGAGAAGAGCCAAGAAACTATGGCTAAACTTGCCTTTTGGACAGCCTTTTTGAATTTAGAGGATAAGGTGTATTCCCTGCATCCCACCTACTCTACAGTGTCATCCTACGCCAGAACCAAAGGCTATCAAGCCGAAAGGAGCAAATCCCATAGAATTCTCTTGTGCATTTGGGTTGGACCTCCTTAGCCCAGTAGTTTGATAAGCATCAGCTCACGCAAGTTAGCTTTCTAATCTTGTGCTGGTTTTATATGATTTGTGAATATATAATATAATTGTGAATAAACTAGCCCAATTTCCTGCACCTACTGAAGGTGAATCCAAGGCTGATGTGCTTAGTCCCTTACAAAGAGTTTTTTGCTCTTTACAGCGCCGTTTGAGGAGTTTGGGGCCTTTAGAGGCACTGTCACGGTGGAGATGAGGACAGTTCTTTGCTTCACACTCCTTTGGAAACCTTTGACCAATTTTTGTGGCATTCAGTGCTCAATCCCTTCTTACCCCTTTCATATCTGAATGGCCTGGTCTGAGCCATAAAGTTTTTCAAATTATTTTATTACTAGAGTCGGTGTTTTCTATCGATTCATTTTCTTTCTCTCAAAAGAAATGAGTATGCCTAAAAAAGTTCTTCCTGTGGGTCTGGTTTGTACTAATGATAAGTCAAGTAGGGGTAGAGTTTCTTTCAAAAAATACTTAGGTAAGCTGTTTAAAATTACTATTTGTTATTCTAAACACTTGTGAGAGGGATCAGCCACCCTTCCACAGTTGCAGATAAAGTGCTATGGCAAGAATTTGGCATTTTTACATTGCCTGAGAGAATTATATGTTCATTTTCTGGCCTAATGTGGTTCAAGGAAAGGAAAAAAAAAAAAAAAAAAGGATGTAGCACTTTTTAAAAGCAATCATTTTAAATATAAACAAAAAAGCTTTTGCTTGAGATTTGTCGAAAGTCTTTCAGTCTTTTTGTAAAATTGCTATTCACTTCTTGGCTAACAAAAACCAAGTGAGTGACACCTTTGAGAGTCCCAGCTTGTATTTTAGTGCATAGCTTGTATTTTGCTATGCACTACCATGCAAAATATTATCTGAACTTATTTAAAACAAACCCTAGTGAATAAATTTTTTAACACAGAATCAGCCATCCTAATTTATTCCTTTATTTCAGTTGCAGCAAGCAGCTGAAGTTTCTCAGCTGAGAGGAGCTCGAGTCATCTCTGCTGAAGATCTCCTGTTCTTAATGCGCAAAGATAAGGTATAGTAATAAAAGTGAAACTTCTTACTTTACACAGTAAGCTGCTTATCGTGTTTTAAAGTGCCTGATTAAACTATGTGAAAGGAGTCCGTCATCATGAATAGCTTTGTTTAAAAGTATAGCTGCACTGCAATTGTATTGCATTGTGCACAGTGCAATCATTTTGTAACGTTTTAATTAACTGTCATTTTTCCTGTAACTTCAATTATCAATAGACATTTTTCACTAAGCTTAAGGTAATGTACCTTAGAGCTCAAAACAATTTCTTAATAAAGGTACAAATCTTGATCCTTATTCTTTATATGCCTTTTATTGAAAATCAATCATTCTAATTTCCCCCTGGTAATGCAGGGTGTAGATGTGATGTTTGACAGTGTGACCATTATGCATTTGTCATCTAGGCTGTCAGTAAATCCTGTCTTGATTTTCCATTATAATATTTTTTCCTGTGCTTTATTTCACTAAAATCTCCACATTTAGGGATGGTCTTCCTTTCTCTGGATAGTAAGAAGAACAGGTCAATAATTTAAAAAATGCCATTTTTCCATACAAAGATGAAATTCTTTCTTCAAATTCCAAAATAATTTAAAAAATTCTTGTCAACTATTTTGATTAACGTTATTTATTTTTTCTTTATCTCATCTTCTTCCTTATTTCCCTCTTTTCCCTCCCCCTTTTCTCTCTCCCTTTTGTTTTCCTTTCCTCGTTCGATAACTGAAAACTAATGACCAAAACCATATCAAAACGCACTAAAACATGAAAATCAATTGCAGTTTCATTATCTGATATGACCTATAAGACTATATTGAAAACAGTGGTTAATGTGGATGTCAAAGTTCATGGAAATATGAATTTGTAGGCTTGACTTTTCAAACTAAGGAAAGATTTTGGAGTGTCCTAAAACAGCCTGATTTCTGAATTTCTGCTTTCTGAAAGTCAAACCTATTTCTGTCTCATGGTTGGCAAGCAAAGTACCAAGGAGCTCAAATAAATAATCTTTAATGTGGAGTCACTGCTGACTTTGATGTATTTTCTATGTATGTTTTTTCTGCAGAATCAAAAATTAAGAATATTTTAAAAAATCATGTGTTTGTGTGTTACAAAGTTAGTCTAAATAAAAAATAACTGTATGTATCATACTAATTAATATAAATGTATTTTTTTCTTTTAGAAGAAGCTTAGAAGACTACTTAAATACATGTTTTTTCGAGACTATAAATCTAAAATTGTGAAAGGAATAGAAGAAGATGACCTCCTTGAAGGTAGAAATAATTATTTAATTTGGGGGAGACTTGATATTTTATAAATGTGCTGAACAGCTCAATGCAAAGTATTAATGGCTTGCTTAATAGTTAAAGACACAAAAATATTGTCTTCAGAGTAATTTCCTTTAAAATCTCTGCTTTTCCATTTGAAATATTTCAGAAGTAAGTGTTTGCATCTACCATCCAAATGATAAGTAGGGCTGCTTAATATCAGAACTCTGTTGAAGAATGAGATCGGTGCTAATTAAAGGACTAATTGATTTCAGCAGGTGTAATTTAAATGTGGCAGCTACTGCCTGCAATTGAATGGACATTTGTTATATTATTATCAAAGGGTTTTGACATGTTTGAAAAAACCCCAAGCCATAATCTGAGGTCACTGAATACTAATATATGGCCTGGGCTTGTTTTCGGTGTGGCTTAACATTTTATACTTCAAATCTGTAATTTAAAGAATGGGAAACACTTTTGTTTCCCCATTCCATGAGCAGGTCACAGACTTTATAAACAATTCATTTAAAGGAAAAGCTCTTTGAATTAAAAATATAGTAATTTATGCCATATAATTTGCTGGTATAAAGTTTTGTTGATTTATATTAATAGAAGAATTAACATTTCCTTTGTAAAAAGTTCAGTTAAAACTTATCATAGCAAATCTAAATCTTGCCGTACTTTTATAACATCTAGCAATGTCCATACCCAACTTATTGTATTTAACTTGTTTCCTTTCTCAGAGCCTTTTATTTTATTTTGTTTTATTTTATTTTACCCCTTACAATGAATTCCTTGTGTTTGGTTCCTCTGAGCATCCACATTTCTGCTAGGTAAACATTGTACTTCTTGCTCTGACTTAGTCAAGCTATGGATAAGTTTTTGTCAATTCATTTGAGATTTAATTTGCCTGTGGCATTTTCTTTTCACCACATGTGAAGGTATATTGTTTCGTGCAAGCAGTCTGGCAGTATGGGTTCCTAGCTGACAGCTTTGAGTTTTAAAATACTTAAGTCTGTGTCACTATTTAAAACAAATAAACAATTTTAGCCTTTTAGATGCCCATGAAATGCTTCTTAAACACAATTCATCTGGGAATTAAAGATTGCATTTTCTGGCACGCTTTGGTAATTGAACCTGTTAATTTTGATTTGTGAACCTAATGTCTTCATAGCTGCTATTCTGTTTAGAGCAAGAGAGATCACTTTAGCAGGGTTCTCCAGGTTTTACTGTAGAGCAGAGGTCCATCACCTGTGGAGCTGCATCTTAGTGTTAGTGTTATGCTTTACTTTAGGCTGTTAGTAATGAGGATGTTCTGCATGCTTTCAAGAAAGAGCATTTCCTCTATATATTCTGTTGTACAATTGAGTTTTTGTACAACCAAAGAAGAGTGGTGTCTTCTACAGCTCTATCCACTGTGGATCCCTCTGTGAGAAATAATCGTATATAAGCAGTAAACTTGGTTTCTCTAGATTACTGAAACCCACTAGGTTATACTAGAAAACACTAAAGGTAGTTTTTTCACTACAGTGATAGTGCAGCACAACAGTGACATCACCTTTGTGAGGTAGCACAACTTGTATGAGGAGGACAGTAAGAACAGACCTTTTCCGCATACTGCATCTGATTCTAAAACACGTCCCTCCTAGGGACATCGGTGATGTTTGGAGAAGTCAAATAATTTAAGTTTGTTGTTCTTTTCTTACCTTTGTGAAGACAAATTCAACAGTAATAACACCAACAAACGGCAGAAGCTTGCTCAAGACTTTCTCAACTCCATTGACCAGACTGGAGAGCTCTTAGCCATGTTTGAAGATGATGAGATTGATGATGTCAAGCAAGAACGAATGGAGGTAATTCTTTTCTTTTACTGATACCCAGCTTCAGCAGAGAAAACTCTGAAATATTTCATACATCATCCTAATCTAAATTTTCTTTAGATAGATGGGACTACCCCGTCCTTTTCATAGCCTTGTCTATGGTGAATATGGGGAACAGTCAAGGAACCCTGTTCATGCTCAATTCCTCCTCATGTTTTGAGTGGGCAACTGAATGTCAAGGGCAAAATTGTACCAGGAGCACACGCACAGTTCCACAGTAGTGTTTGGGCCAATTTCCATCCTTTTTGTTTCAGTAGTATAGCATGTGTGGCTGTTGGAAACTTGCTATGTTCAAGTGCATTTTATACGCGTTCGGTGGTAGAAGCTGGTTACTTTGGTTTGATTTTCTTTTCTGTGCTGAGGTGGATGATGCATTCAGTAATGTTTGTGTATTTAATATTTGACTATTAGGGCCTGATTCCATTTCAGGATTTCATGGAAAATTCTAAGAAATAACCTGGTTTTTATCATGCCCTGGTTTTAAGTCTCATTTTTTTCTTCTTAGTGGAGCCTCTTTTCAGAACTGAGACTTTTCCAGTCTTGTTTCCTCTTCCTTCTCCCCATCAGAATTGCTCAAAATCTCATCAAGAGTCCCTTCTCTTGAAGACTTTGGCTAGAAATAAGTCCCATTTCTCCCCAGCTGAGAATCAGCGTCATAGAACAGTTGTTCTGAACCACTGTTTGCGTTTTGGAAACTGATGGTTTCTTTTCTTTCTTATTTATTTATTTATGAAAAATGTCATGTTTTGCATAAAGACAGGCAAAATATTTGAGCTTGTACAAGGAAAAATACGTAACAGCACTGTTCTGAATGAGTGGGTCAAGTACTGTACATTCTCTTCTGTCATTCCTGTATAGTATTTTTTCAGTCTAAAAAACTACATAAGTTGCTAAAAGTATGAAGTTCCCTATCCTAGACAAGGATAAATCTGACTCCATGTTTATATGTCAAGGAATGTGTTTCTGTAATCAAATATTTATCTTTCATCTGACTGCATGTTTTATTTTTTCTCACTAGACTATCATTCATGAACTGTAGTGTCTGTGTGTTTATATACATATGTATATAAAGGAATTCTTCTCTCTATTGCTCTACTTTATTACATTTGATCTGTTCCCATGTTAAAAAAAAAAGAGGACAAAAATCAAGATCTACTTATTTTAGAATATATCCATGAGTCATATACAGGTATGAAGTCAGTACTATGTTTTTTCCTTCTTAATCATTTTAAAAACTAATGGCAAAACATGAAAGATTGCTTGAGACATGCTGTTCAAAATGTTTAACATATTTTTGGCTTTGTTTTGTTTGGGATTTTGTTGTCACTTTGAGGTGGGTGGAAAGGAATCAAAGGTAGTAGGAAATGTGATCCATTCCTAACGGAAGAGTTGTTAGTGGATGGGCTAATCTCGTGTATCACATTTTCTTTGTGCAGTAGATTGTTTAATCCATGCTAAGTTTTGGAGGAAATCCAATAGACACTTTAAAAATTCTAACAGCGTTCTTTAAGGAATTAGTATGCTTAAATCATGAACTGGGATCTAAAGGCAATGTTCCTGTTAGGTATCAATTACCTCAGAAACGTGTGGTTATCTTGATTTGGACAACTGTAAATGATTTCAGTTCCGCTTTGCCTTGGGCCAAAATCATGCTACGTTGTCCAGAGCAGATGATAAACATATATTTCTGATGTTATTATGGGCTAAACAGGATATGATTGTTTAGCAGTATGGTTTCAGTTATGATACAAAAAACAAATATTGTTTATACTCATTTCTTTTAAAACATTTCATGAAATTAGAGCTAAGACTTCATGAGATCACTTGCTGTTCTGCGAGATCTATTCCATATTTGTACCATGGAGGAGTAAGCAAAACTCTGTGCTACTTTCAAAACGTTATGAAAGAGGAACACACACTTCCACACTTTTGAATGAAAAACATCCACTAACGCGTTCATATTGAAAAGAAAGAACATTCTTCTAGGATTTTATATAGCACTTACTGATCTATCCCATGGTTTTACTTTGAAGCAAAGGGGCTCTCTCTAAAACTTTAAATATTGGCAACCTGCAAAACAAAGTGGAATATTCTTACAATACAGAACAAAATTAAGAACAGAATTCACACTACATTTTCATAGTACGTGATTCTATTACCAATACATCATGATCATGACTTACTATAAAAACTTCAACAGGAATAAATAGTGGCAAACCATTCAACTCTATTGGCAGAATCAAACCACAATGAAAACTGGAGCAGCACCTCTTTCCCACTTCATACCAGTTGGTATTTTGCCCTCCTAAGACAGCAGTAAAACACCGGTGAAGTGCTGCTCCTCAGTGTAAGAACAGTTAAAGATAGAATAAACTATTCTAGTTCATAGATATAATGGAACTGTGCACATGAAGGAGAGCTACTCAGATCCTAGAAGTTGTCTTCATAACAGGTGGCAGTTTCTTGAGAATAAAAATCTAACAGTGATCTACCTAACACCCCTTTTTATTGTGCAGGTTAGCCTCTGGGTAACTGCTGATGCTCAGGAATTCGATTTCCCTTCTATTACCTGTTGTATGACAGAATCCACGAGAAATAAAACCTTGCGAATGGACTACAATTTTGTTTTCCTCTGTCTTAAAAATCATTTATAGAGGAGAGTTGGGATTCGTATGGGGTATGGCTGATTTGGTGGGGAGAAGGTGCATTTTTCATTATTTTGCAGTTTGGGTAGAGATGCAGTTTTGGGTGTTTGTGTCCTTATGTTGCTACTCTGAACCTCTCGGGTGAGCTGTCCATAGTAAGTCTAGCTGCAGGTTTTTGAACAGTCACGGCAATTCTCCTAAATTTTCATATCAGAACCACTATCAAATTTCCCGTGTCTTGTTATTTCTATACGACCTCAAATTGCTCCAGGGTAGGTTTAGGTTGGATATTAGGAAAAGTTTCTTCACTGAAGGAGTGGTCAGGCATTGGAACAGGCTGCCCAGAGGTGGTGGAGTCACCGTCGCTGGAGATGTTCAAAAAGCGTATAGCCATGGCACTTCGGGACATGGTCTAGTAGACACGGTGGTTTTGGATTGATGGTGGGACTTGATGATCCTAGAGGTCTTTTCCAACGTTAAAGATTCTATGATTAAAATCAAGTATAGGTATGTTAAAACTTGTCAATGTCATTACAAAGCTGACTTTTGTCTCATTCTGTAAATACCCGGGTTTTATCATTTGTTTTATAGTTCCACCTCCCCCACCAGGAAAAAGTCTTCCCAACAGAAATCTGAACTGACATACAAAGGAATGCATCGAGCATCACACTGTGAATGCTCTGTTTCACTTTTGTTCCCCTAGGATTAAGAGAAACAGCATTCATCTGTCACTCTGACTGCTAGTTTAGGGATATATTTCCAACACTCAGATGTTATATGGCAATAACTCAGTTGCAGTAGCTACCATAATGCTTTCATAGTACACTGCAAGTTTGAATAAACAGTGGAGGGAAAATAACTTCCCTAGAATACACTGCCTTGAAAACAGGCTAGATGCCAGCAATATGTTGAAACTAAATTACATCCCTACAGAAAGGGATTTACAGAAGCTCGCGATTATTTAAGGTGTATTGTCCTGTGACTTATGTTCGGTATTTAAAAACTACAGATACATATTATTGTTCTTGGAAGTTCATTGTGGATGTGATTTTTCCTGTACTGTTCATTGGGATGCTTCTGTACAAAGCTCACGGAAATGCAGTGAGCCCTGTGCAAAACACAGTAGATTGCAATAAAGCGTAGATGTGTTTTGTAATACATCCTTTGTTCACATGAGGTTAAATTACTCCCATTTAATTTTGTCTGTGTTCAGATACAATTAATTTGTGTCCATCAAACACACCCAAACACAGATACACCCTGGGATACAAGGAATCATGTTCTGGAAGTCTGCTCTGTTTCAGTCATAGAAATAAAATAGACTTTGCGTATAGTAGTAAATTAGACCATGACCAAGAAGATTCCCTCCAAATGGAATATGATCATCAACTTTTGAGTGGTCAAGCTTTGACCTGAACCAGGTAGCATTGTCCCAAACAATTCCTGGGCACAGTTTGGGAGTCAGCCTGGGCCAGGAGCTCTCTCCATGGCACAGTTTGGATGTGGCCACTCTCTTTGGGAGGCTCAGAGGTTGGGAGCATGGACACAGGTCGCTCCATGCTGACTGCCCTTGGAGCTAGAGCATGGACCTGGCATCTTGTAGTTGGGCCAGCTAAAATTTGATGAGATAATTCAGAAAAAAACTGTGAGCCCTTCTGTTCAGATGGTGTTGAAGTACTCAAATTCATTGTACTAATTTGGAAAAGATGTTACCAAAAAAAAAAGCAGGAAATGATTTAGAAATAGCTCTGAGGCCCTTTAGCACTACTGTGCTCATTTCACTGGTGAAAATTATGCCAGTGTAAGTGCTGGGTGGGGTCATTACTCTTTAGGGAGTATCTGTTCATGCAGGGTGTATCAATAACAAACTGGAATTTGATTTAAAGCCCATATGGAAAGCTTAGTGCTGTAGTACAGACAACACATACTTAATAGAAACTGCATGCCAGAAGACAAACTAAAAAGTTTTATGTTACTAAGCATTGGGGCATTGTTTCTCAGAGCTATATATATTGTTTCTCTTTTTTTGCTACATATATATTTTTATGATAAGCTTATTTTTCTGTTTCTTCAGAAGGAATTATTTTAACTTTCTTACTGATTTCAGATTTGTATTTACAGAAGCTCTATTTTGGGACAGAATCTTTGCATTTAGTTGAGCGGTGACTTATGTTGCCTCACGATATTGTGCCCAAATTCAATAATTCATTAATCTTTATAAGCATTAACCCTTCTTAGATTTTAACAGCTACACCCTATGAAAGAATACATCTTGGCATAAGATTTGGCTACAGATGAAAATGTCTTCTGGATTTTGCGTGTTGAGCTAAGCATCCTGTCTCTCTAATTACGGGAGACCCAGGCAGTATAAATAGTGGAGTTCAGAGAGCTATTCAGCTGATCAAGTGTTTGTATCTTCTTTACCGTGAGCTTCACAGCTCTGTAGACTCCTTTGGATGTATTTGTCTTGCCAGGAATTTCTCTGTGTTGTCAGTGACCATTCTGCTTCTATCCTGGCCATGTGTGGGGAGTGGAGGCTGAAAGACTAAGACGGAAAGTATTGGAAGTGGAAAAGGCTTGAGTTTTGGGGAACTGGTAAAAGGGATGAACTCTACATGCCTATAAGTATATGTGGCTGCTCAGGATCACTTGAGAATAGAAGAGTAACCCCTGTTGCATTTTTGTGCTGTCTTTAGAAATACACTCACAGATCTATCATCCATTTATCTTGTGTTGGTCCACATACAGAACTGCAGCTTTCTGATGTTATAACATTTGTATTGGCAACTCAAGTTATAGCCTTAAATTTTAAGACCTTAAGTTTTGAAAAAATGTAGAAAATCAGGTTCTTGATTCTTTACTTAATGTTGTCAAATATGGGAAAAAGGTTCCCAGTGATGGGAAACAGAAGTACAAACCATACCATTAAAAACCTTATGTCTTATGATACATTCTGGTATGGACTAAATAATTGCAGTGTCAACCAGTATTGTCCTCACTTGTGTGTCCAGGCCAAATAAGAGGAATCATAGAACCATAGAATGGTTTGGGATCATGTAGTTCCAACCCCCCTGCCGTGGGCAGGGACACCCCCCACCAGCCCAGGGTGCCCAAAACCCCATCCAACCTGGCCTTGATAATATCTCATCTAATATCTTCTTCCTAATATCTCATCTAAATCTACTGTCTTTTAGTTTAAACCCATTACCCAGGATGTTGTCTTGAACTTGAAAGGGGACTTATAAGAACTAAGTAACATGCTCAAATAGGAGTGGGAAAGTTCCTGCCCAAGGACACTAGATTCCTGTAACAGAGAGAGAAAAAAATCCAGCATCTCCTCCCACCCCCTTAAACTGCTTTGAGAGCTTGGTGCATCACTACCACAAGTTGAATTTCACTTAACTGTACCTGCCTAAAAGTTTAAATATCACAGTAACTTCTGTACTGAGAAATGAGAGAGAAACGATCCCGAGGGAAGTTAACGTTTTAGTTAAGAGAGAAAATTCTTTTTGTTTGCTTCTTTTTTGTTTTTGTTTTGGTTTCTTGTTTGTTTTTTTTTTTCCCCCAAAAACATATAAATCCCATATAAGTGGAATTCATCAGACGTTAGCAAAAATACTTCTGATGCCTTCAGGGTGGTTCTCTTTGGCGAGTGAAGTTCTGTGTATGCAGTGGGACCTTGGTATGAAAAAAAGAGTGTAATGATGATCTCTAATAGTCTGAAAGGTCAACACCAGCTCCCTATGTACTGTCTATGTCTTTTGATATACATGCAAAGATAAAAAGGCCATAGATGGAACATCAATCACAAAAAAAGCCTTTATTCTCTAGGCAATGTTGTTTTTTTTTTTCAATATTGCAAAGCATACCTTACCACAGTTGGGAATCAAATATAGAGGGAATTAATTTCAGTGCATCACTCCAGTGTTTCCAGATGAGCGCAAAGATAGCACGACTAGTAGTGTCTCAACTGTAAATTAGCTGTCTGGGCATCATAGTGTTTGTAACCATTATTCAGTGTAAAAATAAGCCTGTTGGTATTAATGGTTTCTCTGATTACACGTTGCTTGGGAATGTTTGGGATACTGGGAAAACACCATTTCTCATGGGTAATGGTTAAATTGGTTAAAAGTAAACACAAAACAGAAACAGTTTTTCTTTATTACCTATATATCTGTAAATATTGTGTCATTCCTGTTGGAATGGGAAAAAGCTATCAAGTGGAAAAGGTTTCTTGTTATAGCCAATAATATCAATAGACTTTTTACACTGCTACAAATCTAAGAATATTAGGGTTTTCTCACATTGGGCCTGATTGCTATGGTTACGTAAACTGTGCTATTTGTTTGGGTCTTCAGTCCTGGTAAAATGTTGTTGGTTTTAGAGCATTTTAGTGAATGTTGCTCATACTGCAAATGTAGGTGGTTTTTCTGGGAGGACAAGGTGTTATTTGCTTTTCTGTCCTGAGTATTTTTTTGCCACTGTTTGCTTTCTCTGAGGAAGAGGAAGATTCTGGGCTGTTGTATTTTGTATTTTTGACATCCAAACGATTGTGTTTTAACACTTTTGGAAGGAAACTTTATATATATATATTATTTATATCTGTAATTAAATGTAGACACACATACATATAAACAGTATTTCCACAGACTGTTTGATTGGGATCCAAATGTAAGACTAAAGGAATGTTCTCCTTCTAAGTGTATTTTAATACTGTATGTATTTGCGATCTTCTGTTGAACATGTTTGTTGCTTAGGTATACTAGTCACCTGTATATTGGTACTCACAACATAGTTATTATTTATGTAAACTTTGGAGAATTAGGAGGAAGGAACAATGCTGAAGTCTGACAAAGGTCCTATTGGTAGTAGGTTACTGAAATTGCTGTCATGCTTTGAAGTAATTAAACAAATCAGTGCTGATAATGATTAGTATTTTTGTATTTCTGAAGTTGTGTAGAGATGCAATAATGTAAATCTTTTCTACAAGACAGGATGTAATTCAGATGCTTTGGGGGGGAGTGATCTTTCTCAGGTTTTTGAGCCCTTATGTAGTGAATTACTAATCTTTTATACGTAGATATGTGTCCTTTATACAGCTCCGTTAGCCGAATATTTAACTCCTTTCTACATGAATTAAAAATGTCGACAGTTTCTTTCTTAAGCTAAGATGGTAACCAGGACTATACTGAGAACAGTTTTATCATCTCAAGCTTTCCTAAAAGAATGGACCACTTGCATAAAGCCATTTTTGAGGCAATTTTGCACAGGATCTGCTAAACTCAAAAGAAAAACCCATGGAGTTGTAACATGAATGAAATCATATAAAAAAGCAAATACACTATTGCTCTGTGACATCCCACTTCTCACCTGTTGCAAGAAAGAAATTTTCTGACATGATTGTAAAGAGTGACGCTGAAACCTCAACCCAGAAAACCCATATTTTTGGCAGAAAGCTTCATAACCATCCGTTTCTCTCACTCCCACCTGCAAGACCCTGGCTGTACAGACAGACTGGGTGATGAGATGCTGGAGAGCAGCCATGCTGAGAGGGACTTAGGGGTCTTGGTCAACAGCAAGTTGAACATGAGCCAGCAGTGTGCCCAGGCTGCCAGGAAGGCCAACCATGTCCTGGGGTGCATCAAGCACGGCATTGCCAGCCGGGCCAGGGACGGGATTGTCCCACTCTGCACTGCGTTGATGTGGCCTCACCTCGAGTGCTGGGGGCAGATTTGGGCACTGCAGTACAAAAAGGGCATAAAACTGTTGGAGAGTGTCCAGAGGTGGGCAACAAAGATGGTGAAGGGTCTAGAGGGGCAGGCGTATGAGGAGAGGTTGAAGTCCCTTGGTTTGTTCAGCCTGGAGAAGAGGAGACTGAGGGCAGAGCTCATGGCGGCCTCCAGCTTCCTCCCGAGGGGGAGCCAAGGGGCAGGCGCTGGTCTCCTCCCTCTGGTGCCCAGTGATAGAACCCGAGGGAATGACATA
This sequence comes from Psophia crepitans, assembly GCA_013399095.1. Classification (NCBI taxonomy): domain Eukaryota; kingdom Metazoa; phylum Chordata; class Aves; order Gruiformes; family Psophiidae; genus Psophia; species Psophia crepitans. The sequence goes on along the minus strand of VWZZ01004621.1, from coordinate 225,621 downwards.
GAGCTGTGACAGGGAAGGGTTAGGTTGGAGATCAGGAAAAGGTTCTTCACCCAGACGGTGGTTGGGCCCTGGCACAGGCTCCCCAGGGCAGTTGTCACCACCCCAAGCTTGGCTTAGTTCAAGCAGCGTCTGGCCAACGCTCTCAGTCATCTGCTCTGGTTGGGCTGGTCCTGTGTGGAGCGAGGAGTTGGACGCCATGATCCTTATGGGTCCCTTCCAACTCGGGAGATTCTGTGATTCTATGAGTCTAAGATTCCGTAGTGCAGAAGCACTTTGGACCAATCTTCAGTGTGCGCTCCTGAATTTCTCTCTCCTTCCATTGAAGGATTTATATCACAAAAATCCTTCTGTGGAGGAAAACAAGCTCTTCTCACAAATGAAGACAATAAGGGAAGGTTCCCTATGGCATGAAATAGAAGGGGGGTTGATGATGGTGATCTATTTCAACTGCTGCAGAAGACAGGGTTCTGAGATTTAACAGACAAGATCCTGGATTTAACATATAGATGAAAACATTCACAAACCAATATTAAGGAAAGGATGTTTTCCTACCTCATCCATAGGAGGCTGGTGCGTGCCTCTGAACCCAAGGCGGTGCCAACTTAATTTATCTAAAGGTTAATTTATCTGCTATTTCTAGACATGAAAGATATAGTAGAGAAGGACTTTTATCCTCTCCTTGCTCCATATATTCACAAAGGGAACGGCAATAGCTTTTCTGGTATTACACTCCAGCCAGGAACCAAAACCTAGTTTTACTCATGCTCGTGGGTCAGCCCTGCAAATACCTTCTACCAAGTTACTAAGAATCCCTTTCTTTTCAGCTGGCATTTACCCTCTGATAGCAGAGTGAGCAAGCTATGTCTCATCATACCCTCTCCAAACACAGTTTGTAGCATACGGACAGTATGGAGGAGCACTGAAAGTAATTTGCAGGCTGCACTCCAGCTAAATATAGCCAAAATGAGCTCAGATCTATTGAATTGCACAACTTAATGGAGTGAAAAAAAAACCCTATTGAAGGCTATCAAAGACAAAGACAGTGCATTTAGTTAAGGAAATGCTTGAGCCACAGATCACTGGGTGCTGTATGACTTCAGGAAAAGAATTATTGTAAGCTTGTCTTACAGTTTTACTATTGCCTAAACCTTGATGGCTAGCTACTGTTGGATCCTGGGCTAAACAGAGATTTGGTCTGTCCCACCTTAGAAACATTTGATCTTTGTTTTTCTCCTTTTGGTTTTGGGTTGTTCTGTGGGGTATTTTTACTTCCTTCTGACCACAGGATTAGCCTGGACTGGTACAATTTTTCTCCTCAGGAGTAAAGAGATAGTTTTGCTAGCTTCTGGTCTTATATGGTCTGTGTTATTTGATTGAATTCAGATAGGATTTTGTGAACATTTGTAAGGGCACTTAAGCAAAAACTCAATAATCACTTGATTCATTCAATAATCACCATCTATGTATCATTACCTTCCTTTGAGTAATTCCAGTCTAAAAGCTAGCATGTCACGAGATTTGATTACATACTACTCAGTTGCTAAGTACAAGTGTTGTCATTTTTAGTTCCCATTTGCAAAGCCACTAGGGGCCAAGCCTTCCCACCTATATTCACGTGAGAGTTCAGATGTCATTAGGAAAGTCAAATGATCTGTTGCCTAAGGTGATGGTCATTAAGACAGTCTAAGAGTAAATACTTTTGAATTAAGAAGTATATTAGAAATACCAGCATTTTTGTTCTCAAAGCTCATTCTGATAGGACTACACTTGTAAGCTGACACTCAGACTATCCTTAAAATAGGACCTTATGGCAAATTTTGAGAGATATCATTTTAGTACTGAGAGGAAGAACAGGAATACAAGTGCAATGAAGAATATAAAGTATGCACTTTGATGTGACTTTAGTTTTATCAGCAAAGAATTAAAGTGATCATAGGACATCTCTTAACCAGGAAAGTTGACTCCCTTTGTACTGCATTTTCTTGAAGCATTTCTTTGTCTTTATGCATTAAACTCAGAAATGATTAGCTCTTGAATCTTATAAACTAACTAAAAGAAGTAATTCATAGCATGGCAAATAAATACTGAGTCATTATACCAGAGCAGTCGAATCTCTGCAAAGCAGGCCTGCCATTCAGAAGGACCCTGTTGATAGATCGGAGAAATGGGGTGATGGGAACCTCATGATGTTCAACAAAAGCCAGTGTGGGATGCAATAACCCCATGCAACAGTACAGCTTGTGGGCCAGCCACATGCTGGGCTGTATTAGCAAGAGGTTAGCCAGCAGGTCAAGGGAAATAATGCTTCCCCATTATTTGGCACTTGTGAGACCATATCTGGAATCTGTGTCCGTTTTTGTGCTCCCAAGTACAAGAAGGACTTTGGCATACTGAAACAAGTCTGGCACAGGGTCATCAAGAAGTTTAGAGGGCTGGAGCACCTGACATATGACAAAAGGCTGGGAGATGAGCTTGTTCTGCTTGAAAAAGAGGAGACTAAAGGGAAATTTTATTGCTGTCTGCAACTGACTAATGGCAGGATACAGAGGAGATGGAGCCAGACCCTGCTTGAATGTGCATGGTGATAGGGCAAGAGGTAAAAGACAGCATTTGGGCTGATACTTAGTTGGGAAAAAAAAAGATTCTAATCAAAGATTGAAAATGATTGGCCAGAGAGGTTGAGGAAGTCTCCAACTTTGGGGATACTCCAAAGATGACTTGTCAAGGCCTCAAGCCACTTGATGTAAGTGGACCTCTTTTGAGCAGAGCATTGAACTGGACATCTCTGGGAAGGTCCCAAACATTTTTCTGTGTAAATTATTCTACAATTCCATGATTCTGTCCTGAAGTTTCCCATTTTGGATATTAAAATTGCAGGTGGCATAGAAATAGAAGTGCCTTTATAAAGCACATAAATGATAAACCATCTCAAATTTCTAAAAACTGTTTAAAAATGTAGGTAGCGTATAATTGGGCTTTCCAGCTTCTGCACTTTCTGTAATCTGTAACTGCTGGTATTTCCTGGAATAGACATTTTATGTATACAAGGAACAAGGTTTTCTGTCTTTCATTTTGTCTCAGTCATTGTGGTTTATTTTATCTATAATGTTGCTTGCTGTATTCTTCCATAAGAGTATGATCTGGCTGCTGTGCAAAATTGCACTCAGCGATAGCTTCACACGTGTCTGGGCAATGAAATCAGATGCAGTAAGATCTAAGCATTTTAAGTGTCTGTTGAAATGGTAAAGTAATATAATTAAACTCTACATGTTGCAAAATGGGAGATCCTTACTCAAGCCGCTGGAAAATGGACCCAGAATGTTCCTAACAGAATAACATGGGTAATAAGCGGGCATAGTTTTTTACCTCTACAAAAGGCAGCAGGTCTCCATTTGTGTGTTTTTCCTTTCAAGATTTAAATTTTATCTCCTCTCTTTTCTTCTATTTTTTCTCTACCACTTTTGATTAAAATTGAGGATACCTAGACAGTTATATGCTTTCGTGAAATGAGTCAGACAAGGTTATTTTAATTTGGGTACTCAGGAAAAACAGCAACAGTTCTCATTTTCAGATAGCTACCTTACATAAAGTCCTCATAGAGTGAAAATGCAGTTTAATCTTACTGATATTCCCGAGATCAGCATTTGACCACTGTAATAATCCAGGGTTTACAATTAGCAAACTTTAACATGGCAAAAATTAGGCATTGCTGCCACTTTGGCTTGACAAAGTACACCCAGAACTGGACCTGTGTTTTCAGGGAAGACAAAACCATAATGCTGTCACTAGAAAAAATACTGATTCTTGCATAGAGAATAAATTTTACAAATTGATTTGTATTAATTCAGTACAATCTTTATCAAGTGTGGGAGGAGCCACAGGTTTACTTTTTGGGGAAAAAGTATTCTTCTCAGTTGAATGTGTGGATTTGTGGCTTGAGATGTGGCTCTTCACTTCTGTATGCGTGTAGTGACAGGCTTTTAGAATTTCTTTGGTATATTGGTATCTGTATCATATACACTGTACTTAATGCTTCAATTGATTTTCTTTTGGTGTTCTAAAAGAAACCTCATTAAAAGCAATGTCAAGGAAACAATATAAAGTGGCAATATCAAAAATACATTATTACATGTATTTTATTCTCAAATCATTCTTAAGCATTTCTTCCAGACTCTTTTGAGTGGTGTTTGTAGGGCGCAAAGGCACGGACGGCCTCGTAGTGATGTTAAGTGCTGTTAAAACTTTGCCTCTGTAACTTCGGAAGCAATCATTAAATTTGGTTTTCCATTTGATCAAACGAAAGAAGGACGGGTAGTCTCTGTCAGAGGGCTGGATTGGATTTCCCAAGATTAACAGCCATTTCCAGGACTTTGTCAGACCTCCTATGAGTTTTTTCTAGCATTGTCAGATGGTATTATTTAAAATCAGTTCATCCACTTGTGTGGGATGCATATCCTATATCATACAGTGACTCTGACAAGAAGATGCTTTTACTAGGAGTGTTATTCAAAGCACTGTTGATTTTCTCAGGCTGCAGACATCTGCAGAAAAAGCTTGTAGAACATACAGCATCTGGTATCGTGTCCTAGCTCCTTACACAGACCATATCAAACAACTGAGAAATGGAACACATACTCTACATCCGCTTGGAAATAATTTTTTTTATGTTTGTTGTAGATGTATTAGCTGTCAGCTCATATCATCAGCTAATTATTTTATTTCTGAAAATTGTAATAGCGTCCTCAGATGTACTAAATCCAGGCAGATTTCCAGCTACTTAATCACACCCTTCTTAAAATGGGAGTTAACCCTTCATGTACCCCAAGGCTGGAGATCTGATTTCTAGTTCCGTTATTTAAAGAAGTGTATTGGTGAGATGACTGCTGTGCCTGCTAACCTTGTTATACTGAACTGTATTGTAAAGAGACAAAAATGCTGAAGAGACATTGACATCTTTAAGAAATGCTAGATCTGACTCTCAAATTGTCAGAAAACCTCAGAAACCCCAAGGAAGCCAATCAACCACCAGTGAAGAGCAACTTTTCTCTAACAGTGTAAATGATGGCATAAGAATCTACAGCAGCTCCTAGCAACGCAGTAATTGGTGCCAAACTGTGGTTGTTAGGACCTTTAATCATAATAGACTTCAAGCTTCAAAGCTGTGCATCAAAATCTTGTTACCTTGCATCCCAATTATGTTAAATTGTTAAGAGTAATAGTTTCAACCGAAGACATTTTTCCATTATTCTGTGAGTAAGGCTAAGTGATTTTTAAGTTTTTTCTTTTTTTTTTTCATAGATATTTGATTCACCTTACCACCCGTCCACCTCCCAAAAAAATCCTAACCCTTCCATTTCAGTCAGTCTGAACCACCAAAAAAATCTAAATAGAATGAGAAAAATCCTTTGAAATGTGAGCAGGTTTTGACATTTCCAAAATTAAATTATTTTCACATTCAGGTAAAATTTCCAAAACTGTCAGTGCCCAGCAGTAAGAATATCAACCTGAACTATGGCATATATTCAAAATCTTTATAATTGATTTTGAACAAGAATTAGAACCATTGTATCCTTTTCAGGACATTATCCTGGTAGTAGGATTCTGGGATATCTCTTGGTAAGCTCTTTAATTCAAAGCTTTCTACCTTTTAAAATCATTTGACCAACTATAGAATTTCTATATTTAAAACTACTACCTGTTTTTCTCTTTGCAAGTGCCTGAAAATTTTGCCTGTTGAATTGAACAGTACTAACATCTTTGGAATATATTGTTTTCATTGCAAGCAATTTTAAGAATGTGCACAGGGTATAGTCGCTTGCTGAATTTATTTCTATAACAGGCTGGATGAATGAATGCTATGTTCAAAAGCGATTATTAATGCAGCGTATTGGGCACTGCAAATTAAGAAGATCAAAAGTCAAATTCAACCTTTTTAGGAATGTCTTGCAGCCCGAATGCTTTTTATATCGCTTTTAATTGCTGATTTGAAATAAACAGTGGCTTCTCTCTTATGATGGGGCTCAGAGGAGCTGTGCTGATTTAGAAGAACTGAAGATCTGAGTTTAATAGTTCATAATTAGATTTACAAACCAGGTTACATTTAAATGAATTCTTTTCAAGTGATTTTAAACCAACATATTTCTACAATGTACAATTACAGTGAAGACTGATGATATTGCTTTGAATTAGTATGGTATTATTATGGCAATTTAGATGCATTTCAAAATATTTTCTAATTAGGCATGTCTCCCCAAATGAGATAAAGCAAAGCTTTTTCTTAAAATGAGTATTTTTAAATACTCTGAGTAATTCAGAATATTCTACCTCAAACTTAATAATAATTTATAATTCTGATACACCATTAAATTTTATTTTTGTGGGTACATGTGATTAGTGTTAATTTAGATTGATAACTGAAAAAGAAATGTCCAACATCTGCATATTTAGACAGTGCATCTAAATACTTACTTTTAGAAGTAAAACTAGCATTCAGTGTCCAGCTCACTTTCTTAACTAGTGCTTCATTATTATATATACTTGAGAATTTCAGAGATCATTGACATACAGCATTCAGATACTTTCTGAGTGATATAAAGACCTGTCTTCACTGAATTATGTCTTGTTGTAAAACTAAAGGAGTTTTAAAATAATTGCACACGTTTAATATTGAACAGTAGAAGAGTGCTGTAGGATTTAGCTGAGATAGTGTTAACATTAGCTCATTGTGTCAATATTTGTAAGACTGAGATTCTCAAGGGTTGTTTCTTTGGAAAGCTGCATATATTCATTATCAGCTTAAACCATCGGTATAAGAACAGCCTTTGTCTTGGAAATATAAATAAAGACTTGTCAGTAGAAGACGAAGACTCTTTACCACTTCTCAAGTGAAGGGAATGTGTAACAAAGGTTGTAGAAGGCTGAAATTTCTGCTGAACATAATACTTTCATGGCATGTTTTACACTAAAAAACTTAAAAATATTTCACAAGAAATGTTTCTTCTAATGTGTTGTTTTAAATTCTATATTACTTAAGCAAATATTTAAATATTATATTAGCTTTTCTGCATACTTGACGTGAATATAATTCTACCTTCCTGCCAAGTATGTCAAAACCCAAATTCACTTTCATTTGCCAGGGTAAATGTTTATTTTGTTTTCCCACATAATGTGCTCTTTAAAGTGTCACCAGGATACCAAATCTGATTGCTTTTTAATAGAGACACGGTGGGGGTTTTTTTGCTTTCATTAGGAAACAGGATAAACTATCAGTAAAGCTTATGGTAATGAATCCATATACAGTAGATGCTATTTGCTCTCCTTCCCCTCATCTCAACATTAAGAAAAAAAATCGCATCAAAACTATTGTAACGGTACCTCATGTTTTATAAGTGCATAAAGGGTCTATAGTAGTAACGGGTGTTGGGTGGGCAATCAGTGCTGCAGAGCAAGAGACCAGGTCATGTAGGATCTGTTCCTTCTGTTAAAGGTAAGCTATGATGACTCAAGGCTCCCCGAAAGGGAGCTATTGTTGTTTGTGTTGCTGTGAACTGGCTGAGATGATTTAAGATACAATTCACTGGAAGGTCGCTATTGAGAAACTGTGGTTTCACTGATACAGAATGTCTACATTTCACGTACTGCAAGCTACCAGCACATGCTTGAGTAGGTTTTCACAAGTCAGTCAGTCTTTCACTTTGACTTTCAGCTTTGAAAGCCTCGAAGTATCCCTCCGATCTTAACCAAACTAACAAAATCTGGCAAATTTTGTTCACAAATTACAATTTTGAATTTTCTGCTCTTAAATGATATGTCAGTAAAGTTTCATCTAAAAGTTTCAGTTCTATATATGTAACTTGTCTAAGTATTACTGTGAAGGTTTTACGCAATTCAAAAATACATTTTTTGAGATTTCCCTTTTTTTTCCCCAGAGAAGAGAGTGGGTATGTTTAATAAGAGAACTCGTGCAGTGGCTTTGGATGGTGGTGATTGTTTTGAATTAATGACAGCATATGTTTCTTTGGTTTTATGTAAATGCTTAATAATTTTGTGGTATATTTATCAATAGGCATGGTGTAAGGGATTAACTAAATAGATTGTTCCAAATTAGGCAAATTAGCTGATGGTTCAGATTAACTTAATTCCAAATGCTAAATCATTTCGTTAAAACCTGGAATCTTCATGTTTTTCTTTTTCTCTCTAACATTAGAAAGAGAAAAGAGAAAGTAGAGGGGGAAAAAAAGAAGCATTTGCAAATTAGACAAACTGCTTTTGGGGAAACAATCTTTTTATGATTCTATTTCTGACGTTGAGATAACGCTCATAAGGCTACTGTGAAGATAAATTTGCTCATATTTAAAGAAATTAAGAAACAATAATGAATAGCAGCATAGAAAATTTTGCATAGTCAAATAAATAGCACATGTCATACAGTCATTAACATTTGACAAAGAAAATATTCACACTGGCCCAAATTCTGTTCTCAGTGTCATGAATGAAGTCCAAATTAAAAAAAAAAATAAATAGCCTAAGGTTTTCGTTCAAAGCCTTTCAATTCAGGCAGGGATTTTTAGGGTCGTCTTACTCTCCATATCTGAGCACATTATGCAGTTCTGAGTTTACTTCTCTCTCCCCCAGCCTGTGCAAGCTGGGTACACATGGCATCACCATGCACGGAGTTTGCACTGGTTTAGTATCAGTGCCAAATAACCTCAGAAGCTTTGCAACCATTGTGAAATGAGCCTTAAAACATGATTAATTCAGCCTTCATTTGCACTTGGTCATGCTCAGATCGCAAATTAGTGGCAAAACCCAGGTAGGAGTTTTGAGTATTGAAGTCCTGTTCTTTTTCAGATCGGGAAGCCTGGGCAACTCCAGAGGCAACAGGCAGCCAAAGTGAGCCTGGGAGGCTGAGACAGACTTCTCTCTTATCAATTATTTTGAGCTTAAAGAGAAATGTACTCTGTCTTTATAAAAACACATGCAGATTATATGTAATGCATACTGGTCACTGTTTTTCTGAGGGAAGTATTTCCTTTTTAACTCAACGTGGGACTCACTTATTCCCTGAATTTCATGATGTGATTTTTATCTGGAGTTCCATGTCTTGCAATTATCAAATTAGAAAGGCTTTTCCAAAAGAATAAGAATCTAACCACAGAATTAGGCTCAGTGGCGTAAATGCCAGAAGTCGAATGTGAAATGTCTATACGCACACTTCTTGTGTTAAGGAAGCAAGAATACATTTTTGAATACCACTCTGTATTGTTCTCTGATTACAGTGGACAGGAAAAGTTTTCTAACAGAAAAAGTTAATTCAAGTAACTGCACTCGCCAGTCACATGCCAAGGAGACCACATCTACATACACGTAGTACCGTGTATTTTCATTTTAATTAATGAATTTTAATGCTTTCCTTATAGACGTTCATGAATATACTTGTTGCACAAATTCATTGTAAAACTTGCCAGCTTTGGATTTGTCATGGAAAATAGCTGAGCTAAATTGTTTTACTTATTCTTGTAGTGAATAGATATGTGAATTAATGAATTAGTGGCCTTCCTTTCAAAAACCAGATCAATGCCTTGTGCTAGGTGCATCCAATAGTTTATAATCTCCTAGCATATGTATGGCTAAATAGTGAAGTTCTCAGCTGGCAACCAGAGTGCTATTTCTATCAGACATCTGCATTCCTGCATCCTGCAGGGAGAAAGGTGCATCCAGAAGTGACACATTCACTTACCAGACCTGGAATAGCTGTGATCAGCCTATAGAAGTGCCTCTCTATTCCCACTGATTGTAAAGGGTGACTAAATTTCACTTAAAAACCCAGCTTGGTTTGAGGTGAGTCCTGGCCCAAGAGGCAAAGCCGTAGCGACTTTATGAAAGAACCCAGACAGCTTAGCAGAAGCTGGAATTCTCTCTAGAACCATACTGGCCTGTTCTCATTCCAAAATGCCTTTATATAGAGTCGAAGTTGGATTTCTAATCTACATGGGGAAGCGTATAAAGAAAACAGGAACAAGTTGCTCAGAGAAGCTGTGGAGGCCCCATCCCTGGAAGAGTTCAAGGCCAGGTTGGATGGGGCTTTGGGCAACCTGGTATAGTGGAGGGTGTCCTTGCCTATGGCAGGGGGATTGAAACTAGATGATCTTTGAGGTCCCTTCCAACCTAAACCATTGTATGATTCTATTCTATGATTCTATGAAAAGGCTGTTTTAGGATGTGTCCCATTTTCAGAGTCCATTTTTCTGCTTTCCAATAACAAGCGGATAATAGCCATCTATACTAAGTACAACCTTACGTTAGGAGAGATATTCGTAGGGTGAGATCCTATAGCTATTGAAGTTAATGGAAGCTTTGCTGGAGACACAAAAATGTTGTGTCTTGAATTTCTTATTTGTGCACATATGTTCTGCCATTATTTTGGAAGTTGGGTGCTTTTTAAAAATAATTTTTCAAGAAACAACAGAACTGAAAAAAAAATGTTAATTATAATTTTTTTTCATTCCACTCTGATTGAAAGAGCATCGCCTGCCAAGGATGCCTGCATGGATATGCCTACAGCATCGTAGTACTTATAAATCTCCTGTGCAGAATGGTAATTTCTTATCTAGGATGGTGATATCTCAAAGAATGGTAGATACTGTGAGAATTGGCTGTTCTGCTGGGAATGAATAAACAAATCTGGTTTTTTGAGGGTAAGGGGAAAGACAGAATTATAATATTTACAAATAAGATAGCAGAAGTGAAATTAGTATGTATTGTTCATATTGTCTGGAATCTATTCAAGTTTCTCCTAGTCAAAATTTTCCTTAATCTTCTTAGGCACCTCCTTTTAGTGGGTCTCTAGAGGGATTATTTGTGGGGCATTTCACATTGCATTTATTCAGAGCATTTCACAGTGCAGTCTGTCAGCAGGCCTGATTCACAAAGATATGCCGTATCACAGGATAATGATTTTTTTCACAGGTATTTCTTACTTGGTTCACTTTCCTTTCTTTTCAACACAAAGCATATAAGAACAATGTTCTTGAGGGCTTCCTCCTTCATTTCTCATTTAACATTAGCAAAACTCAAATATATTTTCAGAAGCGTATATTGATGCCAGTTATTAACAGGACAGACTTTTGTGATACAATTTTTTTTTAGATTAGGTTTGTTCTCTTACTTACATTTGCCAGTTAAATCCAGTGAATGAGAAGGCTGGTCCCTAGCTGCTCCCAAACCTACCTAATACCTTACCTAGTTTAACTACCTTTATTGGATGTATTGCTTAACAAGTTGGGCCTGTAAAGTGAATATTCTAGTTGGGTGAATAGATCGTAGAATCTTTTTGGTTGGAAAAGACCTTTGAGGTCATCAAGTCCAGCCATTAACTTAGCACTGCCAATTCCAACCACTAAACCTTGTCCCTAAGCACCAGAATAGATAGAATATCTGTCTATATCACTATAGATAGAATACATCTGGGAATGGAGCACTAGTCTTGTGAGGAGCGGCTGAAGGATCTGGGCTTGTTTAGTCTGGAGAAGAGGAGGCTCAGGGGAGACCTTATTGCCCTCTACAACTACCTGAAAGGAAGTTGTGGCGAGCTGGGAGTCAGCCTCTTCTCGCAGATAACTAGTGACAGGACTAGGGGGAACGGCTCCAAGTTGCGCCAGGGGAGGTTTAGTTTGGAGATTAGGAGAAATTTCTTCTCGGAAAGGGTGGTTGGGCATTGGAACGGGTTGCCCAGGGAGGTGGTGGAATCACCATCCCTGCAGGTGTTTAAGGAAAGGTTAGACGTGGTACTGAAGGACATGATTTAGTAGTTAATAGGTGGTGGGGGGATGGTTGGACTGGATGATCCTTGAGGTCTCTTCCAACCTTAATGATTCTATGATTCTATGATTCACTGAAGCAGGTTATGGCTAGGATTGATCTCCTGGTGAACTCCTAGTTGAAACAGTCCCCTTCACTTTATGCCATTCCATGTGGATCAATAGGAACAGGACTGGATCCTCCAACCTTCTTCCACACCCAGGATGGTGAGCAAGGGTGCGAGACGTGTTGTGCCTGTACCACTCCAAGCCAGGTTCCATCCAAGATCACAAACAGCCTTTGAGCAAAAAACGCTCCATGAGTTTTCGGCCGCAAGTTCAAACAGCATTTCGGCCTAGTGTGGGATGGATTTCAGTCGAGTGGAAGGAATGGAGTTTCAGAGAGTCAGATTATTTGTGAGGCAACTCTTTATAGTTGTTCAGTGTTAAGTTACCTATTCTGGATGCAAGTGGCAGTACCTAAACTGGGTTCAAAACCAAGGTATCTGCAAATAACATTGGGGGAAAGTATTATGAGGGTGAGAGGTACTTGAGGATTTTTTGAGACAACACATAATGTGATAACTACAAAAAAATTGCATAGAATCCATTATAAACATTAAACAAATGCACATTTCTATGCTGTCTGTCCTTTTTATTTATCCATCTATTCATATCTCTAGTCACAAAGCTAAAAGACATATTCTAAAAATTTCTCATGGCTTATATTTTCCTTTTGCTTATAAGCAAGTCTATAATTATTACATTGTTGTTAAATAGAATGCAATGGCTGGTTTTGACTGCAAATAAAAAAGAGACAAAAATTTAAAACTCATTCTGCAAAAGGAGCTGCTTTGCTGTTTATATCTCCCAGACAATGCGGTGGTGCCTGTTTTGATGACTGCAAGCTTTACTTGTGAGATGCTAAAGCTGTTTATATGAACCTCATCTATGTATTGATGCAGAGCCAGGATAAGTGTTCAGAAGAATGCTATCCAGAAGATAAAGGTATCCCAGTATTAACCTGGTATGTAAAGTTTTTGATGTACAGCCAGATGGAAACCATGGAAAGGTGTTACAGTGTCCTCAACCAGAAAATTGAGGGAAGGTCAATCATCTTAATATATTAATAAATCCCACATAGCTTTTTAAGTTTGGTAGCATAGTTTATCCAAAATTGTTTTATGTTTTTTTGGAAAGCACTGGTAAAAGATAGCCATAAATGTAACACATAGTTTTACAAAATTCATGATGATACTTATTATAGCAGAAAAAAAATGTTTTCCTGTAGAAATCAAAGGTATCCCATGAAATGGAAATGTTTTGTTTGCAGGTTCCAGCTCCAGATTTCAGACTAGCAGTAATAAATTTAGACAAGGAATTTGGATGTGATATGGAGCTGGTTCAAATAAATACAGTATGTGTAGATTCTGCATATGTTCAGGGGCAAAGTATTATAGGGGTAGTGAGTCCCTGTCAGGAGGTCAGTTTTATTTATTCCTTAAACAATGAGATCATGACTGCTGGGAATTAATCCATTCATTTTGTTATAGTCTGTGCAGTTCCATTTGCTTGCTTTTTTCATAATTCCCTTGAAATTTTTGCATAATCTTAAATAGTCTTGCCAGCACCCTTCCCCCTACTTATCTGCACATACTTTGTTAGATTACATTTTGCATTCTTTGAGGAAGATGAATGGAGTTAACGCACAGCCAGGGTACAAAGCCGCCTTTGTATATACTTGCATTGCTTTGAGATCAGAGCAGGAACCAAATTTACTGAGTCATTCTTTAGTCTTGGCTTTCACTTAGCCCTAAAATGGAAGTTGCCCTATTGGTGATGGTGTTCTTCACTCATCACTCATCAGAGTAGGATTCATCTTGCTTTTCTGAGGTTGTCTGTACTGTGGACATGTAGACCTAAGCCAGTGTCCCTAGGGCTCCACTGCTGGTGTCCACAGTTGATGAACTTCAGACAAATTTAACTGCTAGAGAGAGTCCAGCGCAGAGCCACTAAGATGATCAAGGGAGTGGAACATCTCCCTTATGAGGAAAGGCTGAAGGAGCTGGGTCTCTTTAGCTTGGAGAAGAGGAGAATGAGGGGTGACTTCATCAATGTTTATAAATATGTTAAGGGTGAGTGTCGGGAAGATGGAGCCAGGCTCTTCTCGGCCTCACTAAGCGATAGAACAAGGGGCAACGGGTGCAAATTGGAGCATAGGAGGTTCCGGGTTAATATAAGGAAAAACTTTTTCACCGTGAGGGTGACAGAGCACTGGAACAGGCTGCCCAGAGAGGTTGTGGAGTCTCCTTCTCTGGAGACATTCAAAACCCGACTGGACACGTTCCTGAGTGATGTGCTCTAGGTGGCCCTGCCTTGGCAGGGGGGGTTGGACTAGATGATCTTTCAAGGTCCCTTACAACCCTTGTGATTCTGTGATTCTGTGAAATTCATAGATGTGATTCATCTGATATTTTAAACATCTAGTTTAGGATGAAGTTGCTCCCTAAAAGTGCCTACGATCTTTTTGCTGTAAAGGGACTTTACGTGGCTAATTAGGATGCTGCAGATGTCTAACTTTTCAGGTGAATCCCGTGTTTTATCCCTGAACAGAAAATCAACATAATGAAAAATTAGAATTTGAAAATGCTTCTGTTTTAATTAACATTTGTTACAATTCACAGCTTCCTTTCATGTCACTTACAGCTGTAGATATTTAACATCTCTGTAAGTTAAGATCTTTAAGGTTCTTTAGGTCTTACACTTTTTATTGAGTTAATAATATTATAGAGAAAAAACAAAACTATTTCTACTATTTAAAACTGTGAAAATACATTAAAATTGAGATAATCTTGGTCTTCCAGAAAAAAACCTCATGTTTTCTTCTAATATTGGGAACTTTGTACTAAACACATGAGCACTCAAAAACAGTATTACATCAAAGGCCTCAAGTTTGCTATGCAGACTTGTTCAGATTAATGGTTACTGCAGAATGTATGGTATGTTCTGTAAGAGGTGGGTAAAAATGATAAAAATTCCCTGTATGTCTGTACTTTATAGCCAAATCAAGTATTACATTACAAAAGCTATTGATCTTTCCCCAAGTGGCATTTTTATTTTCGGTATAAAATTCTGAGTAAGCTTAATCTTTCAAAATGCTTATTCTTAAACCCTCGTTTTTTGGTTGTGTTGTTGTTTGGTTTTTTTTGCTTACCAATTCAAGTGATTCTCAGAAGAATAAATACATTTTTCCTTTATGTAACAAAAGTCTTCAGACAGTGATTATCCTCAGATAATTTCAAGACACGGAAGATTAAAAATGTGGTTTTGGCATATTTTGTAAATGCTTCAATATTGAGCTACGTTGTGCTTTATTTTTCAATTTATTTTTAATCTAGGTAATTTTTTACCTACAACCCTAGAGCTGTCAGGTACAGCATACAGCACCTTGTCTAAATTAAAAAAAAAAAAAAATTATTTAGCATCCTCTTTTAGTAATATCAGCCATTACAGGGCAACTGTTTTTTCCTTAGGGTAGTCACCTAGCTCCTTTGAAACCATGATAGGTAGACAATGAAGAGGTCTTTAGCGAAGGAAATCAGGAAATCACAGCGCAATATGAATATGCAAGCAGTTTGGGAAGCCAACATCTTCATCATTAACGTTGTTGCCAAACACAGGGATGTCCAGCCATGCTGCATATGTTTTTCAAATGTTCCAGCTTAGCAGCTACTCGGCACATTTCCTTCAAACACAAAATAGTTGGTAAGGAAGTTAGCATTTGGCCTCTTGCCTTTCCCCCACACAAAGAGCTTTATATGTCAAGTGTGAAAGCTTTAAAATGGAATCAAAGTAAGATTATTTTTCATCCTGGATGGTAGGTGACAATATGCAACTCCTTACCTTTTCTTTCCCTTTTTAGTCTTCCTTTTTAGTTCTTCATGAGAGATACAATGCAACACATTTTTGGAAGACTAAGCATACATTTACTGTGCCAGGTCCTATCTACTGCATCCTTCAGCATGTTCCAAGGAAAGCATGCAAAGTATTTTAACTCTGCTGTACAGCACATAACTCAGCTTGTTAACTACTTAGAATGACTGGTACTACTATAGAGGGAGTAAAAACTACCTAATTTTAATTCTTTTGATAAGCCAGTGAGGCAGTGTCATTAATGTCACTTATTGTATCTGTTTTCAAGATGAGGTTGCTTCAAGGTGGTGTATTGTTAGGGGTTTCAGTGTTTCTTCCTGTAGGAAAGTTTCCCAGTAATTTTGCTTTTATACCAGTGAAAGAGGACTTCAGTCCTGTTGGAGTGACTTGCTACTTCTTCCAAGAGCAAAATTTGGACAATTTCACTTGTCTAAAATTAAAATTGTTTCTTAGTTAAAACATCCCGTATCATATCTTGTTTTCAATAAAAAAAATGGTTAAAAAATAAGGACTGTGAAAAAGAGCACATGGGTATTCTGTAGACTTAAAAGAAAGCATTCCTTACAGGTTATAGCATTTCCACAAACTTTCTGTGACTTCCCCAACATTGAATGCTGTTTCCTTTCAACTCTTTTGGCCTGGAGTAACGCTATGTTCACAGTAATGTGCTCACTCTTCTCTCTTTTAATCCCATGTTATTGATTCATTTTGAGTTTATAAAATATACCTTAGAAATGTAGAGATAAGGAAACATTATTTTTTTCCACAGCAGAGATGATGTAAGAGAAAATAATTACTGGTTATAATCTTGAGAAATGGAGAGGAAAGATGATCTGCTGTCGTCTTCTGCTTTGCTGTTTCCTTAATGATATACCCACGCTATCCACCTGTTTATTTCTCTTGCATTTGCTGGTTATTTATAGACTATTCTAAAACTAGTAGAACTGATGGAATAGCCATCCTTATCACTTGAACTTTGAATTCCCATGCCATGATGTGGGATTTTTTGTTCAAGTACATTGGGAAGAAAATATAGTTCAGTTATTTATGATAAACACCACCCAGTAAAGTAAGTGTAAGTATTCAGTTAGTGTATAAGAACAAAGTTAAGGCCAGTGTTTAGACAACTACTGTAGACAATTTGTAGAGAGAAATGAAGTTTCTATTGGAAAAATCCCTCAGGAAATGCTTTTTTTTAATGAACCTTTGATTAGTATTTTTTTGTTTTAGTTATTATAAAGAAACTTGCAGTGTTTTGATCGTGAACATACTGTGAGGCATATTGACAAGCCTTTCACAGCACACATTTTCAGAGTTTTATAGTCTCTTTACTGAGAATAGCCGTTGCTAAATCATTTAATTTAACATAACTGCTCTTGGGATTAATCTAATTTTGCAGTTTCCGTATTACCTTATGGGATGCCTATAAAAGTGAAAGTTAACATATCCTTGTCAAATTTCTGGATTTTTTTTTTTATTTTTTTTTTTTACTTTATCACCTCCAGTAGGACTTTGAAGCGTAACCTCTTATGTTAGCGTTTCACGTGATTTTGCTTTCCTGTGCCTTCCTTCTTGTTGCAAAGGGTTAGAAATCCCTGTAACTACTGGATGTGAAGGGTAACAGCCAATGGCTTGACATATAGGTGGCAACAGGTAAAAATTGAATATCCCTGGGATTGATACTGGGGTCCATATTGCTCAATATCTTCATCATCAATGTACACAAAAATGTGAGTAAAGAAACAAAATGCATGTTCTGCAAATCCATTGAAGATAATAAATTAAGAGCTTCAGTCCAGAAAGGTCTTGAAAACCTTGACAGTTGAACCAACAGAAACTTCACTGAGTTTCTGCATCTGGGATGGGGTGACCCCTTGCATCAGTACAGGCTGGATACCAACTGTCTGGGTAGCAGCCCTTCTGGGAAGAACCTGGGGGGTGATAATGAACATCAAGCTGTACATGAGTCAACAGTTTGGACTCATCACATTAAAACAAAACTTACAGTTTTGCAGAAATGTGGCTGGCAGACTGAAGGAAGTTGTCATGACCTTCTGTGTGTGCTGCCGTTGGGCCAAATCTGGAACACTTCATCCAGTTTTGGGTTCTTCAGTTCCACCGAAATGCTGAGAAACTGGAAAAGCTGATCTGAAAGCTACTGAGAGTTGAGGGCCCTGGAGCACATGACCTGTCAGAAGAGGCTGAGATTACTTAGTTTTACTAGTCTGAAGAAGAGTAGGCTAAGATTGGATAGCAGAGTACAGTTGCTGAAGGATAGTTACAACAATGACAGAACCAAGCTTTTCTTAGTACTGCTGGGTAGAATAAAGGTCAAGAACCACAAATTACAGCATTAGAAATCTGTTTAACTAGTACAACACTTGAACAGGTTGCCTAGAGGAGACTTAAAATCTCTGTCCTTGGAGGTTTTCAAGACTTTGCTGGAGAAAGCCACAGCTGACTTCGTCTAGTGTTGACAATAGTCCTCTTTTAGACTGGAGGTTGGCCAGAGACCTCTAGAAGGAGCATTTCTGGAGAGGGATCTCAAGCAACATTTCCACATAAAATTTCAAGAAAATTTTGTCATAGAGAAACTTGGTCTGTTTGATTACCCACCTAAAGGTAAATTATTTCAATATTACCTGGAAGTATCAGACTGGCAATTTCTGATTGGCAAAGAAGACACAAATGATTACAGAATTTAAATCATATTGCATAAAAAGTTAACAATTTAAATTATTTGAAGAAGTTATCTCTGGATATGTGAAAAATTTAAACCCAAATTAGATGCCTTTCTAAAACATAGAGTAAAATTACACAAGAAATTCTAGGACTGCCATTTCTAGGATGTATTATGTGAGAAGTGTCCTGTGATATGCAGAAGTTCAGATTAGATGATCCTCGTGGTGCCTTCTGTCTTCAAAAGTATGTTGAATTAATTCAGAGGCAAAACAGATCTCTGTTATGGTTATGCTAGATGAGAGTTGAGGTTACGGCATGTATTGTGAAAATTATTTTTAAAGGATACAAAATCAATCTAGACTTACTTAATGTCTTGATGGAATAGATTAACTGAAAATTTTTACTTATCTGAAATGGCAGCTCCACAAAATGTAGTCAAGATGCCAGAAGCATGGATAGGAGAAATGAAAAATGCCAGAGTAGTCCAGTTTCTATCTTGGTGAATAAGAGTCAAAATACAATAGAAATGATTCACTGGGTAAAGAAGAAGAGAAAGAAGGAATATCCATGTATGTTCCTGGACAGTTAGTATAATTTACAACTAAATTGAACATATTGACTGTCAACAAGATCTCATACTTGATGATTTGGACTGTAATAGAAGAGTAACCTAAAAGGCAGAGAATAGAGGAAGAAACTGTGTATTTGAAGGGTTGATTATTTTCTTTTTCTGATTTGAGAAACTGCTAAGGCCAAATGCTGGTTGTATAGCCTGTCTCCAAATACACTTATGAACAGCCGTTTTGTTTCCATTATATCCGATTAAAGAACTCTGCAATTTCAATTTAATCAGATGTAAAAGTCCTCGGGGAGTGTATTTTTTTCCCCTGTTATTTTTTGTCTTTAATATGAACACACCTGTACTTTACCTTCTTTGTGCATAGTTACTTGAGCTTTAGGGACTCACTGCAGAAGTAAAGTGCCCATAAGCCAACAGAGTGCCCAAGGAGGCCAGTCCTGGGGAGTCCTGGGGTGTCCTGGGGTGCATCAAGAAGAGCATGGCCAGCAGGTCAAGGGAGGTTCTCTTCCCCCTTTGCTCTGCTCTGGTGAGGCCGCATCTGGAGTTCTGTGCCCAGTTCTGGGCTCCCCAGTTCAAGACAGACAGGGAACTACTGGAGAGAGTCCAGCAAAGGGCTACAGGGATGGTGAGGGGACTGGAGCATCTCTCGTATGAGGAAAGGCTGAGAGAGCTGGGGCTGTTTAGCCTGGAGAAGAGAAGACTGAAAGGGGATCTGATCAATGCTTCTAAGTATCTGAAGGGTCGATGTCTAGAGGAAGGGTCCAGACTGTTCTCAGTGGTGCCCACTGACAGGACAAGGGACAATGGGCACAAACTGGCATGTGGAAAGTTTCACCTGAACATGAGGAAAAACTTCTTCAGTCTAAGGGTGACAAGAGCCCTGGGACAGGCTGCCCAGAGAAGGTGTGGAGTCTCCTTCTCTGGAGATATTCAAGACCCACCTAGACGCAATCCTGTGCAATGTGCTCTAGATGATCCTGCTCTAGCAGGGGGTTGGACTACATGATCTCCAGAGGTCCCTTCCAACCCCTACCGTTCTGTCATTCTGTAAAAAATCAGTGCCATTAGCCACTCCTGATACCACTTTGTAGCCTTAGTTATGGTTCTGTTCTTAGCAGGTGTAATGATTGGGTGGTCGGGCCCTGGCACAGGCTCCCCAGGGCAGTGGTCACCACCCCAAGCTTGGCTGAGTTCAAGCAGCGTCTGGCCAACGCTCTCAGTCATCTGCTGTGATTGGGCTGGTCCTGTGTGAAGCCAGGAGTTGGACTCGATGGTTCTTAGGGGTCCCTTCCAACTCGGGATATTCTATGATTCTATGATTCATTGAGTTATTGTTTGGAAGATAGTTATATTCCTTTTTTTGTTGTTTAAGACAATCTACTTCCCTTGTTTGAGAGACCTGAGTAAGCAGTCTGCTTCTGAAGAGGTTAATCATTCTCTTTAATCTAACTACCACTTCCTGCCTCTGATACGTGAAGGATTTAATCTCTTCTAAGACTAGATCCTTACTTTTTGAAAATCACCTCTGCTCTGTTGAAGTAAACACAAGTCAAGCACGTGCTCAGACTTAACCACAGCCTTCAGTGCTGCTTCAGCCTCGATTCAGTTATGGCATAGTGCATACATGGAGGGGAGGGGGGGGTGATAGTTATGGTTTCATACCTTGACTTTTTTGAGGTACACTCTTTTGGTTGACACTGGTCTCTGTGTAAAATGTGTTCTTAAATCCAGAAGTGAATATTTTTAGCCACTTTTTTCTTGAGCAGGCTCTAATTCAGTTTAATTTCCTTTCTTTTCCTGTAGGTGTTCAAAAGTATAAAAAAAATCAAGCATAGATTAACAGTGGAAAAAAAAATTAGACAGACACATTTATCACTTAGTTATTACCGTGTATTGTGCGTGTGGGAAGGGGCACTTCAGTGCTTCTCTCTGTCTGATACATCCTCAGCGTGATGGAATTTTTTCATTTCTCTGCTGCTAGTGCTCCCATTTTAAAAGCACACAGGTTCAGTTCTGCTCAGTGCAGAACATGTTGGCTTCAGTCCAGCAGAACATTTTACTTGTCTGGTTGTCTGTAAACGTGTAGGCAGATTACTCATGTGCTTCAGTTTAAAAATGCTCCTCTCGGTGAGGGCGAGAGTGCTCAGCACCTTTCCTAACTTGGCCCTCATCACTGTCGTAGGTGAGGGGTGTGCAAGCAGATTTTTAAAATAAGAATTGACATGCTCCACTGGGAAATTTAACTCGCAAGACTAAAAACCAGTCCGCGATTTATATTTCTACTCTTAACTTGTTCAGTGCATGTTTAATTTGGGAGGGTTAGTTCAAGGTTATGGCAGGGGTGCTTTGCTGCTATAATTTCTGGTGTGGAATGTAGTTCTTGTTGGAATAAGGTACATCATGTACTTCTACTCTTTTGTCAGAGAGCAGAAAGACAAACACGGATGATGGACTCGGTCCAGTATGCAGAATTTTGCGAAAGTCGGCAATTGAGTTTTTGTAAGTATTATAATGACTGCACTGTATTAAGATATTCCGTTATTATTTTATATAATAGAGAACACACCAGAACCTCATGTCTTTCGAAAGCACTTTTGTTTCATCTGCCATAATAAAACTTTAAGTTCTTTGTCTGCGTAACTCCTGGGAACAGTTAATTTAGTTTAGTTTCAGGCTGTCAGGCAGCGTATTTTATTTGAATATCCACTAAGCTTTCTATATGCTCAAATACTCTGTGTGTGGGGACAACGATGACTGCAAAGATAGAGCTGGTAAAGAGTTAATGGCTTAACCCCCATGCTGCCTGAAGTCTGTCGGGGTGGTGTTACAGTCAGCATATTAGTAAAGTTTCACGGTTGCAGGTTCTTTTGGAATGCATCTAAAATTAGAGAAGAGCAGCAAGTTTTGCTTTTATTTCCCTACCCGCAGAGACACAAAGAACTTAGTAAAGAGTATTTTCTATTTTAAGCTGTAAGCTCCTGCTGTGGAATTTATTCAACATTAGCCAAATTCATCAGTGGACGCCATTCCAACACTAATAACATGATGACAGAATTAGGGCTTTACTAGCACTGAAAACCAACTTACTAGAAGTACTTGTGGGCCACAACTATAATGAGCTGTAAATTAATGGGCTTGATCATGTAGCAAAACATCATTACAGAAGCGGTTAAGTGATGACTAAGGTTTTAGGTCAAATGTTGGAGAAAGTGAGGTGAAGGAGCCAGTAAAAATCATGACAAAAGAGCACATGATCGTACAACACAGCTTTGAACACAATGCTGTCTTTAAATGAGAGACCTTATCTTGTTCTTCCTTTTAAATTCGAAGAAAGAGTGACTCATTTATGGCAAATAAATGACACATTTGAAATACTGTTCTGTATCAGCACACGTCAGCAAATGTAGGAAAACATGTTTTGTAAGCATTTCTTTTTCTAATTCAATGTGTTTTGTAAGCTTAGTTACAATTTGGCATCACACATCTGTGAGCCATTAGATAAATGATACTTCAGATTAGGGTGACTTCAGCAAATGAGAGGTTTGTGATAAGCTCATTTTTAAAACCCGAAAATTATCATCTGGAGACAGAATAAACAGAAATCTTAAATTTGCAAAATAAAATTGAATGTTGCTGACTAGGGGAATTGTGATGTATAAAAATATCTCAATGGTGTTTTTACACTGTTTTTAAATGTCCGTGACTATACCGTTCTTTTTCACTGACATTAAATGTCATTAAAGAACAAGAGAATTAGAATGCTGATAAAACAGTAACAAGAGCGACTCATGCACAAATTCAGTTGGCTAATATGAACCAAAATAGATAGAATAGACTAAACTTCATGCAGAACATTTGTTCAGAGCTAACACAAAGGTTATTTCTTACTTTTTTCCTTATATTTTAGTAAAAATTGAATGTTTTGCTATTTTTAAAGTAGTAGGCACTTTTTACTGTAATATAAGCCCATGAAAACTGTGTCACAAGAGAGTAAACCTGGAAGAGGCTCGAAGAAGCCTCTTTAATAATATATATTCCTACTTACAGCTCCACATATTTCTGTGCAGTTTTAAAGAGAGGCGAAAGAAAAGGCCTATCAAAGGATCAAGTACTACAGGATTACAAATTTACATTCCAGGGAACATTTTGTGGTCCTGCTGTCACCTTCACAGTTCTTCTCTTCCTTTGTTGTTTTTTTTTTGTCTTCAGCAACCTAATGTAGCCTTCTCATTACCTTCTAAAAAATAACCGTTATTTACACCTGTTTTCTGTTTAATACCTGACTTGTCTTTAGCTTTTTAGTCCTCGTTGAAGAGTCTATTTGAAAGAGCTGTTTCAAATGATTCTCTCACCTTGTATTTACTTCATTTTGCTTGTCCTGTCTTCACAAACAGCCCTCATTAAGACCTCTATATTACTAGCTTCTCTCTGTCCAAGTCTCCCCAGCTTTCTATGATCAGCTTGTTCCCTACTGACCTAAGACCATCCTTCTTTCCTCCTTTTACTCTCTCAGCAAATATCACATTTCTTTGTCCCATATTTTCCTCTGTACTTTCTCCTAAGTGAACTCATCCATTAGCAGTGTGAAGTTCTCGTATGAACGTTGATCATTTGCAGATCTACATCTATCCTTATTTCTTTATATCCAAAGCATATTTTAAAACCACTCATCTACAAATCATTTTGGCTAGCTTGTCAGCACCTAATCACCGCATGGTTAAGAGAAGGACTTGCTAGTACTTCTGTCCTTCATCTGTCTTTGCTATTGTTAATACAATTATCATTCTATCTAGACTGAGATTTGTGTTGATTTCTTCTAGTGCTTTCACTTATTCATCAAAGATGCGGTGCAATATTTCTTTTACAACAACATATTCAAAATCAGGTTTGTCCTGTCTACGGTCCTCTGAGGACTTGTTCTGAAATCTCCCATATGATTGATTAACTCTGTGTTTTTCTCTTTACTCTGTGCTGCTGATGGGTCTCCAAAATGCTGTGTATGAAATAACAGTCTTTCTCCCCACTAGTTCCATTTTGTTAATTCCTTCCTTGGCCAATCAAATCACATTCACGCTCTTTATTTCACATTTGCAGTATTTTCTATGACTGGAATAAATGCATTACTTTGTCCTACCTGTTGTTAACTTCTCCTTTTCCCCTTACAATTTTAACTGACAGCAAAGAAAGCATCCAAGTTTCGTGACTGGCTAGATTGTAGCAGTATGGAAATAAAGCCAAATGCAGTTGCGATGGAGATTTTGGCCTATTTAGCGTATGAGACTGTGGCACAGGTAAGGGAATATACTGATTAAATTCCAGTTAGACAAAATTAATTAATTACTCTTGCATGTACTTTGGCCTCAGGTGACTGTCTTTCAATTTACTGTGTGACAGATGTGTACTATACCCTATTCATCCATCCGATAAACAAATAGAAATGTTTTATAATGGTTACAGAAGGGAGCGGAGTCCAGCACGAACTTTATTCAAGTCCAAACTGAAACCACATACTTCGCTATGTGACCTTTGGCAGTGCGCTGAGGCTCATTCAACCCCATTGCACAATTGGATTAAAAAGCAGGATTTCCTGGAAAACAAAACGTTACCTTAGTGCCAAGCCGAGCCCTCTTGGGTAGATAGATTACTCCATATATTTACAGAAGTGGAAAAGAGAGGTTCCTTAGGCTGAAATATCTCTGAATAATTTTGTTTTCAACTGAGAAACACTAAGAACAATCTGTCTCAACCCACAACTGCTCTTTCTCTTCATTGTTACGATGCTATTTGTAGTACATGTCAGTAAACCTACCTGTTTATCGGCTGTTTTTCCCCCTCCAGTTGGTGGACTTGGCCCTTTTGGTTAAGCAGGACATGGCTCCCAAAGCTGGTGACCCATTCAGTCATGCCATATCTGCCACCTTCATACAGTATCACAACTCTACTGAGGTAAATTTTGCTTTTTCACATATTAATGCATTTTCTGTTTTACTTTTACATGTATTTGGTAGTTTGTGTTTTTCAAAGTAGATGTTTTTAAATCTCATATTGATAGAGACTTCTATTATGGAGTTTATGAACATTGAAGTTACAGATTTAGATGGAAAGACTCTGTCTTCTCCAGGCTAAACAGCCCCAGCTTTCTCAGCCTTTCCTCATACATGTCATGCTCCAGTCCCCTCACCATCCTCATAATATCCACTGGACTCTCCCCAGTAGTTCCCTGTCTTTCTTCAGCTGGGGAGCCCAGAACTGGACACAGAACTCCAGCAGTGGCCTCACCAGAGCAGAGCAGAGGGGCAGGAGAACCTCCCTTGACCTGCTGGCAACATGTTTCTTGATGCACCCCAGGAAACCTTTGGCCTTCTTGGCTATGAGGGCACACTGCTGGCTCATGGAGAGCTTGTTGTTGACCAGCACTCCCAGGTCCTTCTCTACAGCACTGCTTCCCATCAGGTCAACCTCTAACCTGTAGTGGTACTTGGGGTTATTCCTGCCTAGGTGCATGACCCTACACTTGCCTGTGTTGAATTTCATTAGTTTCCACCCAGCTCTCTAGCCTGTCCAAGATTTGATTATCTAATGGCTGTTTGACATGTCGTTATAGCCACATCTCTTAGGGCAATCTACAAGCGTGAAGACCAGTCTTGACTCTCCTGAAAACACACCACCTCCTACACCCACACCCCCAGCATCAGCAGGACAGCAACATCTTGGGAAAACCCCGTCAGGAGCCCTGGGGAATGGTGGAATTGGACAGGACTCTACCAAATCCTAACAAAGAAAAAGAAAAAAGGTATTTGGCGGGGGACAAAAAAAAAACCCAAAACCAACCAAAAAAAACCCCAAAACATCTTCAGGAAATAATGTGTCTCATTTTAAATATTTAATATTTAAATATTAATTCTAACCTATGTCACATATTAGCTACCAATGTTGTTGTAGGGCCAGATGTGTGGTTTGGTGTTTCTTCTATCAGAACTAGGTTAAAGTTTCTTGGTAATGTCTACAAACTGAATTTGTTGAGGTAACAGCTGCTGCTTCTAAGATGAGCTGCTCCTCTACAGCCACAGCACTACACACCACCCCACATAATCATCCCCTTCTCTGACAGTAGCAGGTAACATAAGTTTTGAGGATCATAGCATAAGCAAAATAGGCAAAGAGGTGGTTGTGATTTTCCTGCTCCCACCAGCTTTAGGCAACGGCTGCCTTTGCCTGTAACAACTTTTCCTGACCTGCTTTATTTTTATTGCAGTTGGTTGCATTCAATCTAAATATTTGTTTATCTTGTATAAAATATGGATGTCTCATATTCAGAGTGTGAAAAGTAAATATTGCAATTCCTGTTTTCTGTTGTAGATCCTTGGTATTCTGTCTGAGAGGGATATATGTACCTTAAAACCACAAGGGAAATAGATTTGATTAAATAAACTAGATAGGAAGCACTGTGTTAGTCACTTAGGGCTTTTTGGAAAAAAAAAACCCGAAAACAAAACAACCTGTGATTGCAGTACTCATTTTGCTGCAAAGCAATGGAGTGGCGTCTGATTTTCTCATGTGTGTTATTCTCCTACAACCAGTTTTTCACAGAGTTTCACTAGTGACTTTTACAATGACAGACAGAAATAGATGTTATTTTCTCCTTGAACTATTATCAGTGCTGTAGATACTCCTAATATGTTCAACTTTTTCTCTGTCCTTGTTATAATCCATTTAGAAAGCTGTTAGTGAATCCTAAAAACCACTCGGAAGACTTTTACTTTTTCATTTTCCTTTTTATATTAAATTTGGTTATGTTTTGTTTCTGTGGCTGATTTCCATTGTAATTCCTAGAAACAAGAGTTTAGCTGCAGATGTAATTTTTGATACATTAAATTTCACTAGTGTTGTGAGTTTACTTTAAATCCTTAAATACTTGACTTAATGTCTTTTGAAATAATCGTATTCTAAAAAATGCACAGTTTTAATGAAATGTTCCCATGTTATCCAATTTGGTTTAGGTATATACTGCATATAACTCAGGCATTGAGACAGAGTTAACTTGGTGAACAATGTTATTCTTAGTCCATGAAGGCCCGGTCCAGCTGAAAATATTTGAGTTTCATATTCCCGTTATGAACGTCAGTCAGCAAGGGCAGAATCTGCCATCGTATTATGAATAATTCTGTGTGTACACACAGAGGCTCCAGTGGACTCAGCACTCTTGAAAATAAAACATTTTGTAGAAAATATCCCAAATTTGAAAGCATTATTATATAGTGTAAATGTGTGAGGGGACTGTGCATGTGTGTACATTGAAGTTTTTGTCATTCTTAGAGCATTCACTAATACCGTTTTCATGAATTTATTACCAAGCAGCCATCATTCTGATAAGCTGTCTGAATTCTGGCAAGCAGCTGTGTCTAGATGGAGCCTAAACCAACATTTCAGTTTGACTAACAAGGAGAAAAGAGTAACTTTTAAAATCCTGGTGAATTTTTTTGTAAAACCAATGGACCAGTAGCAGTGAATTCTTATTTTTCCTATGTAGGCTCCTAATCCAAAAATTCCAATTTGAGGTAATTAAAATATTTTTGCATCCTCCTAACACTACTGTGTCACATATTTCATCTTCCAGTGTTAATCTGATATTACTCAATAGTGATTCTGGTGTCAAATTGCTTTCCATTTTGGGTACTTGTTCAATATTTTCCCCACCCCTTGACATCATAATGAGGGCCTGAAATGTTTTAAAAATAGTTTATGTGGTTATTGCAGTGTGACTTATATGACCCTTTCATTTTAGTTTGAACATTTTCTGCTCTTTTCAATTGCAACATACAGCAGCACTAGGTGAAAGATTTAAGAGGACAAATATGGTGTTCTTTGGGTCTCTTAAGCAAAGTTCATGTAAAAGTCCTCTTTGATTTGTTAATAGTTTTTTTTTTCTCCAATGTAGTGTGTGGCAGCAATGATGTGTATCCTCAGGAAAAAAAAATTGGTCCATTTTATAAAGGTTTATTTTCATACTTTATGCACTGTAGGTCTGTTGTGTGTTTTTGATTTAGTAACAATTTATGTGTTTTTCTGTTGCAGAGCACTGCAGCCTGTGGTATAGAGGCTCAAAGCGATGCCATCCAGCCCAGCCACATCAGAGAGGCCATTCGACGCTATGGCCACAAGATTGGCCCCCTTTCCCCATTCACAGTACGTAATAACAGAGTTATAAAAAGTTATATTTATAATCTTAAAGAACTTTGATTTTCAAGTGGTCAAATGAAGAAGCTTTGGAATTGTTGAGAGCAATTTGTGGTGACTGTAATTTTCTTTATAAAAGTGGCATAATTCTCTTGGGAAATAAAACTTAGTAATTTCTGTCTCTTTTTGGAAAGACAAAAAAGTTTTTTTTTCTTTTAAATATTATTTTCTTTCAATTACAAATTACGCTTTTTTGTTAGTGCTTGAATTTTCTGTTTTTGCAAAGTTTAGGTTTACAGTTATTTTAAATTATATGTATTCCAATATGATGAGGAGCACTTTATATTCTAAAATTAGTTGTGTGTCACATACTTCTCCTATTGGAAGTTGAACTCTCAAGTGACACATTTATGGCTGGAGAAAGAAGAGAATGGTTTCTTTAGACAACTTTGAACCTCCACTAAAATGTAATAGAACTGAGCTTGTGGTAAAACACTGATGGGTTCTGAGGTTTTGCCATAATTTTTTCTATGCAAATTTCAAATCCATTGTTCAAGCGGCCAAACGAATGCTTTATTTAATTTTCTCAGCTGATAAAAATGTGAAAGTAGACTGTCTCCAATGCCATAAATTGGGGTCATTTTCTCCTGATCTGCTGTTCTATGTGGCATATATCCTTGCTTACCTCAGAATATCTACATGTAGGAAAGAATGAACGTCAAAGAAATCATTATAGGAAAAAAAAAACCAAAACTAAAACCACCAAATTAGATCTGAGCTCCTAAAAATCAGGAAGAAATTGTGCATTTTTGGAGGGATTTTAGGAAAGGAGAGTGATTCTGAATTTGGAGGAAATTCATCTACATAAAAATTATACAGAAGTATGTGAAGACCATAAATACCAAGGAAATAGTGGCACTCAACCTCAGAAGCAAGGAACAAGAAAAAATAAGAGTAAATGAGTATATAAAGTTATAATTTTCCTAGTGTCAAAACTGATCAATGCTTTGATAAATGGCAGTAAATATTTGGTTTATTAATGATAGTTGATATGTATTTGCAATTAATTATCTTTACATATTTTTAACTCTCTCTTTTACCATTCACAAATGCTTCATTAATATAATGTAAAGTGTAGGATAGAATTTCTAGTCCAAAGTAGAGAAGTGTCTTTAGCAGAAGTTTGCTAAGAGATGCAGCTAAGAGTATGCCAAGAGCTTCTGAAAGCAGAACATTTATTTAATTTCGTTGTAAAGAAGTAAAGAGCTCACATAAACAATTACAGAAAGGTAAGTCTTCCTTCCCTGACTCTCACTAAAAATGGCTTGGTTAATGATTAACCAAAGTTTGAAATTTCTCTCCAACCACAAGATAAAATAAAATACTCTGGTTTGGGTTGTTTTTAGGTTTTTTGTTTTGTTTTTTTTTTTTAATATCCTGCAATCTTAGAACTTCCCAAACAGTACTACTAACTGAACGATTTAATTTGTTGACATTACCTACTTTCAACGTGGTTGATGAGATGAGCAGATCTTGTTCCTTCTAAAGAAGCCAAGAATGAGAGAGGGAATCTTGGGTCATCGAGATGCATACAGATGTTGTAGACAGCTGTAATATGATTCCTTTTTTTAATGAGGAAGTTCAGGAAAAGCACTTTGAGAGCTATTGTAGACTATGCATTTAGGTCTGCCAATCTGCCCGCCTTTCCTGTCAGTGCCTTCATTGGCAGTTTTGGGGATGAACAATGCTATCACAATTGTCCAAAATTAAAGTACCCCAAACGTCCTGTAATTTCTTTACAGGTGCAGAAATCATGAAGGTAGAATAATGCTTCCTTTGACCTTACCTTTTCATATTGCCAGTCTATCACACTGTTGTATTAAAAATTATTCTCTGTAGGCATTTTGAACAGTATTGGTGCAACACTTCTTTGGAATTACTTCTGCTTTGTCCTGTTGCCACTGCCTTTACAATAGTGTCATTGTGTGTATCTGTGTGTCCTCTTAGGATGACAGAAGCAGGAGTAACAGTGGCTTTACTTGATGTACTTCCTGTGATTCTGTGGTGACACTTTAAAAACTGGAGAGATAGAAATAGAATCATGGGATCTTTAAGGTTGGGAAAGATCTCTAAGATCATCAAGTCGAACCATCAACCCAACACCACCATGTCCCGAAGGGCCACGTTTACATGCTTTTTGAACACCTCCAGGGACGGTGACTCCACCTCCTCTCTGGGCAGCCTGTTCAATGTCTGACCACCCTTTCAGTGAAGAAATTTTTCTTAATATCCAATCCAAACCTTCCCTGATGCAACTTGAGGCCATTTCCTCTATTTCTATCACTAGTTACTTGAGAGAAGAGGCTGATCCCCAGCTCACCACAACCTCCTGTCAGGTAGTTGTAGAGAGCCATATCGTCTCCCTGCAACTTCGTCTTCTCCCAACTAAACAGTCCCAGTTCCCTCAGCCGCT
>VWZZ01004621.1:134343-194747 GCA_013399095.1 Psophia crepitans | reverse complement strand
GCCAGGATGCTGTTGGCCTTCTTGGCCATCTGGGCACACTGGTGGCACATCGCTATTGAATATCTGTTATTAGATTCAGTGAAGTCATGCTTTCCCCTGTTTCCACCCTTAAAACTAACCTAAAGGTCATGTAGAGAAGTTGGAAATACACATTTGCAAATTATTTTTTTCATTTCTCCTAAGCCTGTTGATCATTCTTCCACATCAGATCTGATTTTATAGCCAGTAAGTGCCCTGACAGTGTCTGCTGTAGGTGAGGAGAAATTATTTTTCAGCATGTCCAGATGTTTTACACAGTTTTCTGATGAGAGTTTACAGTTCGTGTTAGCAGTCCTACTACAGAAGCAAGGAAAAGAATGAACAACCCTTTTTGTGACCTACATACATGTTCATTTCGATCCCTAAAATGTATAGATTAGACTGAACTTTAAGTAAAAGACATAGTTGTACCTTCTTAAAATAGTAACAAGAAAAAAGTGCAAATCTGCTAATGCCAAAATGCTATATTACTGCAGTGTAAGCTTGCGATACTTGTACAGGAAGAAGGTAGAATCAGTTCTAGAAACTTAACTGGGTACTTATCTATCCTGACTAACATGACGTGTTAGGAACATGCAGGACATCTCATACAAGGAATAATAGGCAAAATGAGTTATCCAAAGTATTCAACAACAGTTTTTTTGAAAACAAGAACATGTTACTGCTCTTGAGAGCCAACCATTAAGAAAAGATTGGGGACAGAAAAAGGGATCACTTAAAATGCTTTCCTGTCTTTCAAAGTAATATGATATGATCTTTAGCACAGTTCAGTTACTGGAATTTAATAAATTATTATAATTTTGTAGGCCTATGCTATTTTGAAATTTTCTTGGAAATGTGACTATTGAGCAGTAAGTAGGATTTACATTAGAATTTTACCCTTGCTGTAAATTAGCAAGAAATAATGGACAGCTCTGGACTGCTTTTTCATTTAAAATAATTTCCATCTCATTCCAGCCAATCATGTGAGGCAGAGAGCAAAACATTTTCTTTTTCATTTGGGAAATTATTTTTAATTTAGCTAGTTTTTTGGCTTTTTGCCATACTGCCTC
This sequence comes from Psophia crepitans, assembly GCA_013399095.1. Lineage (NCBI taxonomy): Eukaryota > Metazoa > Chordata > Aves > Gruiformes > Psophiidae > Psophia > Psophia crepitans. The sequence continues at coordinate 193,656 of VWZZ01004621.1, read as the reverse complement.
GTGTGAGGCATTCAGTAGTCTCCCTGAAATTCACTGTGTATTATTTTTAATATTTGTGATTTAACAGCATTGGTTTTTGAAAGACTTTATCATCTGTACACATGTATTGAGTTTAAATCAGCAGTACATCTGAAGAAAGTAATAGAAATCTAGACCTGCAAAGTATCTGATAATATTTTCCCACTTAAAATTACAATATACTATAAAATCAATGTTCTCCGTATGAAATATTCCATGCAGATGATTGGATTTTAAACCAAAGCCAGACAAAAATATTCTAACTGCCCTTGATAGTAAAACACAGGATTTATCAATTCCCTTCTTTCTTTTTTTTTAGTTCCCTGTGTTAATAGTTTTTAATCTTTTTTTGTTCCCCTCACCTTCTTATAGAATCATAGAATCATTAAGGTTGGAAGAGACCTCAAGGATCATCTAGTCCAACTGTCCCTCCACCACCTATTACCCACTAAACTATGTCCCTAAGTAGCAGATCCTTACCTCTGGTGACCCAGGACTTAGACTAAAGTTAATTTCTGCACTGTCTGGAAACTCTCTCTGAGTAGTGTCAAGGCCCATACGTAATTGCAGAAACAGATGATGGTATACATATTTAAGTAGGCTGCCAGCTGGGAAACCATCCTTGTTTTCTCTAGATTCAACATCACACTCCAAAAATCATAGAATCATAGAATCATAGAATCACTAAGGTTGGAAAGGACCTCTGGGATCATCAAGTCCAACCGTCAACCTAAGACCACCATGCCTACTAGACCGTGTCCTGGAGCGCCGCATCTATGCATTTTTTGAACGTCTCCAGGGACGATGATTCAACCACCTCTCTGGGGAAAAAATATGAAAACCCCTTACCTTCCTTCTCCTCTGTGGGGTTGCAGGTAGGGATCTGCCTTGCTTTAAGACTTGATTGACATGTTTTTCAGTGATGACACATTCAGATTTTACCCAGATACTTACCTGTGGACATCTAAAGCTAACTCTTCAGAAAGGCCTCTGTGTCTGAATCGCTCCCCATGGAGACTGTGATGTATGAGACCTTGATTCTGCTCAGCCGAATGAAATTTACTTCTTTCCTTGGCCCATTTCCCAAGAGGATATGAACTGATAGGAGAGTCATCTTCTGGTCTTGTATTTATCCTACCAGTTCACAGCCTTAATCGTGGTGTTGGTTGTTTGGCTTTTCCTTAGACTATTTTTCCATTCCTCAAGGTTGTCCTCTGTTGAGAGCAGAACAACCAGATCAGAGGACCATGAGAAGCTTACCCATGGAGGTATTGGCTCTAATCTTGTCTCGGCAGCAAAGTGGTGTTTTCATCAAGAAACGTCCATGTATGGGAGACTAACTTTGTGGTGGATGCATTCAATATGAGGTTCACCCATAGGCAGACCGAGTTCTTTCCTGAGCACCATTGATCGTGGTCTCGTATTGAAGTTTGATATTGGAGGAGACAGAACGAGTGGATCTCATAGGTTGGTTCCATACCAGGAATTTCTGAAGTCAAACTTTACGTTTTGGATGTAAACAAGAAAGCAGTAGTTCATATCCAAGATCCCTCTCTGATAAGTTTCTCTGGTGAAACAGGTTGATGTAGAACTTGCTTTATGTTCCAGGTCCTCACATGGGATTCAGGATGACAAGTTATCTCAATTTTCTGTACGCCATCTCACAGCTTGGGCACCAGGTTGTTCACAGTGTTAGGGTTCTTATTGCTTAGCTCTGTTTCTTACACACTACTGCTCCAAAGTCTCTTTTAATATAGATTGCAGGAGGTTGCTTGGTGCTCTATCTACATTATTAGCAAATTAAGACACAGCGGTCATTATTACTGCATGAAAACTCAAAGGTGTAGCTGTATGTCTGGATGGAGAACTGTGTCACTGGAATCATGTAGTGTGAATATGCGTGGAAGTAAGGCCTTGAAGAAGGAGAGGTTAATTTTCTGTAATGGTTTTGCATATGTTTTGGTTGTATATTTTCCCATCTGCCCATCTTTTCTCAGTTTTTTTCAGACTCTTGGAGGAGAGAAACAGAGAGGTTTTGTGGCAGTTTAGCCGATGAAAAGAAAAAACAACCCAATTATGGCTAAGAATCCACATGACAGGGAATTGTGATGGCTTCTCAGTACTTCAGGAAGGACCTATTCCTGAATACACCAAGGGTCATTTTGTACTCAACACCCAGTGTTTGACTGTGTGACTCTTAAGATTGCACTTAGTGCATTAATGTCCTGATACGCTTTGCTTCATTCTGTGACTAGGTTTCCCAGCAGAATTGAGGTGTGCCACCTAAATATAGTCACAGTGGGCCAGTGACTGTTTAGACCAGAACCAGTTATGTCACTATCTGAGAATTAATGTAATTTGTTCTAAGTGCATAAATAAATGTTTCAAGACTGTTAGGTAACTATTAGTTTTGTTAGATGGATGTTTTTTATAGAAATAGAGATAGTGAGTATTTTCAAGCATTAAACCGATTATAGAGGTGAACAGCGTGGGTGGCAATAATAATTTCCATGACACTTGGATTTTTATAACACCTAGGTTATGGAAATCTCAAACTGCAAACTCTCTTCTGATAACATCCATTGAAATATTCTCTTGATATTAACAGAGTAATATCTGACATGCTGTGTTTAGCAATTTTCTCTGAAAGAATTGCAATGTATTGTATCTTAGGTTTGTGATACCAGAAGGAGGGACAGGGGAAAGGCAAAAGCAGAAACTAAGCAAAATTTCTTTGAATATGCATCCCAGGATGCTTACTGACTGTGAGAAACCCTCTCCATACAGAATTCCTCTTAGAACCTGTGGCTCATGGACTTGCATGCCAACTGCATGGACATGCTGGCTGATTCTGATAGTGAGGAAACCAAAGCATGTTATGGGATAATGGATCTTCTCTGATTCCAGGTGTCTGTGTCTATCAAATGAAATTTGGAACTTAATCCCAGTATGGGAATCCCAGAGTTTCTAGGTTCTCCACCATCAGGTCCAGGACCTTAATGCTGGTAGGACTCCTGCCAGCTTCATTCTTTCAGTTTTGAGAACAAATCCTCACAAGGGGGAGCGAAGGGGCAGGCACTGATCTCCTCTCTCAGGTGACCAGCAACAGAACCCATGGAAATGGCATGAAGCTGCGTCAGGGGAGGTTGAGGTTAGATATGAGGAAAATGTTCTTCATGGAAAGGGTGATCCGGCCCTGGAACAGGCTCCCCAGGGAGGTGGTCACTGCACTGAGCTTGACTGAGTTCAAGAAGCGTCTGGACAACGCTCTCAGTCATCTGCTCTGATTGGGCTGATCCTGTGTGGAGCCAGGAGTTGGCTGGACTCAATGATCCTTACAAATCCCTTCCAACTCGCGATATTCTGTGATTCTATGAAATTGACTTGCGTTGACCTATACTCAAAATGTTCCCAAAGATTATAAACGTCTGATTTTGCATTCTGCTGCAGTTTGAGGCATACAAGCTATTGCAGTAGAAGCCTCCTATTGCTGAGTTGTGCTGATGTGATTCACCTTTTAATTTTTGTTTCACTGAATCTTGCTGGTTTTGCTGGTTGAACCTTGATGGAATCGAGATCAGTCTCATCGGCTTTAGTTACCAGATACAAGCATACATTCCTTCCAAAATGACTGGGTTTCTGTAGGAAAATGTGTGAAGAGCTTACGTCTTGTAGAACACTTCAAAATACCAGTGTTACTTCTAAACTGAAAAACCTGAATGTAAGTTTTATCATTGCTGCTGAAAAACTCAGTCCAGTACATAGAATTCAGATTTTATTTCTGTCTAAAAAGCAAATATAGGAGAAAACATTGAAAATACATAGTATTTTGGGACTGTTTTCTTACGATGGTTAATGTATATTTGTAAAGCACAAACAGTGGTGTTTTCTGACATCTTTCCCTTTTTTGCTGTTTCATCATGATTGTCCCTCTCTTCCATCCAATCTAGTGATAAGTGTTCCTAATAAGGCAGTTTTGGATGAAGAGTTAAGCTATGTAATCTATTGTTTAGCAGCATTTGATGGATGTTGGTTTGGACAAAAAGAGCACTTTAAAAGTTTTCTAATCATATGGTAAATGAGAACTAACATTAAACTAGTGAAAATGATCCATTTGTATTTATTTTGACCTTAATAGCTATGTCAAAGTGATTAACGTAATTAGAACATTTAGATTTTTTCTCCAAGTGCAAGCCACAATGGAAAGCAGCAAGTGTACTCTAGATTCTTCTGCATTGTATCCATATATTATCCATATATTCTCTACTAACAGTATTGGGTGGCACTCAGTACTCTACTTTAAAGCATGGTCCTGACTTTCAAGGACCAGAGAAAGAATCATAGAATCATACAATCACTAAGGTCGGAAAGGACCTCCGAGATCATCAAGTCCAACTGTCAACCTAACCCACCATACCTTCTAGATCATGTCCTGGAGTGCCACGTCTACATGCGTTTTTGAACGTCTCCAAGGACGTCGATTCAACCACCTCTCTGGGCAGTCTGTTCCAACACCTCACTACTCTTTCCGTGAAGAGTTTTTCCTAATATCCAACCTAAACCTCCCCTGATGCAACTTGAGGCCATTCCCTCTTGTCCTGTCACTTGTTACTTGGGAGAAGAGACCGATACCCTCCTCACTACAACCTCCTTTCAGGTAGTTGTACAGAGGATCAGGTCTCCCCTCAGCCTCCTCTTTAGATTAAACAACCCCAGTTCCCTCAGCCACTCCTCGTGAGACTTGTGCTCCAGACCCTTCACGGGTTTCATTGCCCTTCTCTGGACGCGCTCCAGGGCCTTGATGTCTTTCTTGTAGTGAGGGGCCCAAAACTGGACACAGTTCTCAAGGTGCGACCTCACCAGGGCTCAGTACAGGGGGACAATCACCTCCCTGCTGCTGCTGGCCACGCCATTCCTGATGCAGGCCAGGATGCTGTTGGCTTTCTTGGCCACCTGGGCACACTGCTGGCTCATGTTGAGTTGGCTGTCAACCAGTACCCCCAGATCCTTCTCTGCCAAGCAGCTTTCCAGCCACTCTGCCCTAAGCCTGAGGTTGTTGTGGCCAAAGTGCAGGACCCAGCACTTGGCCTTGTTAAACCTCGGGCCATCGATCCAACCTTGTTAAGCCTCGGCCCATCGATCCAACCTGTCCAGATCAAAATAATTGATTTCAAAACTAAAGCCATATAGTTTTGCAAAACAAGTATGGGAAATATGTAACTCTTCAACATGTGGGATGATGCAATTCCATGTGCCATACCTGAATCTACTTCTCTCTGTTCTGTGCATGTAAGTTTAGGAAGTGAGACATTTTATATGTATCAATTCATTGCAGGCTAAATCTTGATTCCTTGGTTAACGAAGATGGGAAATTTATCTACATGGGATTAACAGATTTTTTTATATTCAGAGGTTAATTTATATTTGAACATAAAATTAGTGTATATGAATAGTCTAATGTTTTTATATAACATCTATTTTTAATTGTACTCTTCTACACATGTTCTTTTTTCTTATTATTCATTTAGATAGGCAAGGAGTAGAATATTCATTTAGATAGGCAAGGAGTAGAATAATCCTGAATGCCCAGTCCTTAAACATCATCTCAGGATCTCAAGTACAGTGATATTGTTATCACAATCTTTTAAATGGAGAATATAACCACATAATTAGATCATTTCATGGTTCATTCAGATGAGGGATCTATTAGACACACTGAAGTGCAACCTAAAGTGAAGAGAGTTATAGAATTACTTCTCTTATATGTACAGAGTGTATGGGAGTTCAACGGGAAGTCAGTGGAAAGTCTCTTTGAAGAAAAGAAAATCACCATATCTTGTAGCATGACCTGGGTACATCCCTCTTCTTTCATGAAACTTTGGTTCTGGACTCTTACATACTTTACAATGTGACAGCATCATTGATTTCAATAAGATTCAGGATTTAAATGGAATCAAAATCAATACCAAAACAAATTCTAGCAAGCTCAATCTTTCCACAGACTGGGAAAAAATAGTAATAGTAGTAGTAGTGGTAATTAATAATAATAATAATAATAGTATAGATTTAAATTCATCTAAAAAGTCCATCTCTGTAAAGCGCATAGTAAAAATGTTCTGCAGTCTTGACTGGGCCTATAGGTATTATCCTAATATTAATCCAAATATTATTCTAAATAATAATATTCAATATGCCATGCTGTTGACAAAAATATCAGATGTATGTTTCTTACCAAGAATACATGCATAATATTCCTAAAGAAATTAATTTTGTTTCTAGCAGTTGGAGTAACAAACAGTAAATAATTCCTTAAAAATATTTATTCTGTGATCAATATGTAGAGATTACTTGAAAACTTGGTACAAACAGCTGTAAGTAGTACATGAAGAGTTTGTAAGTAATAATTGTGACCATGAGAGTGCAACTCTAGTAAAAGATGCAGCTAGCACCCTCTAACCTGAAATTAAAAACAAAGTGGTCAGCTACAGCAGTGGAAGACCACAGGCAAAAAATAATGAAAAAATATTTCCAAAACATTCTTTGTCCCTTCTAGTTTATGCCAGTCCTGAAATAAAATGGTTTAGATGTTTAGTGGAAGAGAAACTGAGTTTATAAATGAAAATTGTAATACTGTGCAGGCCTGTGAAAGACAGTGGCCATTATTAAACGATGTATGCGTGTGTAAATGGAGCATATTGAATGAACAGAGGGTATAGCCAACTTTTGTTTGGGTATTTTGGAGGGAATGCTCCTTCAGGCTCCAAGTAATTTCAGTATGAAAAGGCTTGCTAGTCTAAACCTTCTCTTGTTAAAAATGTCAGTCCAATAAAATTGCCTAAGCACCATAAAACAATGAATATTTCCAAAACCGTGTTTATGATACCTCTTGTGACATTGCCGGCACGAAGGACATGTAACGCCAGAGAATGCTATTTGGCGGAGACTTATATTATCTGGGCCTTATACAGCCCTGCCTATGCTTTTATAGGTTCTTAAATAATAAAGTGAAGTATTGCATGTAGACTTAAATACGTTACGTGTACGTATAAATAATAAAGTTTCCCAGTCAAATGATATACTTAGTCAAGACCTTTCACTTCTGATGTTTTAGAAGTGCTAGTTATTGATCCTAATTGAGCATCAGCTTTTATGCAAATGCTTAAATCCATTTGTGCTGCAAAAAAAAACCCCTGAATTTTGTCACAAATCTTTAGTTATTTCAATTTAATAAAGATGATATTGACTGTACTGATTTCCTCTAGAAAACAAAATTTCTGGAATAGTACCTGAAAACCGGGCAAAGCTGAGCCTGTGTGAGGCTAAAATAGCAGATTGTGGGCGTAGAAAGAAGAGAGGGAAACTTTGCAAGTGTAAAGGACAGTGGAGTAGCTTGACATTTGTGGAGATAAACAGAAAAGAACATTTTGAAAAGCAAGTTTCTTAAACTTCAAGAAAATTTCAGCTTCAACATTTGGTCTACAACTTAGTCTTCTTAACTGAAACAAATTTCTTTCTGCATATTTCAGACCAAAATTGTAGAGAGTTTTGGAATACAATCTTCAGTACACACAGTGTAGGTACATTGACATCTACATTTTTCCAAAGTATTTGATTGATAAAGAAATTTGAATGCTGTTTCTGAAAGAAATTAGGTAGATAGAAACCAAATAAAAAATCTCTGATATTTAGGGTCCTGTATGTTTTATACTGCACCTACTGATACTCAAAATCAATTGATACTGATGTTGAAGAAGTCAGGATTTCATTCTTAATCGGGTTTAAAAACAGAAATGTATGTATTTATGTCAAAAGGCATTTGAAAACTTTTCCTGCAGTTATACATTCAGTTTCTGTTATAGAAAAAGTCAAATTGACATTTTTATTGTTTCTTCTCAATTTGAAAGCAAAAAACACACATTTTATTTCATTAAACACATATACTTATGATGTCTTTGTCTATACTTCAAGCTATTGTCTGTAGTTACTTGTTATTCTATAGTGTTAACATTGTGCATTTGAAAAATACGAGTTATTATTCTATAAAAACAGTAGGAAGTCAAATCTCGGTTTGGAAATCTTGTTCCCTTCTCTCCCAACCCCCAACCCAAGGTTCCTCCTTTCAGATTTATGAAAGAAAACATTTCTTTCTGTAAAAGGTTTTTGTATGCCAGCATCTGGAAGTGTTTATTTCAGTGGCGTGTAATCTATCTGTGGATTTAGTTAGCACCAGACCCCCTTTTGTGTACTCCTGACTTAAAATTTTTATAAATGATCTTGTTGAATTTGTGCCAGTGTGCACATGGTTTGGCTGATTGCTGCATATATCCTTTACCTGCCAGTCACCTTTGATTTATATTCCTTCCCCTCTGCTTTTGCCTTCCAAAAATGGTGCCACTGAACTGTCCTCTAAATCATCTTATTGGATAAATTACTCCAAGATGAGATGGTACGGTTTTGGCCAAGTCCTCAACAGAAGGCATTCCTATAATCCATCCTTAGCCGCTCTGTGTGGAACCATTCAAAAAAGAGAATGAGCAGGGGAAATCAGGCTCCCTCTTCGACCTAGACACTATTTCTTCCAGTGCTATTCAAAAATGCAAAGTCAGACGTTTGATTTATATGGCTCTTAATGCCATCTGAAGACACATAAACTGTTTGAGGATCTTACGCGTACTCTCTCCTGAACTGAACTTCTTCATTATGGGAGTTTAATCCTGAGAATATGGTTGTACAGCTTTCTCCCAGAAAGACTAAAATGTGGAAGAATAACGTATTTAAGAGTATTTTAAAGCATTTCATTTGGAATAGATTGTACAGTATACATGACAGTTCTTTCCATGATAAAAATCCCCACTGGTTTCCTTAAACCAAACAGCTAATACTCCTTCAGAATAACAACAGTTCTGTAAGCTTTACTTAATGACATTACTAATTTGGAGAGTTTTATGAAGTTTCCTGGAGAAAAGCAGGTGGCTTGGCAGTAATTTAAAAGGTTCACAATTTGTGGTAGCGGTTTCAGGGGGTTTCGTGTTTCTAAAGAGGGAGACCAAGCTGCATATTGCTTAAGAGTGTCTGACACAATGATGTATCATTTTGGACTAAGTTTCCAGAAGTTCGTTGGTCATTAAATGTGCTGCTTGACTTTATATTGCAGTTTCCCAGCTGTCTCTACTGGGGGTAATCTTAACGCTCAGACAGAATTTATTAATGAAGGCGTAAGCTTGCAGTGCTGATGAAACAGTAAGTTGCCCAGATGATTTTATTAAACAGGAACATAGATTTTTAGATAAGACAAAAATGTCATTTAAGTAGATTTGAAAAGAACTAGCTCATTTTCTGCAGAGCACTGGGAAAGTATTTACAAACGGTCTGGATAGTATTTGATATCCTGTGGGGACATTTAAAATTCTTGGATTGCACATACATCAGTGTCTTACTACACAACACAGTACATGAATTGTTGCGAGCAGCGCGCCAGGCTTTCAGGCAGTATAGATGTGGTTCTGTTGAGGTAGAAGATACTGGCATGAAATGACTCTGCTAATGTAGTTTGCACAACCGCATGGAGGGTTTGCTACTCCATTGTGTCACTGCCCGTTCAAGCATGTTACGTTGGACGTACGAAACTAAACGTGTGCAGCTTGCTAAATATAGGAGCTCACAGTGTTAAGATTTTATTACTTTTCATGTCTAATAATTTTAAAAAATTCTGATTTAGGAAATAAATTCACGAACTCTGTTAGTGAGAAGATAACAAGTAAGCTATGAAGTTTGCAATCAGCTGAATCTCTCATACAAAACAAAACAACTCCTCATCTCATAAACTTTATAGAATTATCTTCTTCTAACTGTCTGGCCAGGTTCAAATACGTACTAGAGACATTTTACACACACTTCTACGGATGTGAAAGGATCCGAGGATAAGAATGCAATACTTTTTAAATGAAGTGTATGTTCCTCTACGCCTCCTGAGAGGCTTGAAAGACCTTAGTATAAATGAGAATCTGACTTCTGGCACTTTGCTCAGGGCAATCTAACATGTAATACAGCTACATAAATAAGTATTTCAAGGGTAAGGTGAGCAAATATAATTCTACAGCAGATACTAGGGAAAAAAGGTAACTTAATTAAGTGTTCCAAGATACTGCGCAAGGGAAGATGTATAAACATGCCCATCTTCAATAATTTACATTCATTTTTGTAAAATAGTGACGTTGCATCCATGTGGCATGTACATTCTGATACAAGGGTTAATAAATAGAAACTTGATAATTGGAGAATCTTCAGAACAAAATTGAAGAATCTTAAGAACAATGTGTTTTTTTCTTATTCTCATTACACAGAATAATCGTGCGGCTCCCTGCAGTTTTCATGTTTTTGTGAGTCTCTTAGACTATGGACAATATCATGTACTTAAACCATTATATAATGCAAGATGAGTTGTTGTAGTTGAATTCTACACAGTATTTTCAGGTTCCTCTTGAAAATGAGCATTCATTCATATTTTTCTCCTTGAAAGATTTAGAAGTGGGTTTTTAACTAAAACTGCTCTTATCTGTCGGTTCACCTATACGTTGGACTGAGCCAGCTCAGATGAGAAGCGCAGCAGCTGTGTAAGTCTGCAGCAGCGCTGCACAGCTTTGCAGGACAGGATGTGAGCTGTCTAGATGAAACATTATGGGAACTTCAGGATCATGTAGTATAACTGTTTGAGTTGGAATTAATCTATGGTTGAAGAAAATTGCACAGAGCTTAATTTCTCATGAACAGGATCTCCATTTTAGATGTTATTTCTACCACTGACACTTGACAGACTTGTCCTATTGTATTGACCTTGGATAGGAGATATACCTGTGGACATCTCTGGACTCACTGACCTGTCACTTTGAAGATAAAGAGTATAAAGTATCTTTGAAGATAAAGAATGTAAAATCTCTAGAATAACAGAGCAAATCTGGAAAGGGACAAATAATAGTCTGGGAACACCAGGACCAAGTGGAAATATTTTTTTATAGCTCTTCTGTTATTTTCTGTTCTATTTGCCTATTCTCTTGTTCATGAAGCCCTATAATAATACGCAAACTTGGGTAGCTGTCGAGCTCGGTGTTGCACAGAGAAGACAAAGGGTTTCTGAAGTTTAAAGACAGACTTTGTGTTTTGTTTCTGTCCATTTGTCATGCCCCACGCAGTGAGATGTCAGTTCTCATTTAAATCTTTGGTACCACTACAGCAAAAAAAGTTGTTTAGCGAGCAGTGGTGCAAATGATGCTTGATTTCCTCTGGTTTGTGTCCTCTGTCCTCTCTGTCCCCTGTGGCAATGATGCTTCTTCTCCCCTTATTCCTCTGATACGCCTCCAGGCAGCAGAAGGCAACACTGCTGTATGGTTCCTAGAAAATCTCTTCTTAACACCTAAATTCTCCTTTTCTCCACACTAGACCCATTTCAGGGAGCCTGACTGCGCACTCGGTAGTGCTTGCAAATATTTCTCTAGCAGAATCAAATGAAAACACCAGGCTTGAGGCAACTGAACACATTTTATGAATTTCAGTTTGGGGTTTCTGTGTTTCTTCCCTTCCTTGAGGTTTTGCTTTATTCCAGCTTTCTGACTTTAACTTCAAGGTCGTGTAAACCTCAATTCAGCAAAGCAATCATCTGCTTAATTTTTAAACTGTACCTTCAGTCTGACAGAGCCACGTGCTAGATTGAGGCTTTCAGTATTATTAGTATTATATGTTTTGATTCATCTGTTATTTCAACATTCTTTCTTTTAAAATTTATTGCACATGGGAGAAAAAGATGAAGGAGGAGGCTTGTAGGTGGAACAGATTTTAAGAGACGTAAACAGAGATGCAAAGTAATACAGGTTTATAGTTCATAAATATATCTATATCTAATTGTAGGTTAGCAAGCAAAACTAGGAAAATAGCCTTCACTGTGTGAAAGGCTTTAATATGTTTTATTTTCACATAAAGCGATTCTTCCTGGCATCTCTGGACATATAATTTACAGTAGTTCTTTTGTCAGTAATGGTGACCTTAAAGGCACCATTAGTAGATTTGATGAAGAAGACAAGATCCTGGCATTGCTGCTGCTGCTGGGATGAAAAGTAGAATGTTTCAAAACTGTATTTAGTGGAGAGAGAGAGGAGTTTAAGCAAGAGGTGGACTGAAATTTGAGATTCAGTTATTTTTTCTGTGTTTCATTTCTGAAAATAAGACTGGAAACTGCTTAGCTGTGGAAGTGCAAATTATGTATCTGTGTGTACTGTAAAGGTAGGTGCCAGAATAAGAGAAGATAGCTAAGGATCCTTAAAAAGTACTAGCAGTAAGCATAAAATGGGATGAAATGAAGATCAGATCATTTTTCTGGTCTTGCAATGTTTGCCTCACTGGAAAGTTTTGGAATATACATACAGGATTTGAACTTAGGGTACAGCACCTCATCAATGTTGTGTTGTGGGCAGAGCTAGAGAAAAATCCTGAAATGAAGGGAAATTCTTGAATGGCATATCAGACTCCAGAAAGTGAAAAAAGTTAATCAGGTACCAGTCATGTTTTTAGTGCTGTGCACGAGTGATGTCCAGTTTACAACTAAGCTTCAACCAGGGCTTTCAAATATATACCTTGTACCTACTGTTCCACGGTGACAAAACTTTACAGTCAGGATGGTTTTTTTGCTTTTATACCAAGAACTTCTTAATCCTAGTTACATTGCCCTGGATAACGCAGTTCCCTTCTCAGTGATTAAGTTCTTTAGTTATTTATTGGTAGAAATGATACCCTTTCCTCCGTGTCATGGAGTTACAGAGAGAGGACGTAAGGAGGGTTCCTTGGTAGATACACTTTCCTGTGTCTCTGTAAGTATTTAAGTTAGTTAATATGTACAAGGATAAAAGTGTAATGTATTGACCTTTCCTAAAGATCCTGAGCTATTCTTCAGTGCCCTGAGAACATGTGTCAAGTAGGTGCTTGCCTTCAGGCTTCACTTGCTGAATGACTATGAAACCTGGAATATACGTGAGTGGTTAAAAAACTTCCTGTTCTGTTTTACTAATTTAACAGAATTATATGCCTCTAATGTCACATAATTTAAATTCCAATAATGCTAGGATGATAATAATAATAATAATAATAATAATAATAATAATAATAATAATAATAATAATAATAATATAACAATAAGGAATAATAATAGAAAGAAAAAAATGCACAATAAACGTTTGCATAGGGTTGCTAATGCTGGCAGGTTAGGTAGGTGGGGAAGAAGCTGGGATCCAGCCCAGAGAAGTTGTACTAAGGCAAAATTTCAGGCTATGTACTGACACAGGTCAGTCTTTAAATGTGGTGATGTGCTGACAGGATTGTCATTTTTGATGGTAAAGAGTTGGGACAACAGGAAAAAACGACTCTCTAGAGATCTACATTTGTTAGTTTTACTGCAGAAGGTGATGAACGGCTGGAAGCAAGCAGTCTCCATGCAGAATTATTGCAATACAAACGGCCTGGAAGTGAGACACACTAATGTCACTAGGTTAATTTTGTCAGTAGTGAAGGGTTTCAGTGTTTTTTTCTTGCAAGGAGGAGTACAAATTATTAATATTTGCCATCAAGAAGACTGTAGTTCTAATTACTGTTTAGATACGATACCTAAATTGCCATCAGAAGATACAGCGTAGATTCGGAGTGTAGATTAGGTGCTTCTGAGAAAAAACATACAGATCTTTCTGCATCTGGTAACGAGAAAGTTTAAACAATCTCACCATTGTGCATGGATGTTTTCTTTAAAAAGAAGCATATGGTACAGAAGAAAGGTATATGCTTGTTGCCACTTTAAGAAACTTGGGATTAAATATCTTGCTATAAGTAGATAAGATCCATCTTTATCCATAATTTACTATGGTAATATTTAGGCGATAAAAAGACTAGGTACAAAGGAGAGAAACTGGATGGCTTAACAAATTGATGAAAAGCTACTAATCCCGGCTCTTTAGAATGCGTTGAAAGCCCTTCATGTGATCAAGGAATATTAATTTTGAGACATAATTTTATAACTAGTTCCAAATTATGATTATTCCAAAAGTAACTGAGTATTTTCCATGCTTACCCTGAAATAAGTAAGAGAGTACGATTTTACTGTGATTTTGTTAAAGGTACATGATAGCATTTCCTGAAAGTGGGGTTTTTTCTGGAGTTCCAACTTCCAGAACAGAGTAAATTGTCATTTAACTTTAAAAAAAGGGGAAAAAAAAATCTTATTAGTAATGCTTTTCAGTGTAGGAACTTCAGTCAAGATCCAGAATTCCTCTGTATTTGTGTATTATTTGTAATACACAAATGCAAACCAGAAGTTAATGCTGTCTCAATTGATATTGCAATATATATATATATATATAAAAGACAAATGACAAGATTTTATAAGATAAACAGGAGAGTAAAAGGGAGATAGTGTTGTTTAACTTGTGAGGAAGTGGTCTCAGTACATAAATTATCCAATTACAATATTTTTTTTCAGTAGGAGTCGTAGCACAGAAGCGTTTTAAGAATTAAGTGACAGTGGGTGATGAAGTTAGTCTGCTGTTTGCTTGTTCCTACAAAAAAGATGAGGCAGAAGATAGGCTGGCGTCAACATTTGGTGTGTGCACCGCGAAAGGTGGCAGATGCACGGATCCAGGTTGGACTCTGACATTTGATGGTAGATGTGCTGCTGCACAGGAAGAGGATACGTGATGTGGGAAAATGAAAAATAGCTTGTAATGCATGCAGCTGAGCAGAAGATTTAAAGCGATGGGCAGGAAAAATGGCTGTGTCAGGAGCCTTATGACTTGGTACAAATAGGAAAATGTTGGGTTTGTCATGGCTGGATTCATAAGTGTTTTTATGTCTTCCTCAGTGAGGAATCTGGATGAAGGGTAAGGAAGGCAGTTATGTGCCACTAGGATTGTTATCTGGAAAGAAAACGATAAAATACAGCTGCAATCCGAATGTGAACGTAGAGAGCGTGCAGTATCAGAGATGACACCCTTGATGGTGGTGGTCACCACCATCCCTTGATGGTGGAGGTTCTTAATGAGCAGAGATGGATTTGGAATAGGTGGGAGATGAGGAATTCCAGTTTATCCACGTTTGGCCTGAGCTGGCAGCTTGACATGAGAGTTCTTACAGGAGGATGAACAGCTAGCTAGCACTGAGTTGTTCAGCCAGGAGTCTCTATTGGTTGTGCTATAGGGTAAGAAACAGTCACTGCCATGTCTGTGAGCAAAGGTTACAATGCATAGTATTATTTGCTTCCCCTAATTTATTACACACTTCCTAATTCATCAAAGGACAATTTCCTTTAGGATGCTGAAGCAACCCTTTGTATTTCTTATTTTTTCATGGAAAGAATTCATTCTCAACTTCATAAACTTTATTTTTAAGAAATCGAGGTTCAAGGTTTCTAATAATGTCCTTTTCCAAAAAAGGTAATATTTCACTTTAAACTGATATGGCAGTAATCAGTTGCCTGTAGTCAGCAGCAACCTTTTGGCTTTAGTACTTACTGACACATACCCCAAGAATAGTACTAGATATCGGAAAGTTCTGACTTTCACCATTATAACTGAGACTGACATTATAATACAAAGTAGAGAAACTTTTCCCAGAGGGACAAACTTAGGCTGTCCAGGTTTGTATATCCTCATCTGTGTAGTTCCATGCCAGGAAGCCTTGCACATGTATTTTTAAGCCATGTATCAACTGAATTCAACACATACCCTTCATTTCATGCCATGAAGATGTGATTCCTGTAGGGTAGCCACAGCATCATTATAGATACTTCGAATTGAAGCAGATACCCAGAATAATTTTCTTCAGACTTTTGGACACCCTGTCAGGGTGCAGAAGAAATCTGGAGACAAGTGCAGTGTAATGTAGAGGCAATAAGGCTTCGCTGGTTGGCCTGAGGTCCCTGATGCTGCTATATTTAACAATACAGATGTATGCAGAGTGGCTGGACCTCTGCATTCATAGTGTGTCTGCAGGTTTGGAACATTTACGCTGCAAACTCTTAAACTTTCCAGTTCCCCAAGTGTAGTTTATTTAGGGTCTAGTTTCCTTGTCAAATATTTTTTTTAAAAAAGTTAATTTGGGGCTGCAAAGTAATGAAGAGGACAAGCTGGTGACAGAGAGTTACTGAGTTACCGTTTGATAAATGAAGTGTAAGCAAACTATTTTCATTCCAGAAGAGCCAGATGTGAAGTATTTCATCTGTGAATTAAGAAAATGGGCAACGTTTACAGGCTTGGGGGCTGTATACTTCAAGGTGGTGATTTTGAAAGAGTGTCCTGGAGTCTTGAGGAATCAGTTGTACGTGATGGGACCAATACAGAGCCGTAGCTGAAGGGGTTGATGCAGTCCCTGAGCAGGCAGACAGGGAAGTAGGAAACAGAAGAGTTTTCTGCTGTGTTGGGGAAAGAACAGCTAAAACATTGTTCCAGGTCATGACAGTTGGAGAGGGCTCAAAGATCTAGGAGAAATTGTGAAAGACTAGAAAATCTGGACGTTGAGATACACACAGTCCTTTACCTGTGTGGTTTATCAAACTGAAGAAAGTGTTGTGTAGAAAGACTTTAAAGACCCATTAAAGAGGAGAAATCTCATGTTTTAAGGTTCTTCAGTCCTATTCAGTCAAAGTTATAAGAACATTCAGGGTGGGATTTCTCTGGCTAGATAAAAGTATCTGTATTGGAGCACAATGACTAGATTTCCTTTATAATCAATTGAGAGAAATAAGCTCTTTTGGGCTGTGATTTATCTCTTCCTGAGGTCGATGTTTAGGAGGGGTCAAATGAGCCATGCTATGGAAATATCTATTCTTCTACCTTGACAGGATGATGTATGTAGATATTGACATTGCAGAGCTCTAGGTTAGGTGAGAAGAGTCCTTCTTCTAGTATTCAGCTTGACATTTAAGCTAGACAAATTCAAACTAGAAATAAGGCACATATATTTTTAACAACCTAACTAAGTGCTGAAATAACCTAACCAACGATTGTGACAGATTGTCCATGACTGGAAATTTTAAAATCAGGATGAGATGTTTCTGTAAAAGCTATGCTCAAGTTCAACCGCAGCTATTGGATCTGGAGAGCCAATTCAGGGAAATTGTGTGAGTTTTGCTGTGCAGTGAAGTTAGATTACATAGTCCTTTCTATCCCTAAGAGCTACGAATCATACTTTGCCAGTGCTTTGGGAAACGGTAAATGTGCAAATCCACTTTGAATGTGTGTCAGCAGCTCAACCAATTTGAATTCCTGTTGTTCAGGTGCATAGTTTCTGGGGAAATTGCAAGATTTGTGGTAATTTGCCTTTCTAAATATAGCAATTTTGCTCCAGATTTACAATTTTCAATACCTTTTCATTAGTTTTGTGTTACACAACATAGTCTGATCTTTCTTCTAAAAAATTAAACATCACAGCTATGTAACATCAGTTTTTGGTTAGAATAGAATAGAATAGAATAGAATCATTAAGGTTGGAAGACACCTCAAGGATCATCTAGTCCAACCATCCCCCCACCACCTATTACCCACTAAACCACATCCCTAAGTACCACATCTAACCTTTCCTTAAACACCCGCAGGGATGGTGACTCCACCACCTCCCTGGGCAACCCGTTCCAATGCCCGACCACCCTTTCCGAGAAGAAATTTCTCCTCAGATGAAATTTCTCCTCAAGAAGAAATTTCTCCTCAATTGATTATGTAATTTTGATATGCTATTGATTATGTAATTTTGACATTTGTTTTTAGAAATAAAATTTTCATAATTTCTTATTAGAACGGGTAGATTAGAAGAGTCTCAGCACTGCTCTTAAAAGTCAATGGAATAGCTCCCTTTTCAAACCCTCAGAAAATTTGGGTCATCATTTCTACATGCCGTATCTCTATACGTACTTATAAGTATTCGTATTACCCTTGTAGGGTGAATAAAATGGGCTAAATACACCACCTTAATTAGAGTAGTGGAACTAACAAGTTATTTCCATTCTTTGAATGTCTTTGGCAAATTTCCATTGTGTCAACATAATTAAGATATATTAATATTAATCTGGTAAGTACTGTAACTTTACATAGTGGAAAAATAAAATAAAATGGACCATGAGAACATTTTTCAATATCAGTTTCAATTTTAATACTTTATATTGTTGTGAAAAGTTATAAAAATGTGTTGTTATTTTATTACCCCATTAAGAAAACAACGCAGCAACAGATGCTTGTTACCCTGATTTTCTCAGTCTGTTTATGGGGATGTTTTATCAAAATGGGTCTTTTAAAAGTTATAAAGATGTAATACTCTCCTAAATTAGGTCATAAATGCTTAATGTGGAAAACTAATACATTTTATTATTTTTCAAGTATGGGTTTATGTATATTAAAATATGCAGCTGTTAGGAAGTCTGGAGTGTGTATAACAGAAACATATTGCATTACAAGATGTTAGTGTCTGTCTCTGAGTATTCTTTATGCACATACCCACACAAGTTTCTAGTGTGTGGAAGAGACTACAGTACCATTTTGGCTTGGTATCATTTTCTAATTTTGTAGATTATTTTTTTAAAGAGTAGATACATATATACACATACATGTATTTTTACTCTTTTTAATGAAATCTTCTCTTACACAAATTGAGTGCATAGATTTAAAATGCATATATAATGATCATAGAAGCATAGAATCATAAAGGTTGGAAAAGACCTCCAAGATCATTTAGGGACATGGTTTAGTGGGTAATAGGTAGTGGGGAGGCAGTTGGACTAGATGATCCTGCAAGTCTCTTCCAACCTTAATGATTCTATGATTCCATGATTCTATGATTGTAGTCCAACCATCCCTTTACCACCTATTACCTACTAAACCACGTCCCTAAGTACCACATCCAACCTTTCCTTAAACACCCCCAGGGACGGTAACTCCACCACCTCCCTGGGCAACCCGTTCCAATGCCTGACCACTATTTCTGAGAAGAAATATCTCCTAATTTCCAACCTAAACCTCCCCTGGCGCAACTTGCAGCCATTCCAACAACATTCAGTTCCAACATCAGCAATTGTATGTTGTTTCTGAAAAATGGTAGATGTTCCTGTACCAGGAGAGGTAACAAGATGATCTCTTAGTTTAAACCTCAATCTGTCTTCCATGCTAACCAGCTGGAATGGATGTATGGTGGCGGAGGAGGAGGGTTTCAAACACCTTCTTGTTGAGGGTAGCATGGTGACCGTGACTGTTTTAGAAAATGGTACAACCAGAAGAATTTTCAAATTTCTCCGTAATTTGAGGTGGATGGACCAGCTGTCACAGATGTACATGCTGAACCTCAAACCTCATTTCTCCATTGATGGAAGCCTTTAATCATCACAAAAAAAAAGAGTGTAAAGCATGCATCAAATGTTGTGGCTATGATGAGAGTGCACCAAATTAATAGGGGCCTGTTTCCCACATGCATACACATCCCCTCCTTTACTAATCTATGTATATGGGAAAATCTGTATTATTTTGTTATAGAAGGGAAACGTGATTGCATAGTTTCGTGACTGATTATTGCAGCAGTTTTTGGCCACTTATACTACTTTATATTTTAAAACCACAATCAAACAAGAATATTTATGCTTTCTTATGTTCAGGCCGTCATGCTTGTAAAGAACTGATAAATACACACAAAACTATCTTACCGTCCTTCAGATATTTCTTTCAAAACATTCTTTTTTTCACAATGCTTACAAAAACCTTGTCAGTAATTAGGTTGTCAGTGTGCTGATACCAGTCATACTGGTGTACATTTTTCTCTTTGCATTTCCCTTTTTTTTCCTGTGTGTACGTTTTGCCCTTATATGCAGTTTGTTAATGTCTCGGGAAGAAGTTTAATTTTGTTTAATATTCCTCATGTACTTTAGACAGTAGGGTCATGGGCTGTAAGTATGGGCTCAGCACTAAAATAAACAATTATAAATGTCATAAAGCAGCAATTTAAATGAAGATTAATTAGTAATAAATACTTTTAATATAAGCAATGTGAAAACTCAACCTTGAACCAGGAAAACCAAGTTAATCTCTAATATTTTTAGCTTCATCTTTGATCTTTCTTACCAAGATAAAAATAAAATATCAACAGTCCTGATCCTAACATAGAGGAAAACTTTCTTCTTTCTAGGTCAGGTCCCTGTGTGTGATTTCATATAACACTGAATATGTGGAATCATTGCAGACCTTATCATTACAGACCTCTGTCCACGGACACTTGTCTTGAATCTCACTTTTAAGCTTTCTGTTTGCAGGAAGTGCTGAATTGTGGAACCTGATTTCCTCCATATTCAGAGGTGTTTTCCATTTGATGCACTGCCTATGAAACCCTTATTTCTTCAAGTCCTTGTGTGGGGTTTGAGTTTTAGTTTGAGTGACATGTGAGTCATGCTACTTCACTCACTTCTGTGTCTAAAGTTTCTGCAAGTTGAGAGATATCTGGCCCAGGGTTTTGCTTTTGGTCTAATTCTTATGCTGGTAATTTTCTGTCTTCTTTTTTATCACATATATTTTCTGTGAGAATTGGAAAGTTTGCCACCTTCTATTGGCTGGCAAGTATTGGTGCTGTGGTGTTGTGGCTGTGTTTATGTTGACTAAAACAAGCTTGCAGCGTGGTGTCCTCTCTTATCCATGTGCCATTCACTTATTTGTTTTCAGTTATGTCTGGTTGGTGTGGCATGATTGTATCCTCAAGGTGGCTTATATTCAGGTTTTCAACCTGTGTTGCCCTCCTATCACATGTCACGTGGGGTCTTTCCACAGGGAGGCATCTGAAAAAGGAGCTTTACAGGAAAGGACCTGGGGGTCCTGATGGAGACCAAGTTGACCATGTGCCAGCAATGTGTCTTTGTGGCAAAAACAGCCAACAGCACCCTGCGCTGCATTATGCAGGATGTTCCCAGTGGGTCGAGGGAGGTCATCCTTCCCCTCTGCTCAGTATTAGACCCGTCTGGAGTGCTGGATCCAGTGCTGAGCTTCCCAGTACGAGAGAGACATGGACATACTGGAGCAAGTCCAGTGAAGGGCCACTAAGGTGATTAGGGGACTGAAGCATCTCATATGAGGAGAGACTGAGAGCTGGGAAAGTTCAGCCAAGAGAAGAGAAGCCTCAAGGGGACTTTATCAGGGTTGGAGTGAAGAAAACAGAGCCAGACTTTTTTCAACGGTTCCTTCTGAAAAGGCAAGAGTCGATGGACACAGACTGGAATACAGGAAATTTCACTTAAGTAGAAAAAACCTTTTTCACTGTAAGGGTGATCAAATGTGGGAACAGTCTGCCCAGAGAGGCTGTGGAGTCTCCATCCTTGGAGATACTCCAAACCCGAGTGTATACATCCCTGAGCAAGCTGCTCTAGGTGATCCTACTTTGAGCAAGGTCTTGGACCAGGCAATCTCTACAGGTGCCTTCCAACCTCAACGAGTCTGTGAATTGCAATGTTGTTGAGAGCCTGTTTAAGAATTGTGTTAATTCAAGTTTTCTGTCTTCTCATCATTCTCTGGGTTCAAGATCTGCATTCAAAAGGATTTATAGAAGTACCCGTTACAGTTGAAATCATGCTGTAACACATTTGCCTCCCTCCTAACCATGCTAGGAATTGCACAAAGCCTGCATGCCATATAGTCTTAATTAACCTAATTGATCACAGTAGCTGTGCTGCCAACCACCAAAGTGTTGATAGGACTTCACCGGAAGCTCAGCTAGTCTGTCATCATCTGGTCTCAAAATGTAGATAAGATGATCCACCCCTTTCAGAACTGTAGGGTTTTATGAAGTCTGAAATCCAAGCCAATGTGCAGGATGGGATGAATTTGCTGGATCCAGGATCCAAAGACTGGATTTGCTGTCATTTGCTACTTTTCAAGCTTTGCAAATAGGTGACTTAGTGAAGTGTCCTGGATGTAATTCACATTAATGAAATAGATTCTATAAAGGCAGTATAAAAGACACTATGATTTCATTACCTGGGATCCATTGTCAACAAAGAATTTAGTCAGTCCTTCTGCCAGGAGTTTGTGCTTCAGAAAAGATCAGTCAGAGGTGAGCTTTTACAAAACTAAAAACTTGAGACGTGGTTTTCTGAGTGAGTTTCATAAGAGGTTGTTGTTCCTGGTGGCTGGATATGCCTGTTGCTTCATTACAACCTGATAACGTATCTTATGGACTGCTCCTTGTTGAGGCGTATTTCTTAATTTAGCACTGAGTCAAAGTGTTCATAACAAAGCGGAGTAAGACTTGGTAAACAGTTGTTTTATGGCTTCAAGGTTATTTTTTGAGATATCTTTTCTGGATGAAATACTTCAGCACCGATTTGGTTATCTGCTTGTCACTTTTTTCTAAACCAGACTAAAAGGCATTAACACTTAGTTGTACACTTTTCTAGGCCCAGGCTTTGTTAATAGAATATATCTTCTGTCTTCCCCAGAAAAGCGGGAGGAATAATAATAATTCAAAATTCTATCTGAAAGTAATTATTCTTCTGCTGTGCAGCCAAGTTAATTTTGGGTCTCCACACGCTACTGATACCAATCCTAGGACTGTCAGAGGAGAATGCTGAAAATGGCATTTTCTGAACTATAAGGTGCATTGCTTATCCTGAGAAGGCATGGTAGCTCATCCAGAAACTCATCCCCAAATTGTGCGGTGTTGAGTGTGCTAAACTGGACCACGCTGCAAGGCCACCCACATGCTCTTGCTCAACAGGCACCCAGATGGCTGCAGCAGTACCCGCTGGCTCGTGTTATAGGAGGGTACTGCTGCAGCTAATTTAAATGTTACATACATTTTAAAAAGCAATATTTGGGGGTGACTAAGTGGTGTAGAATGCACTTGCAGAGGATGCATTCCAGTGACTCAACTTGAATATGCTATTGTATATTCAAGGGTTGAGAAAGCCATAATGATGGTTCTCAGAATTCTCATTATATGCTCAGAATTTATAAATGTCACATTTCTGTTATCCTACCCATAAATGAAATGTGTGTGCTTTTCTGAACTCTTCACTTTCCAGTTTGTAAGGTGTGTAAATTCAGAACAGTCATACTTTGGGAACTCGATTTCCCATGTTTGTAAAAGGACATCTGTGCACTCTTGTTTTCATGCTGAGAATCTTTAACTGCAATAAGCTGGAAGTGTTGCTTGTATGACAAGTCATTAAGTATATTGCTTAATGAACTTTGCAGTCATTGAAAAAAAGGAACTATGATTTCAGGAGTTTCAGTTAATAGTCTGATTTGTTGAAAACAGGCTTGATATATAAAGGAAGCCCATAATAATTTACCATTTGATGGAAATTCATAATTAGCCACTCTTTTTTTTTTTTTCTCCAGAAAACTCAACTATATATGGCTAGCATGGTTAAAATAACATATACAATCAGATAAATTACAGAATTTTATATGGTTAAAGAAATTCAGATTTTCCAAAACAATGAGGTTTGAATTCATCTTGTCAAATGCAGATATATAGGAGAAGGCACTTTCAGAGATGCATGTCCTTCCAAACAGCGTATTTCTCAGCACGGGCTGTAAATCGAGATGGAGGGGACTAGGCTCAGTTGGGAGATGTCTATGCTTTAAAAATTGAAATCAATGCATCTTAAATAAGCAGAAAAGATTTTGGGATTTCTTACTTTTAATTCATGTAGAAAGTGATGGTATGCAGCGCTGTAATGACTTAACGATGGGATTACTAGGTACAGTACAAATTATGTTCATTTTACTAAGCCTAAAATATTAATAATTCATGCCATATTTATATTCAGAATACTATTTTCAGATTTTTGTTGCGTATCTCAGTACTTGTTAGTCATCTTAAAAGTAATTTTAATATCCCTTATACCTCTGAATTTCCTTACCAGTTTTATAATCACATTTTATTAATTATGTAAATATATTTTCTTTCTGTTCTCAATGAATAAAATATAAAAATACAGATTAAAAAAACTGAGGGTAGGAGAAGAGCTGGGACTTACTGCACCAGAAATATTCTCAGATTTGTTAAGAACAGTAAGATATTTTTTCTCTCTCTTTCAATTGCAGCTATGAGAAATCGTGTTTATGACAGTAATTAGTAAAAATATTTTAAGATAGAAGTTGATTTTTCTGTTGAGTTTTTAATCTCATGTTAATAGTAAGTATTTGAAAAATCTGCATAGATGGAATATTTTGTTGCCAAGTACATTGTATGAATTTTTAAAGTTTTTTAAAAGTCTCATTTAACAGCAGTAGAAGTTCCATGCAATGTTGTTACATCCTATCCCTTTAAACAAGTTATGGGTCAAGAATTAGATAGAAAAAGAACTGCATTTTAAATGTATGCTTAATAGGAATCGGATTTAGTGTTATGAATAGACAGATATTTACTTGCAAGGCAGATACCCAACTATAGAAAAACATGTCACCGAAGACTTTGAAGTAATTGATGGATTTGAAAATTCTCGATACTGCTGGAGATTTCTGTCATTTTTTTACCATATCTGTTAAAATCACACCCCAAGCCTCTTAATTTGGACTTGAAACTTTGTGCTGAATAGTGTGTGAATGGGAGTCTCGTTCTAGATGTGTGAAATGAGTTAAAATAAGAAATATTTAATTGGAACTGTCAAGGACCGTGATGGAGAGGCAGGATCAGACAGAAAGGTGGGAGAGCAGTCCACAGGCAGATGTGAGTGCCATAGGTGCACATGTCATTAGCTCAAGCAGGCACAGAAATTACCTAAAAGTGGGACAGAAGATAAATAGAAGGCGGCTGAATTACTCTAAGTCCCAGAGAAAAAGACTGAAGAAACAGATCTCTTAAAGGGAGATCCTAAAGGGATGATGAGAAGTGGAAGGTGAGTGGCAAGAGGATAAAGTCATGACTGCTAAAGGAAGCTGTGGTTTTAGGGATATACAGCTAACTGTATCCAAAGCAGCTAAATAAACCAGGAGAAGTAGGCTACAAGTGCACCCATTAGTTTTGATGATGAAGCCACTTTTATGTGCCTTGGTGAAGGTGACTGAGAGTTGTAGAGATGGCAGCTGTTAAACTGAAAGAAATTTCTGGCAGAATTGAGCATTTAAGTTTGCTGCTAATAGGCTGTACTGATGTGAGTAAGGCTTACTAAATACACAGCCATAACTGTTCTTATTTATATGCATAATATAAATATCACATTGTATAATAGCTGTAAGACAATCCAGAGCATTTCCGGAGGATTATTGCACATCTCGGGTAGTTTAAGTCATCCAGCCTTTTGGCTTCATGCCTTAAAACGCTACCAGAGACATGTTATAATCGTCCAGCAATGCACGGCCTGTTGCGAATTACAGCTTTAAACCAAAATATCCAATACATTACACATATACCCAAAATACACAGTTTAACCAGGTAATGTCATGTCCGTGTTAAAAAAAAATAATAAAAAATCTAAATGTGGAAAAGTTCAATATGTTCTTCTACAAGCTGAAGAGAGAATTTACCTGCCCATCCAGAACAGCTCCAGAAGGTCCTTGCTAGTTTCCAATGTCATTTGCTTCTGTGTTTCATGAGCTCATTATTGTCATCTTTGACTTTTCTCTCTTTTCCTTTTTTTGTTTTTGTTTTGTGCCTCTTTTGTGACCCTGCCATGTCTGAATGGGTTATTTGTGCTCTGTGTTGGACCCCTGAAGGACCCCATATGCTTTGAAACACTCAGATATCATAGAATCATAGAATGGTTTGGGTTGGAAGACACCTCAAAGCCCATCTAGTTCCAACCCGCCCTGCCATGAGCAGGGACAACCTCCACTAGACCAGGTTGCCCAAAGCCCCATCCAACCTGGCCTTGGACACTGCCAGGGATGGGACATCCACAGCTTCTCTGGGCAACCTGTTCCAGTGCCTTACCACCCTCACAGGGAAGAGTTTCTTCCTAAAATCTCATCTAAATCTACCCTCCTTTAGGTTCAACCCATTACCCATTGTCCTATCGCTACACTCCCTGATACACAGCCCCTCTCCGAGGGGATAGAATTACAGCAGTTAAGTGTAGAAGATGTCACACACAGCATTCAAGACTGAACAGAGAAAATTGAAGGAAAAATAAACAATGGCTATAACTCTAGTACAATCTCTACTATGTTTCTCTACGTTGCACTTCACAGGAGAAGGTTTTCCTATGACGGAGCTATATCTGATCTAGGTATTCATATAAATACCTGTATCAAACTGTCTCAGTGATAGGATTGAATGCCATTGTTTATTTATTTTCCCTTCTTTTCTGGCATGAGAGACCAAATAGGAGATCGCTGTTTGCACTCTCTCTGCCTCTTTCTTCTGTTCATCCATTCTCTGAGCTCTGCCATCCTGGGCTGTTCTCTCTCTCATCCCGATGAAGTTTTCTCAGCCGAATGTTTTTATTGATCCTGTCTTTATCGGCCCTATGATAGTTCGCTCTGAATCAAGCAAAGCATTCCCCGCTAGATAGGGTTAAGGAGTTGCAGGCAGCCAGGCAAACCTTATGTTGTTTCTTTTTCCCCAACCACCTTGTTTTTGTCAGATAAAATAGCAAGCAAAAAGCAAATTACAATGTTTTCCGATATTAACTGTAATATTATGTCTTCTTCCATGTAGGCAATTTAGCTCAAGCTGGCAGGCTGCCTGTTCTAAAGCGCAAGGACACCGCTTTTCTGGGAGGCTGTGTCAGATAAAGCAGTTAGCTTTTCGGAAAGTGAAGGCTATTTTGTTTCCCCTCGTTAGTGGAGCAAGACCTTATCAGCATATAAACACAGCCTGCATGGCAACACAAAGATACCTGCTTTGCCTCCTGTTCGACTTCCTCAACAAAGCGTGTTTCTCATGTGGATATTAAAAGAATAGCTTTTAAGTTAGAAAGTATGCTCGCTTGCACTGAAATTATTAACTACTCAATTAGGACACTTTTCCAGCTATCTGGGCTGAGGTTTTCAGAGGAGCCTAGGGAGTTGACTGCATAAAGCCATGTCTGTACCAGGAGATTAACTGTGTCTGTGCTCTCTGACACTGAGGCTAACAGGCATGGAATGGCCCCTGTCCATATTATTCAATTTTCTTATCCTCCAAAATAGGGTGACTGTCTCCAAACCACCTCCTGAGAATGGTTTCTGGCCCCCACATACCTCTGAGCTGTGTTCTGGCCTTGGGGAATGGTAGTTGCCCTGTGCCAAAAGCACTTCTGGGGCTAGTCAAACAATTTAAGTGTAAAGGGGTTTTCTGACAGTCCAGGAATATTCCCTGAGACTATTTGAAGTCAAATCTTAGTGTTGTTGGCTGCTCTAAAGCTGAAGTCTTAAACCCTGGCCCTGAGAGCAGCCACATGTGCGGTCTTCATGGTGTTACCACACGCTCATGATCTACAAAAAAAGGTGCCTTCCACTCCGTAACTTTATATGGTCAGTTGTGTTTTATAAATATGTAATTCTTAACTATTCAAGTGTAGAAAATGCAGTCATCTTTAAGAACCGCACAACTCTTTCATGTTCCATCCACTTCAACAGCAGTCAGTATCTGATGGATCTTCTGTGATGCTTATCAATAACAGTAATGATAAGAATATCAGAGTCTCTCATTTTGTAGGTTTCGGCATAATATAAGGTTGTCCTGTCTTACGGCATGCTGCAGGTATCACTACTGCTTAGCTCAGGGTTGTGTGAACTACAGATGTTGTGGGTGATGTCATCAACTTGCTGTTGACAAGTAGAGTACAGGTTGTCCAGAGAGAGTGTGGAGTCTCCTTCTCTGGGGATATTCAAGACCCGTCTGGACACAATCCTGTGCAACCTGCTCTAGGTGATGCTGCTCTAGCAGTGGGGTTGGACTGCATGATCTCCAGAGGTCCCTTCCAACCCCTACGCATCTGTATGAATCTGTGTGTGTGAGTACAAGCAAATAATTTTTTCTTTCCATTTTGCTTTCCTTTAAGAGTATCTTTTATCTTATTTAATGCCAGTGGAAGGATTGATGTCAACCTGTGCTTTGAGATCCTCTGGTCAAACACTGTGGAGTTGTAACCAGTGTTCTTGTGTACCCCAGTGTGGTCCGTGTATTTGCTATATGTTGCTGATGGTCAGAGTCACGCTCCAAAACTACTGTTAGGTTTTTTTTATTCAGCCACTAGATATCTATTGTATAGGCTGCTAACGTTTTCGCACAATCCTGTGTTCTGTATACATATAATGAAGTCATAGCACTTGCTGTGTGACATCAAAGCCTGTCACTATGAGAATGAGCATAATCCAGCAAACAATGATCACGTGTGTGTAAGCAGGGAAAAGAGAAAATAAGTCATAAAGCAAAGCCTTTTTTTATTGACACAGCAATGTTTTAATAACCATCAGATTTTGGGAAAAGGGCTGGAAAAATAGTAAAAAGATCAATATTGTGATTTCTTTTTTTTTAACAACTACAAAAGTTAATTTCTATGTATTAAAATAAAAAATACCTTTGAATTTTCGGCAGGATCCTGAGAGAGGTATTGGCATTCCCAATCAATGCTTGTCAGGACATTTTCTCTTTTCTTTTTTTTTTTCTTTCTTTTTTTTTCTTCCCAGTCCTTCTGTGGTACTATTAATGCTAACCTCCTTAGCTGCACACTTGGAACAGCCCGGTGCGATAGCTTTACTACAAAGGGCTTCTATGTATTCCAGGAGTCAGGATATAGCACTCTTCTGACAGAAAATGCCCTGTAATGAAGGTGAAGCTTAGACATTATTTATTCCAAATACAGGATCTTTCCATCTGCAAGTTTATAGAGGCTGAGAAATTGTTGAATTTGGAGATTTGCAAATACAAATTACAAGCTCGACTCTGAAAATATTCCCTCCTGGAAAACAAGTCCTATTCCCTGTAGTGAGCGTTATCCTTATGCAGCGTTAGATCAGTACAGAAGGCATTTCTAAGGTGGACAGCTTTGCTCATAAAGACACATCACCACCCTCTCCTGGAACAAAGCAACTAAAACATTTCAGTCCCGCGCTCAGGTACCTGGAGAGAACAGACTGTCACTTGTGTTGAATTACATGGAATATTTTTTGTGTCTCCTAAACAGGTCCACTTTTGAGGCTGCAGCAGGTTAAAGTTAGAGTTGTGCAAACTTTGAGAAGCCTAAATCCAAATTAAGCCTGGCGCTCTTCCAGAAACGGCTGGAGCTGGCAAATTTAAATCATTTTCAAGCTGGAGCTTTTTTTTTTTCTGAGTTTTATGTCATCACTTCTGAGTTAAAACTGAGGAAAAAGCTGGTTGTAACTGATTTAACCTCTTTTTGCCTCCTGCCTTGGTCTAGAGTCTTTTTTTCCGTATGTGTGACTTGTTTGTTAAGAGCTAACCACTGATGGGATTATACAGTGTGTCAAGTCTCTGGAATTGCCCATCTAATAAAGCATGGGGTTTTAAAGCTTTTATTTTAAACCGCTATAGAGCGTCAGTTAGAGCTGGAGTATCTAGAAGGTGGCAATTCTTAAAATGTTTTCTATAAAATAAATTATTTTTCCACTTTATATTTTTATGCAATTCTGATGTAAAAATGACAATTTTAAAATTGACTGAAATTACCAACATGGGAGATGTCATGCTTCTGCCTTAAGATCAGTAATAAATTAAAAGTTTCTTAGCACTTATGTTTTCTGAATTATTCCTGTCGTAAGGGGATAATTTATCTACATAACGAGTTTACAGGTGAAATCACTCTGAAGCCCCAAATCATTGCCTAACTTTATGCATGTGGATGGTTATGAAGAACTGATCTGAGAGGCTCTGGAGCAGGGAGGCATGATCATATCATGGGAATCTGAGGAAACAGTTTACTTCAGTAAAATATAGGTGCCTGGTTAGGACCTGACCTTTTGAAGAGCTGTCCAAACATTTACTCACTCTCACAACACCCTCGTGAAGTAGAGGATAAATATTATCTCAGTTTTATGGAACAAGAAGGTGAGCACCAAGAGAGTCTGGATTAAAACTCAGGAATTTGTGGCATGCAGTTGCTTGCTTAATCCATTAGACCATGATGTTTGGTTTGTCAATAGTCCTGTGCTTTATAAAGTAGACAAAACCTTTAAAATACCAATTAGTTTAGATAGGCAGGAGTTCAGTTCTCCGTGCGTAAAACACAGATGAAGCCATTTCACATCATCATCATCATTGCCAAATTTGATGAATTTGTTCCATATTTGTCTTAAAGTGAGGTTTGTTCTTGAAAGTGGGAGTGTATCAAACAAAACCCTTCTTCTGGATGAGGAGGGGCTTGGAGAAAGGGATGGTATTTCCAGGTTAAATGAAGTAGATCATCACTTCAGCCTT
Organism: Psophia crepitans; assembly: GCA_013399095.1. Lineage (NCBI taxonomy): Eukaryota > Metazoa > Chordata > Aves > Gruiformes > Psophiidae > Psophia > Psophia crepitans. The sequence goes on along the minus strand of VWZZ01004621.1, from coordinate 163,287 downwards.
AATTTACCAAAGCACCTTGTCAGGGAAGCAGTGTTGTGCATATCATGTGCTTGTTGAACAGTTCTGTCGTGTTTGCATACAATGAGTTTACATTTGGTTTAGGCAGAACAGAGTTTGTAAAGCATTTGTGTGATTTACGGCAAGTCCCTGTGATGTTTCCTGTCACCCATTAGTTGTAACAATGCTGAAGAGTACTGTAGAAATGACAAAGGCTACCACCATCGTCTCTTCCAAACTGCAGTGGAGCTGAAATGATACAGGACAAGAGGGCAAATGTTGCGAACTGGAAAAATAGAAAAACAGAGCAGCATGAAATGTCAAACCACATTTTTAAGGCGCTTTTTACTATATTTCCATAAATGCATGAGGGAATTATGTTGCAAATACTTGAAACTGTTTATTTTCATTTTTGGCTTGATTTTCTAGCATTGAAAAAACCATGTCTAATGATCTTGAGCATTCTTAAAGAAAAAAATTATATTTTACATAATGGTTTGCATGTGTGAGTTCCCTCTGGCAGGAGCACTATAATTAGCCTGTCGTCTCTCAGAGAAGAGACTATCTGTCTTAAAGATGCAACAGCCAGTCTTGGCTGCTAGAGCTAGGAGCAGAACGTTGTGATTTTGTTAAAAGATAAACATCATCCCTTTTCACTTATTCATCTTTCTCCTCTTCCTGCTTCTTTGGCTCAAAGTTTGCCTGGAGAAGCAAAGGACAGCTGAGTACAAACAGTTTTCTTCCTTCCTCATTCAGCAAGCCATGGCGAAAGATCTTGGCTTTTTGACATCAATAACTTTTCTTCAACTCAACTTGGAGCTGTTTGGGCAGCCTTTCAAAAATAAAAAGGTACAATAAAAGGGGACTGAACTTCCTGTTTTACTCATAAAGTAGCAGATTCAGCTAAGGCACGCTTTCCTTTGGGATTGTCCGTATACTGCCCGGGAGAGTCAAGGATGTGGAATATTATTCCTTTGCACAACTTTATTGTAGCTATTAAAAGACAATCAACCAGAATAGGGTGGTGGCAGACAGTGTTGTGTGTTTCAGTCTTTTGCGGTCTTGTTACTAAAGGAGAGTAATTTTGGTAGAAAAGCTTTGCTGCTTTTGGGTAGCCATGTGTGTCCTTGATCAGAGGAGGGGGAAGGAGAGAAGGAAAACTCAAAACCACCACAGAGTTAGAAAAATGTAACTGGTTTGAGCTGGCATAGTAGTGCTGGTGTGTGTTAACTCTTGGTATTATCATGCTTGAGGTTTCATTTCCAGCATTGACAAAGCAAGCTGTAACACAGGAGATGATCACATATGGCATCCTTCCAGGCCCAACTGGTTACATTAGCAGGCACTGGGTAGGAAGGTGAGGTTTCCAGTGACAGGAGTAGATTGATTTTTGTTTTTAAGACAGTCGTATACATATGCCAGTCTATCAGAGAATGTTTTGATATGCTGGTGAAAACTAACTGCAGTGGCAAGGGCATTTCTCTACAGGTAGCAGTGTATATGTGGACCAGTTTCCTTGAGCGTACCCATTGACAAATCCTTTGACTTGTGCCGTGTCCATTTATTCTTGAGTTTGTTTTGTGATCCTTCTGCTGGTGTTGTCATTCTACCCCTCTTCTCTCCTGTTGTGTAATTTGTCTGAACATTATAATTTTCTTTTCTTATTTCTTACAACCTTTCCCTCTCCACCCCTCTGCTTTCCTGATATTTTCCTTTGCCAAATAGTCAGAGATTTTCTCAATTCTGAGTTCCTATGTAAGCTATAATTTTATTCTATTATGAGTGAGCACTGCTACTGCAGGCCTGGAACTGATTACTGTTTGCATATATACAGCATCACCAGCCAGAGAGTCAAAGACCAAAGAGACTTATTGGAACCTTACAAGGTTTTCAAAATCACCTTGTTATTCTTTTCAGATTCCCCCTTTTTTTCAGAGTTTCTCTTTTTCTTTCAGTTGTATCTGGAATTCAAAGACCAAGTTTATCTTTTGCAAAGTTCTCCTAGATATTGGTTACCTTCTGAAAAAGTCCAAAACCTAAAATCTCATTTTAAATTACTCCAGTCTTGGACATCCCAAAAGTCATTGATTAAATCAGCATGAACTCTGTCTGCTCTTTTCTGCAGTGTATTTCAGATTTTTGGACTGACAAACCTTTGCTGGGAGGCTAAGAGCAAAGCTTTTGTGTGTTTTATGTTGGTGCTTGGCCCTGGTTGGAACAAATATTTTCCTTGTTTTTGTAATATTTCAGTACTTTAGTTCTTCATTGCAGAAAGGAGAAATCACAAAAACAAAACAATCCCTTGGAAAGTTGAAAATATCAGAAGCAAAAAGAGGAGGATATTTTTTTTTTTAATGAAAACACTAAAGCGAGGTTGTGCTCTACTGAAAATGCATGCTGAAATTTCTCATGACTGTTTTTCCCTTTGTAAAAGCTATATGCTGCTATTGTGTGCTGAAAAGATGTGATAGGAATCGTGGTACAGGAGAGGTCATACTGGCCGATCTGACAGCTCTTCTGCCTTTCAGCCCTGGAAATGAACACTTACAGGAAATATGATTCAAAAGATGGTGGAAACTGGAGTGAACTAAGACTGAAATAGTTCTTACTTCTGCTGTGTCAGTCAATTCCATAAAGATGTCTGTAATAAATCTTGGCTTGCCACGATCACCCATGCATTCACTTTTACACTCTCCAGGACATTTCTTCAACAAAACCAAAAACTATTCTGAGGTGACCATTGATCTAGCCATCTTCTTGCTACTCTTTCCCCATTTTTTAGTAGTTTCTGTCCCACACAGAAGCCCTTATTTCCGAGAATGGCACTGCTGGTCTGGCAGCCACAAAAACCAGCCATCTTAAGTGGTCTTATGTGAAATTGCATGTCTCATTTTAAGTTTCCTTTAGCATAAAATGCTTAATTCACCTGTATCTCTTGGACTGCGTAAATGGATGCAGGTTCTGAAGGTGTATTCCTATTCTTCTTCCGTTGGGCAATATATTTGAGCTCATTGACTGGAAACAAAGAATTACCCCACTATCCTAATTGTCTCGAAAATCTTGTGGAATTGCTATTTCTGATTCTTGAATTCTGTTATTTATTAGGTCATATTGGTTGTCCTTTTTCTGTGTCAGTGTCGCCCATTATCATTTTCTGACAGTTCTAGAAGCCCTTTGTTTCTGACTTGATCCTTTAAGGATGATCCAGGTGAATTAGTCTGCGATATTTGTTATTTCCTAAACGTAAGGATACCGCTGAGAAAAGGGACTCTGTTGGATCACCCTCTGATCACTGCCGTTGCTCTTCAGATAATGGATTAATACCCAGCTATTGTTCAACTAAAGTAATTCCTCCGGTTACTGTTGTGAAATAATTGGCTAAAGCTTGAATTTCTATTCTCTGCTGCTGCTGGCGCGAGGTTCTTTAAAGTTGGGGGGAATTAGGCTGTGACTGCATTGCAGGTAGTACAACTAGGAGCAGATGTGTAGAAGACAAATGGTTGGTGCTGACCTGACGTACACGCGATGAGCACTTCAGCGGGGTTTACTTTCACTCTAGCACTGGGTCTAGTCTGGCTCCGTTGACTGAATGCCTGGTAGTGGTTGGAGTGCATCCTTTGATTTGGTTTTATCCAAAAAGAGTCCAGTGAGTGTGCTCTGAAATCATGCCACGGTGCAAACCGATGTGCAGTAAGTGGGGATGAATGGGAGATTTGTTTCAAAACCGCACCCCTGATCCAAACTAAAATGCTTCCATAGATGTATCCTTTTGTACCTGACTCAGACATCTCAGTAAATCCAGTAATGGGCTTATCTGGATCAGCCGGTGCTTAAATATTTCTGTGCATGTGGCCAAAAGGCTTCTTACTATCCTGATTGGACATGTTCTTTTCAGATTAACGTTACCATTATTGTGGAGACAGTCATAATTGCTGTTCTTATAACTTGTATTTATATAGAAAAGCAATACCAGCAAAATTCAAGTTAGAAGTAAGGCACAGGGAAATTAACAGTGGAACAAACTACCAAGTGAAGTTCTGCATTGTCTAGTTCTTGATGACTCCAAATGGAGGTCAAATGAATTTCTGGAAAATATGCTTTTGTTAAACTGGTTACTGGCCCAAAATAGGGGCAACTGGCTGAAATTCTGTGGTCTGTGGTACAGGGGAGGTCAGACTAGATGATCTAATTTTCCCTGCTGGCTTTAACTGTATGAATGGGAACAATTCCTCTGATTACAGGATACTTCTGGCCATTGGAAACTGCAGGATCAAGCTGTCAGTTACCAGTAAAGAGTGTTTGCTATTCTGCCATCAAATTAAGAAATTAATTTCAGGATATCACGTTGTTGTTTCCTGGTTTATCATGCAAAGAGCTTTCTGTAAGCAAGGGAAAAAAAACAAAACAAAACAAAAAACCCACCATCTCCATACAGCATGATTTAGGTTAGGGCAGCTGTATTGTAAACATAGCCTTTGGTATTGCTTATCAGAATTCAGATTCAAAATCAGAGCTGAAATAGGACTTTGGTTTAGAGTTTCGCTGCCAGGAAGGTTAACGGGTTCTTGACAGCTTTAGGAATGAAATGTCAGGGAGGAAATTAGAGCAAACATGTATCATGAGCCAGCACACAGCATGGCTGGTTTTAATAGACACGGCAGATCTTCTGTAGTAACGCCTCCATTAATAGTGCAGTTATCACTGTTTCCAGATGGCATGATCATAAACACACAGGGCTTTTGCAGGGACCTATAATTTATCCTGATCCCTTCCTCTTCTGGATTCACCCAGAAGGAAAGCAAGTGGTACCACAGCCCACCCCAACTGTTTTCTTTTTTTTTTTTTGCCAGGAAGTGTTGGGTGGGGACAGGATTACATCTGGGGGTCCGTGGAGCCCACCAACAGACTGCTCCGAGTCCTTATGGAACGGGAATATCCACTGCAATTCTTACCCACTTCCTTCTCACTTCACTCTTTCACTTGTACTGGGCTGGTCCGTGCCCCATATTAGAAGGTACATGCCGCTCTTTTGCATCCTTTTTAGACCCTCAATCTGACTCTTATTTTTTTCTTTTTTTTTTTCTTTAGATCAATCTTTTGTTAACTAAGTACACATCCCATCTCAATGAGTTTCATTCAAACACTGCAAAGTCATCAATACAGATAAACTTGGACAATTAGAAAAAAAGGAAATATTTTTAACTGTATTCTTGACAAAGCGTATTCTTGAAAAAAATTATAAACTTCTCTAATCTTCACAGTAGGTATGGGTTTGAGTATATTTAAGAAGTTGAAAAATAAGGGGTATCTCCTAAAGAAGAAACCTGCAGCAAAAATACATTTTTCTCTTCCTATCAACTAATATGAAGATGCAGCACTGTGAAAAAGCATGTCTCAAATACACTGGAATGATACAATGTTCTTTTGATCTTAATGTTTCTAGGAAGTAGGAGATACAGACAGCAATTTTAAAAAACTTACTCGTTGTAAATGTATTAAGAAATTTTATACTTCTCAGTTTAGATCCCTGGGTTGCCTAAGCAAGTGTATATGTGACAAAAGGTATCTACCTTCGGCCTTTAATTGTACAAACGGGAACATCGTGCGTTACCAGGGTATTTCTTTGCTGTGTCTGTCTTACACATTTTGGAGAAGGGGTGGGAAAAGAAAGAAGGATCCAGCTTCTACTGAGCTCTGTTTGGTTTTGAACTGTTTGGGTATTTCCAAAAAACAATTCTGGCACCTTGAAACTTGCTTTCATCAAGAAGATGGCAATTCAAAATAGTTAACTGAATTTTGGTTAGTACAGCAGCAGGTCTCTTCATATCTTGCTTTTTGGTATTTGTAAGTAAAGACACATGAGTGAAAGAATATTTTGTTTCAGTTATTTTGACGTTGCCTTTCACCTCTTTGTCCTAGAAAATCTAGAGTGCTTTAATAACCAACATCCTTGTTAGAAACTTCTTATGTGGCTCTTTTTGGAAAGGCAAGTTGAATATGTGGCATAGTGTAAGGAATTTTGATGTAATTTGTTTAGAGAGGCTGTTGCTTGACAAACCTTTTCTGAACAGGCCACATGGTAACTGAGAAATTGGAAGTCTCAGGGCTGGACTGGATAATGGACAATAGATGCTTTTACTTCTGTTCCCTGTTCAAATCCAATCTATCAAAGATGGAAAATTGCTCCCTTTTCATACTGGGTGAGTGGCCTGTGAGTAATTAGTTGGTTGACTCTGCCTGGTGCCTGATAAAAGTTTGCCCACAAGACAAAAACTCCACCCCATTTGGCACCCTGGCCAGTCACTTCAGAAGCCAAAGTTGAATCAGCAGCCGTCTTTGCTATATTCTCTTCCAGATCGGGGCCGAGATGTTTTATTGTGCAGTGTGGGCATGCTTAACATTTTGTTGTCCCCAGTTTCGTTCTCTGTAACAGCTGCCATAAGTACTTCATGTAACACAGCAAAAAAATGTTGTTTCCTTTGGGATGGATGAATTTCATCCCCCTACAGAGGGCCAGAATCAAAGATTCACCCACTCAACAGCTCCTCTTGAGGAATAAATATCACCCCAAAACACATTCTGCTCCACAATACCTCTGCGTTTGCTAAGAGCTGTGTGAGACTTAGTCATGCATTTTCAGTTGAATCAGTCCCAGCTAAAGACAAAGAGAAGGGAAATATTACAGCAGTTAAATGACACTAATTTATCAAGGAAAAATAGAAGCTTGTTAGAAACGATGGCTTGTGAGTTCATCCCGTCTAGGAGTAGGGCAAACCTAGGTGTCTCCATTTCTGGGGCAAAAGCCCCAGATCTTCACAAGGGGAACATTTCCACAAAGGCAAAATGGTTTTGAGGAATTTCTTCAATGGACTAGGCACAAACATGCTTCTCTTTGACATGAAGGTGGTGTGTGCCTTTTTTTTTTCTCTCCATCTTGCTTTCTTTTCCTTAAACAAACTGAATAATTACAGCCAAAAAAAAGAAAACTACATGCTTCATTTATATTTAACATCCAATATTGGGAAGTATGAAAACTCCGTCAAGCTTTTGAGGGTTCTAGGCCCTGGATGCCAACTGCTGGCTACTCCAAATTAGTATTTATGATCCTTCTGCTTCTATGTAGAAAAACTGAATTTCTCTTGCACACCCAATGCCCCCTTTGGTACTGTCAAAACTCTTCTTCTGTCCTACAACGATAATAAGTAATAGATCCAATTTTCTATACTTTCAATAGATCAAATTTTGGATACTTTTTGCAACAACTGCTAATAGAGTTGTAGAGCCAAAAGCTGGTTCAGGGAGGATGAAGTAAGTTTTGGATGGAATTATATCAAGACAGAGAAGCTCTTCACTTCTTTACAGAGGAGATGATGTCAGTAAGAGACAAGGGCCTGCAGAAATAAGGTTGGAAAGAAAAACAGTGGAGAGATGCTGGGTGAGTGAGAGTGATGACTTATGGAAAGATGGGAGAGCGGGCTGGGAAGTAAGGAATGGATAAACTGAACTGAGCTGCAAAGAAGGAAAGATTTAATTAAAGTGAAAGAGAATAGAGTTGTTAACAAAGAATTAGAAAAAAATGCTGGTGATGAACTATCTTGAACGAGACTGTAAGCATGACAAAATGGTGCTTTGGAGCACTAAGATCTTTTGAAGACATGGTTCCCGTTACAGGTGCTGAACATTTAGAAGTACAAGTCTACTCTCTTAAAAGTCCAGTTGTGCTTCTAAGTTCATTTTAATTACAACTGTTATTATGTATTGATGGGAGCAACACAAAGTATGGGGCAAAAGATCAATTCTTCACCCAAAGGCTATCTGTTATAGAGGTGAACCTGTGATCCTGCATATGTGACTATGTACCAGTGTCTAAAAAATAGGCCTAGCCCCAATGAGGTGCCTCAGATTCTTCTCCCCTTAAAATAATGATCTTGTGTGAGAGAGAGTTTTCCTTCCCACCCATAAGGAGTTGAGGGATGAGGTGTTGAACTCACCACAGCATGATAATCTGTAGTAATCTCTTCCAATTTAATCTATTTTTTTCCATTCCATCATTTTAGCATCCGAAGGCTAGTCTGGCTTCCCTTGACCACTTACCCTGGAGTATTTGTGCAGTACACTGGTAAAATGGGAAGCTGAAGAGTCAAAATCCTCACCGTAAATAGGCTACAATGGCGCGTATTTCTGCCCTGTACAATGAAAATCAGCTTGTTCATTCACAGTACGTGCTGATGGAGGCTTCTGTGGAATATCATTTACAGCCGTGTTGTCTTTGTAGATGCCTTCTACGATGTGAGAACACTGATGAGTGGAGGGGGAAGGGGCCGACCTTCCACTCTACCATATGGAAAACATCTGTAATGGGCAACATAGCTCTCTAAAGAAATGTGTTGCTGTTTCATAGTTTCTTCAAAGTATTATATAGACAAAAGGTATCAGCTTGAAATTTTACTAGGAGTGACTGTCCCAGTCTCTAGAGCCATTTACCGTAATACCAAAGTATTCTTTTAAATGAGACAAGCAGCAATGTTTTACACTGTCTCACACAAAAAGAATGTAACATCAACTGGAAAAGTATAGAGTAGTCAAAGTGCTCCAAAAATAAAACAAAAGAAACAATTTCATGCCTTTTTATTGTGGCCCCTTAACTCTAGTCCTCTGAGAACAGCCCTGATTGATGTCAGTGATGCAACCTAAAAATTAATGTCAATTACCCAAAACAAAATGCACATAAGCAATGTTAAGGGTCTGATTTCAGTCCACAAGAGCCAGGAAATTCAGAGCTACTGGAGAGCTGAAAACCTGGATTTGACATTCCCATCTTACCAACAGCCATTCTGCTGGGGGGAAGACGCGAAACAAAGAATAAGGGAGCTACACCATTACAATAAATAATGTGACTAACACAACACACTCTCTCTTTGCTGAAGTCCAGATCCACTGAGTCCCATTAGCTTTAAGACCAGGAACTGCAATGCCTTCTAGGTTTGGGGCTGAATAACTCCTCTACTACCTTTCTGCTTTTTTTAGTAGGAACTCCTTTACTGATTTAATAGCAATAACATTTAATGAAACCTTAACTAACTCTTAATTTACAGTAATTATTTACTGGTTTTCTATTTCCAGCCATCGGAAATGGGGGTGTTGCTGTCAGCATCATCAGCGCATGTTACGTACTTGATACAATAATTGCGCATCCAAACGGGATCGGCCCCGCAGTCTGATAGATGAACATGCAGTAATCGAGCTGTTCTGGTGTCAGCACGCACACAAATCAAAATGTTCTAACATCAAAGAAGTACTTATGAAAAAACCTTTATACAGGATTTAAATATTCCTCAATGTTATTAAAAAAATATGGGCTGCGATATCATGAAAAGCCCTTGATGGAGTTACAAGCGGGTAATCCATCTCCCTATTCGTAAGCCTATATTTAATGACTGAACAATGGCAATCAGCCAGAAGAATCTCGTAGCCCGGCCAGTTTGTTTTCAGACAAGTATCAGTTTTATACATGTGCACATAAATGTATGTCTTCTGTAAAACTGGATACAAGAGAAAAAGATGAAACTGGAGAGTTTGATGTGATGGGTCAGGCTGATGAGATACTGTTTGTTAACAGCATTGGTCTGTCCTAGCATTTCAAAATAAGTTTCATTAAGTAAAGTGTGCCATAGCAACTCAGGTGTATAAGTGGGTCTATGGAGAGGGAATGTAGTGTGAAAGTTCAGAGTTCACCTGCTTATTTAATTTTCTTCGCAAAGTAAATATTATTGCCCCCTCTACAAACCAGAGCAGGCATCAGAAATGACCAAAAGGAATTTTTAGTAAATTACAGGAAGGACATTTTGGAATTCTGCTCTTCACAGCAACTGTCCAGTGTCTCTGGGGTGGACCATTTTGCCAAGATGTTATGCAGGCAAGAAATAGACAGACAGAAAAAATTATAGATAACTTGAGCCACACACTAGAAGTCTATCTTGCCTTGTGAACCAGCTTTTCCAATGTATGAATGTGGATGTAAAGTCATTTTAAAAGCACAATGTAAAAAAAGCCTGGCCTTCCTTGGGATCTCAAGTTTCTTGGTACATCCTTGATGTTCATGACTTACCAGAAGCTCTTTGAAGGAGCAACAGGGTCTGTTTTCCATACTGGCTACCTTATGCAGCAGGCTACAAGGCTGCATTCTATACATGCTGGCCAACGTGCCATTAGCACTGTTAGTGCTTGTTAGATCGCTGTCTAAGAAATCATAGAATATTTGGGTTGGAAGTGACCTCAAAGGTCATCCAATTCTAAGCCTCCTGCCATGCACCCTCCATGAGACCAGGTTGCCCAAAGCCCCATCCAACCTGGCCTTAAGTACTTCCAAGGATGGGACCTCCACAGCTTCTCTGGGCACCCTATTCCAGTGCCTCACCACCCTCGCAGTGGAGAATTTCTTTCTAGTATCTCATCTAAATCCTCCCTCTCTCAGCTTAAAGCCATTGCCTCTTGTCCTATCACTCCCTGCCCTTGCAACCAGCCCCTCTCCAGCTNCTCCAGCAGCTCAATGTCTGTCTTTTACTGGGGACCCCACAGCTGGATGCAGCACTGCAGGTGGGGTCTCACAAGAGCAGAGTTTAGGGGGAGAATCACCTCCCTTGACCTGCTGGTCATGCTTCTTGTCATGCAGCCCAGGACACGGTTGGTTTTCTGGGCTGCAAGCACACATTGCCAGCTCATGTTGAGCTTCCCATCCACCAACACCCCCAAGTGTTTCTCCTCTCAATCCATTCTCCACCCAGCCTGTAGTTGTGCTTGGGGTGATGCCTGAAGGAGTCTGTTTGTCCTGCATGTAGTCACTGCTAGGAACTGCTGGGAAAAGACCCAGGACCTGTCACCTCCAAAGGACAGTTTGGGGCAGCAGGACCAATCCCTGCAGCTTGGAAAGCTCTGTGTCTGCAGCATGGGTGGTGATTAGGAGGGGACTGCCCCATTCACATGTCTCCACTTGCTCATTTCCAAATGAAGCCACCCACGGTTGAGTTCTTCATGTGCTCGGGATGTTTCAGCCTTGAGATCGTAATTGCAGGCTGACAGGAGATAGTGAGCAGGGCCACTATCACACAGACCAAATCAGGGGGTCTGGTATTGTTCACAGATGACCAGATCATTCCTGCTACCAATTTTTTTCCTTCTCTTATTTGCTTTGCATATAATGAAGAAATCTGTTCGTCATGGTACTTTTTTTTTTTCCCCACATCCTCATGCTTAGATCTGGATCGAATGGGATAAATGTGTCATTACTTTGACATGGCTGGGCAACGGCAGCCACGGGGGGCTTNNNCCCGCCACGGGTTGTTATTTAAGGGAGGAGCATCTTTCTGTGATTATCACCAATTGCAAGTAAAGTGCTGATTGTTCAAAGGAATTAACTGCTCTGCTTTATATTTTTTCCAAGCACATTTCATTCTTTGCATAAGGAGTAGGGCATCCTGCATACAATTAAAGAATAATCTTTAATTGCCTAAATTATAGATGCTTCCCGTCATCAAAAAAATCAAATAACTCTATCAATATATGCCTGGATTAAAGTTCAAATGAGGGATGGAGCTTTGTTTCGAAGGATAAGGGCATCTGGCTTTCATACTGAGTGCGCCATTTTTTAAGTTCGGATTTGATCCGGGTCTTCAGAAGTTCAGGAGGGAACAGAAAATGTATTTTGATTTGGGGCTATTTCTAATATAAGTTTCATAAAACTGGGTAGTGTATAATAATTTATTCTGCTGCTAAAGTATTGTTTTAACTGATTAAACTGCCTCGGCACTTGGATTTTTTTTCCAGTGTGTTGCAGAAATACACGTGAAAGATCGATTGGATGCCATTCTGCAGCTTAATCCTAGGTAATTTATTCAGTTTTACCTGAGAGAATGGTCCAAATATATGTTCTTCTGGCTTTAATCAGCCCAAATACAATTGATTCAACTTTTGCCTGAATAAGGAGTGAGTAAAAACTGAGCAAGAGCCTCAAGATTTGGCTCTTATTCATTAACCTCAGGGCAGACTTCATTTTGTATGATTTTTAAGCTATTAAAATGTTGGTTGGCTTCCATTTGAGCTCGAATTCCTAATATCACCAAATAATTATGTGTAGATGATGAAATGAAAAAACAGGCATATAGTCTCCAAACGCGCATTTCAGTCTGGGTGGCTGGAATGGCTCATAACATTCAATGCATGAAAATGGGGTGGATTGAATAAATTAGCAGAATCACAAAAGGAAACCACTATAGGAAATAGTTTTACACGTGTAATCACTGAAATACTCTAGCGAATGTGTCAATCTGTACTAAATAAATATATTTGTTTATAGACATGCTCTGTATTAGCTTCCACTCTTTCACAGCACTTTGCCAAACAAAATCCCACTAGAAGTAGGATGTTCGCACCCGAGTAGGAGTTTCTTGGATAAATATTTTTTCTATATTGAGACCAAAACCACTTCTACAAATTTCAGACTTTGATTGAAATAGTATATTTCTTTTACCTTTTTTTTTTTTCCCCCCCCCCTTTTTTCCTTCCCATCTCCTCCACTGGCAACCACTGATGCATTACCTTAATTCCTCTTACCTCCCACCGCTCCGGTGAGCAGGCGCCCCGCTGCAGACAGAGTGCATCAGTCAGTAAGGAGCAGGGCTAGAAGTGGCCGCGCCCGGATGCCGCCACCGGCAAAGGACCTCGGAGCCTGAGAAAATTCCTCTGTTTACAGCCTGACTCTCTGCCCTGCGTTGTTGGTTCTCATTTCCCCGGTGAAACGCAAAGGGAGAACAGAGATGCTGTGCCTTCTGCAGAGAGCATTCACGGGATGTTTTCGGGGGGTGGGGGAAGAGAAGTATGTTGCAAAAAGTCATTAGGTGCTCCTTTTCCTTACAATTTCGGCAGTTTTAAGAAAAGAATGTAGGTGAGTGATCTCGTTTTGCCCAAATAATTTATTTCAAATACCTGCTCCTTCTCTCTAATAACTGCCAATGTCAGCATCCATTCCTGTACATCTGGTATTTTACCCGTTACAAAGGAAGATATAATGTAATGAAAATAATACTTATGGAACAGCATACAGCGTTTTCAAAACACTGTGTATTAGCTCTGTAATCAAGCAATCCTCAGAAAAGATTTCCAGTGGGTGATAGTATTTCTGTTTCAAAGACAGGGGACATTGAAGCACAGAGACATTAAGTGGTTTGTCTGAGGCCACACAGCAAGTAAGTGTCAGAGCTGGGAGCAGAGCCCAGCCCTGGCTCCTGCCCTTGTACTCAGACCACTGTAACACACCATATTGTTTCCAAATAAATTCACTAAAAATCATGTGCGAGCTCATGAGCAGTAGTGACATGGAGAGGGGATTTAAGTACTTCTGTCAATTCCTAGGGAAAAAATCCTGGGCCTCTACAGCAGTAGAAAGAAACCTTAAAAAGAGAAGAAAAGCCATCCCTGGAGAGATGGAGTCCTCCAGGTTCTTTCATGCTGAAATATCAGCATGATATCTCTCTGATTGAAGGAGTTTTTATTAGTAATGATATATTTTCACATGGGAGTGATGTGACTGTGCAGTACCCTGAGTCATAAACCAGAGGTTTCAGTATCTAACCATACTTAAAGTCTTTTCTTTGTATAGAATCTTTGTATAGAATGGTTTGGGTTGGAAGGGACCACAAGGATCATCTAGTTCCACCCCCCTGCCATGGGCAGGGACACCGTCCACCAGACCAGGTTGCCCAAAGCCCCATCCAACCTGGCCTTGAACACTGCCAGGGATCCAGGGGCAGCCACAGCTTCTCCAGGCACCCTGTGCCAGGGCTTCACCACGCTCATCGTGAAGGATTTCTTCCTAATGTCCGATCTAAATCTCCCCTCTTTTAGTTTAAACCCATTCCCTTTTGTTCTATCACTCCCTGCCCTTGTAGGACAGGGGGGAATGTCTCAAGACTTTGAGCGTTAACTTCTTTCTCAGACATAATCAAGTTGCCCGCATGCATTATCGCTGCTGTACAGCTAAAGGAGTAAGTTGAGACACATCAGAAGAGGAGACATTGGCCTCTGAGCAACTCAAAGTGTTTTGACCAGTTTGAAATAAGGCAGTAAAATTACTAGTGAACTAATTGTGATGCTCGTGAGGAGATCAGGGATACTTAGGAACCACTGCATTTCCATTGTGGTGGGCGGGATTATGCTTTCCCAATTATGCTGTGGTCCAACAAGGTTGTATCCATCAAGGTCTGGTGCCTTGTTGAGACCTGCTGTATACTTTGTCAGTAGCATGTCATGGGCAGACAGTTATGGGCCATTAGACCCACGGCAATAACTACTTGCTGGATTTTGGCTTGCTCCACAGCAGAAGCAGCCTGCTCCCTCCGTCCAGGGAAGGGTGGTGATGGAGCCCAGCTGCAGGTTTTGCAGCCTGGGGGAAGGAATTCCTCTCTCTGTGAAGGGAGAGCAGTGTGCGGTTGAAGTAGGGCTGAGAAGAGGAATTTCTATCAGCGTGCTAAGCAGCATCGCCTTTTCTCTGACAATTAAAAAGGGTTTCTTGCTCTCAGATAAATAAAGCCTATTAAAGTTGGTGGCAGTGATGGGAAGAACTTTGCGAAAATATGTTTGTTTTGCAAAGCTGGCTGCCAAGTATTGTTTTATAGCTCCAGTTTTTCCTTCTTTCTCCACTGTTTACAGTACCCTCTGAGAAACTTAAAATGATCTCTCTCTCCCTACCAATTTTGTTCTTTTTTTTTCTTTTGGCAGACGTTGGTACCCCACTCCCACACCCCAGTTCTTGCTGCAACAGAAGCCATGATCCTTTTGCCTTGTTTTTCTTTCTTATAATACCAGCTCAGTCCTGAGAACAGCATTTGCTAGCTAACTGTAGCATCACAAATTTGGCCAGATGAGCTGAAGGACAGCAGTACAAGCCCTACATTTTGTTCTCCTTCTGGTGGTATGGCATGAGGTATCTGAGAAATATACTTGGTTGGTTTTTTTTTTCCAGAGATCCTCTGTTTCCATCAGCCTTGGGTATGTCATTATTCCCAGTAGCAGAGAGCAACAATAAAAAAGTTGGGTAGTTGAGATCTAGACTATGTTCTTTAACAGAGTTGGATGATATATCCTGGATATATCCTGTTCCTGGACACAGCAGCACAGTTTTATGTGATTATTGAAAAGGTTCATGCTGTTGGCAGATAAAAGGGAATTCAAAGCCCAGAACTGACTTCTCTGGAAAGCATTTTGTTACAAGCTGTTGAAGGGTCGTTCACTGAAGCATTATTTTTATCATTGCGTGATGTTTGTGGTCACCTACATAAGGCATGCTGGTGGCCTCGGCCCCCATCCTGGAGGGCAGGTACTCACGGCGTGGAAGCCGTTGCTGTCACTGGATGGCTTAAGACTCAGGGAACAGACTGGAGGAATAAAGTTGTTTTGTTGGTGTTTCTTACATCTAACTGCGGTTTCTTGGGGGCTAGCATAAGCACAAATGTGGTTGTGTTTCCAGAGGGACCATTACTGTACGGATAAATGGATGCTGTAGCTTTCAGCACATTGGTCTGGCCCCCTCATAAATGAAATCCATAAGATTTCATGAATACAGCAAGGCAGATCATCCAGAGCATCGTACAATTTCATAATCTCCTAACCCTGGGTGATCACAGATATGTATTTGGGATTTATTATTCAATATTGACCATGTACTAGACGTTATATACATAAAACATGCCCTCAGCCTCTGAGTAATATCAGACATCTGTGCTTTGGCTAGTGATTAAAGATGGGTCTGTAGAATTAGAGCCTTGAGTGCTATTGTTTTAAATTGGAGAGAGAATTATCCATTATATTTCTTTTGTAACATGTATGCACTTTTAATAAGGAGACTTTATATCCACACAAATCTATTTAAACTTAAACAGAAGCAACTTACAGATTTTTAAACAACCAGTTTATACTTTGCCTCCTAAACTAATTATTATTTTAATCTCTAAATAAGATGACACTTCTTTGCATGTGGTTTGTCTATGCAGGCTGGGAAAAATTACAGGAGTAACCTTTTAATCACAGGGGCTTTAATGTAGATGTTTTTATGTACAAAGAGCTATGAATCTGTCCAGGACAACTTGTTTGATATTATGGCGGGCTAATGAAATTTCAAAGTTAGCATTCCCCAAATAAAATTGAAAGAAGACACAAGGAGAAAAGGAGCAGATTTAAAATTAGAGAATCTTTGTGTTTTATGGGTTCCAGGTTATTTGGAATGGAATGAAAGTTAATGCTACATCCTTTTTTCCATCCTGCCAGCCAGTGTCTGATCCAAGAATGTCTCTTATTTAAAGGGCAGGGCTCCCTCCACTGTTCTTAAATAAAGGCTTTCACTGTCTGAGATCCAATCCTCCCCGATTTTCACAGTAACATTGTAAGACTGCATGAAGAGAATTATTTAATGAAAAGAAGTTTTGCATATGATTCTGCTATCATAAGTATGTTCAAGTCATATGGTTCGATTTACATTTATGCAAATATCAGAGAATAGAGTAAAATTACCAGAGGAGGAAAGGACTGTGGCATGTCACAAACAAGATGTGCCTATTTGTGTTTATGTTTGCTAATGGAGTTCAGCCAGGGCTTGCTCTTTGATTTTGATGTCTCTGTCTGCCATTCCACTTTCTGCACTGTAATTAAACCACTTGCCCACACACATACAGGAGGACACCAAGAAAAGGAGTCTTACAGTTTTAAAAATGCTGTTCTGTAACTTGCTTGTACAGGACCTATAATTCAGGATTTATCATCTTTAAGTGATACAACAGACCTGTGGTATGACATTGTGCCTTAGCTTTAATGTAAGCAGAACTGCAGACTTAAACCAATGGAGGATTTGGCCCAATAAACTTTAGTGTCTAGGATGCCCGCTGGAGTTGTTTTACCCTAGACTTTCCAAATTTGATCCCAAATAAGATTTGAACATCAGCCCACTCAAAAATCACAGCTGTTTCTTTCTCTTGCCTAACATACTCTTTCTCATCATGCTACAGCTGTGAAATGATGCACTAGTGTAAATTGTTAAATGGAAACCATTTCTAGCTAAGGTGCCTGTTCAGAAGTTTTAGTTTTCTTTTTCTCTCTTTCTAATCTGGTATGTTACCTAATTGAGGAGTACACACATCTTCAGGTTTGGCTGGGACTTGTTTCTGTAAATCACAGTTTCAGTATATCTTGTGTTAATAAACACATGGTTATCTGCCCCTAAATCGGTCCTGTGAACTCTTCAGTAAACTGATTCATTTCATGTGACCTGCTGTGAGGACAAGAGTGTTGCTGCCTTCTTCATGGAACGGTTCTTTGTGGTCCTGCTACCTTGGGCTGCCATTACAAGAGAGATATGGGACCAAAAAACTGAGTAGAAAATGGATGATTTTTCATTAAATTTGAGGAGTTAGTTGACCAATGCCTCTTGTTGCCTTTTTAAACTGTCAGTTTTTCCTTCTTTCAGCAAACTAAGGGCAAATCATCATCATGCTTTTAGGTGACTGACAGCAGTGAACACTGCTCATCTTTTCTGCTTCATCGTATCTCCTTTGAGACTGTCAGAAAAAAACCCTACCTTCTTTTATTAAATAATGATCGCATTCCCAGACAAGACCTTTATATCAGAATCCAATGTGCTTTGAAGGAGCAACATTTTCAAGGTAGAGTTCTTATACAATAGGCAAATAGAGGTTGCCTGAGAAATTATGAGAAGATTCTTCCCATGGTGGCTAGATGGGCTGGGATCAGGACTGGGAAGTAGAGGACTAAGCAGCAAAATCATCATGCCTCTCCCCTAAATGGGAGCAAGTGGCGAGAGTGGACTGGGCAAGATTAAGGTCATGTTTCTGCTTTCACGTTGGTCCAGCCTGCTGAGCCTCTGGTTGTGGATAGCAGCAATCTGTCCTTTCACCTTTAATGAGGTCAGTGAAGGGGATGCAGAATCTTGTCACGTGATAGCAAGGAGCAAGAAGAGTTTCTGTGAGAGCTCTATTGGCCAAATAAGGTTATATCAACTTTTCCGAGTATGGAATCCATTCTGGGAAGGTGAACTGCGTAATTTGGGCCAAGCTAGGTGATTTCCTTTGTCTAAAGGTGGTGCCTTGACCACCTGTGCACATAGTGGGTACAGTAACGGGCTGATGGACGTTCGGTCATGGCAAAAAATCAGCCCACAGGAGGAAAACTCAAAACCCAGGCTGGTAGACAATAAAATTTGAGAGAGAACACACAAAAGGGCTCCCCAGGGCAGTGGTCACCGCACCAAGCTTGACTAAGTTCAAGAAGCATCTGGAGAACACTCTCAGTCATCTGCTCGGATTGGGCTGGTCCTGTGTGGAGCCAGGAGTTGGACTTGATGGTCCTTATAGGTTTCTTCCAACTCGAGATATTCTAAGATTCTATGAAAAAATTTGGATGCACTAGGCACTTTTCCAAAAAGGGCTTGAGGAGGGACCGTGGTCTTACGTTATCTCCTGACACTGGCCAATAGGAAGACATATCCAGCAAAATGGATACAGCTATGGCTTGCCAATTTAACCCCACGTCAAGAATCTGCGTCATCCTCTATCTGTAATGCTGAGCCAAATAATCAGATTTTTTTTTTAAAAAAAAGAATACTGCCAAAGTGGCATAAAGCACCCGAAATTGTGTCAGCCAGACCACATTAACTGACTGCCACATACACATAAACTCTCTCTTGCAAGGGCACGTACACATGCAAGTTTTATAAAAAAACATCTTGCTGTTTCTCTTCACAATTCTTGGCATGTAAAGATATGTCTTTTAGTGTCAGAAATTCAGCTGTATATATCTTGAAGATATATGGCCTAACTCAGAACTACAGGATGACTGTAAAATATATTTGCTATGCATAAAAGAATTTTGGAGTTTAACCTTTATTATCTAGTAATGTATCAAAATGAGACTGAAGTGTTGTCTTGTGTTATCAAATGGGATGAATCAAACTCCCTCCTCTGAAACACTGATTTTCAGAACAATTACCTTTAAGCTTAGGTTGAAGGTAAAGATTGTTTCTGGGTGAAATGTTTCAATTCATGGCTAAATTCCTTAATAAAATATGCATATATCAGAATCACTTTCTCTGGCTTGGGAAGGAAAAATGTGTTGTTTTCATTATTGCTCAACTTCAAAATGACTTAAGGAATTTTGTTGGTCCTTTCCAAAGAAATTGAACTTCAGGCAGAGATTAAAGCAGAGGAAATTTCAGCCCAAGGGCAAATGTTTCAGAAAGTTTAAAGTATGTGAAACAGGGAGTTAAGTAGGAAATAGTTTTCAATCCTAACTATAGCCACAGTAGTTATAATATATTGCTAAATATAGACTGATGGGTGTGTCCAACTTTCTGAAGGTGTTATCCTTCCTCCTCTGAAACTTGCTTCTAAAATGACCTTTTCAGGCATATAACTAACTGTATAATATTGCCCATGTTGGAGAATGTTAAACTTCATTATTTCCCAGGTGAGCCCAGCCAAGCCCAACTTTGCTTTGCAACCAAAATTCCTTCTGCAAAATTCAACCTTTTATCTTTCATGTGGATCCAACTTTATGCTCGGGTTCATTTATCTTCAAGCAAACTGCACAATAGCCCTGAATATTTTGTTTATGTGTTAAAGGTTGTCAGTTGGGTTATAAAGCTCTGTAAAAATATCGGGGTCAAGGAGCTAAAAACATTACTTTTGCATCGACTTCAAAATACCAGCCATAATGGCTTGGGCAAGACGCAGATCCAAACTCCCTTGGACTTGCTGCCTGTGGTTGTGGGAATATATTGGATCCTTTCAAAATTATTGGCTAGTCTGTTTTTGTGCATTTTGTGTTTGGGTATAGTCTTCGGATTTTTTGTTGTTGTTTGCGGTGATACTGTCATGTCTGATGACTGGCTATATATCCCAGAGCTAATATTCTGCTTTTTGACTTTAATGGCATGTGCTGGTAGATCTTTATATTGAAGCATGGTGTTAATGTAAAGGATGCTGTAGTGAACATCTTGTGCCTATTTCCTTTTGCATATTCAGTGTCTGCACATGCCTCTCTGAATACATGCTCGCTGTTTTGGAAAGCATTCCCTTATGCCTCAGTATAAACGCTATTTATGTACAAAGTTGTTTGAGGTTATCCTTTGCTCTTAAGGATTCTCTGCTAATTCTAGTTGAAGAGAGGAGAAATTGATCTCGCTGAAATTGATTAGGAAATTGGTAGAGCTACTAAAAACGGTAGTTATATATGGCACTTCCTAAGTGCTTGAACGTAAGAAGCACAAAATAAATCTGATGAAGCACTAACTGTAATGAAGTAGATGACTATATTTTCATTTTCAAAACTGAATGACTGTTGAAGGTGAACCAAATAAAGCTGAAGTATTTAAACTCTTTTCCTTTTTGAAGACATCATTAATATTGCACCAAAAAAAAGCAGTACCTTTTTAAGCTGAGAATATCCCTTTAAAATATAGGGTTTCCAGTGTGCCCGGGGTAGAAAGGTATAGTTTCCTATATTGATTGAGAAAAAGATGTTAAAAATGCATGAAAGGTATTTTAGTAAGATGGTGTCACAGGATCTTTCAAGATCCGTTTCTCAGCTGCCATTTAACTCTTGTGCTGCTTTACCATTGGAAACACTTGATCCCAGCTTACAATATATGGGATATCAAATTATTTTGTACTGACCAGAGGATCTTTAAGATTAACTTGGTTTTGGAGGGTGGGGATTATAGCAGTGTCTGTTTACATAGCTTTAGACTCAGGCTATAAATCAGGTTTGGAAAACTGTAATTATTCAGTAATTTATAGACTATTAAGATAGGTTAGAAATTATTCTTGAACATAGGGAATAGAGAACACCATGCTTACAAAGGACAAACAGATACAGCATAATAGTGTATTTTTGGCCTCATCTATTTTGCAGGCAATTAGCAAAATAGGATGTTACATTTTTGCATATCTCTCGCTCTCCTGAAATAGAGTTGCT
Organism: Psophia crepitans; assembly: GCA_013399095.1. Taxonomy (NCBI): domain Eukaryota; kingdom Metazoa; phylum Chordata; class Aves; order Gruiformes; family Psophiidae; genus Psophia; species Psophia crepitans. The sequence continues at coordinate 142,257 of VWZZ01004621.1, read as the reverse complement.
AACCACTTGTTAACCACACTGATTTTTTAATAGACAAAGTGGTTTCTTATAGCTTCCCCACCAGAAATGTTCAGATTAAGCACACTATTAGATTGCAACCAGAATAGTCTACAAAACAGGAAGAAAGCCTTGCCTTTCTCTCTGCCTTCTTCCCTTGTTTAAGTTGATGTGATAATTCATTACAGATTTTCTCTTTCTTTGACAGAGTGCCTACCGCAGAAACGGGATGACTTTTCTCGCCTGCTAATATGGATGTGGCTGCAGCAACAGGAAAGACAGTGTTATATTAAGGTGATTTTCTTTTCCCCTCCACGGAAGGAAAAAAAATACAAGCTCCAATGTCTCCGTGTACCAGTGAGTGGGCTGGTTTGTTGTGACTATCTGCTGGCTGACTCTGTCTCTTTTTCCAGCCCCCTCAATCGTTATTCTTGTTTACTAGCAGGAACATTTAGCTAATTAATGGCAGGATGTTTGGGATAGCGTGTAGGTGGACAAGAATGCAGATCAGACAATGCTGAAGTTTGCAGGGGACTTGCTGATGTCAGCCTCTTTCTGAAATGCGATGTCATTTTTATTTAAGTGTTTGGAAGTCTGTATGTTCTCCTAGAGATGTTGTTTTGTAAAGCGGGATGAGGCAGAAGGAGACCAGAGGTAGACTGGGTTATATAGGTTTATGTAGGTTGTATAAAGGTTATATAGGTTTTCCTTGTGATTTTACAAAAGGAAAAACTGTTTTCCATTATTTTCCACTATTTTCCACTGATTTCTCACAACGAATTTTAAGTGTTCAGACAGTGTAACACAGTTTAATCCAGTGAGAGGCTTTTTGATGAGAATAATACCGAGTTCAGATCCCAACATATTCAGAAAAAAAAGTTCAGATGACTTGTACTTTACCAGTTAGAGACTTATCTTTTTGCTGACCATGGATAGGCTACGTGGTCAGCCCCAAATTCTCAATATTTACATCTCCTAAGGCTCGAGCCATCACTCTGTGAAATCAAGGAAAGCCTTTGCAGTGATTTGGCACTGGATTGGGCCCCTATTCTGAAAAATACATCCTAAAGTATTTAAATAACTGTCTCCGTCTCAGTGGTTCTAGGCTAAGGCTTAACGTTATGTCCTTGCTCAGCGTTTGCTTCAGGAAGCAGATGTTGTCTCTGTTGTTGACAAAGGCAGCATTACTGTTGGATTTGGTTAAAGAAGAGACGGGCTCTTTTTTGCCTTTTTTATATTTTAGCTCACGTTGTTTGTTTTCAGATTTATTTTCCAAATCACAGTCCTTCCCTCTACGCTTCTTCCCATCCCCTGCTCCCCCAGCCTTTACTGGCCTCACAAACACATTCATTTCTTCCCATAAAAACTGTACAAATATAGAGCTAACCACGACGATGCTTGACCAGAGAAAAGGGCTCATGCTTCAGCCCGTCACCAGGATCCACAGGCAGGTACTGCTTGTGTCCCTGTGGTACCCCCTTGGCCCCAGGGGCTGCCTCAGCCGCTCTTAGCCCAGGCTTGAAATCTAACTTCAGCCTCAGATTAAGACAGAATCAAGGGATCAAGAGGAGATTAGCAAAACACTACTTTTATATAGTGAAGCCGTCCTCCTCTTTTGTGCTTAGTATGTGAGGTCTTAATTTTTACTCCCACTGTATGCTCTTGTGGTCATTTGTAAGTGGTTTTGTTGCCCTGCTTTCCTGGACCTGCTTGCAAAAACTAAACTATATATATATATTTTAAATAAACACAAAAATGGCTCTCCTCTTTGCAACCAAAATATTGTAAAATGAAATGAAATATCACTGCCGTTCATAAATTGTTTTTTTTTTTTCTTTTACCTGCTTTCGCCTCTGTTTTCTGGAATTAATCTGTGTGTAAAGGACTAAAAGTAATGTGTACAATGCAGTGTATTAAAAGGGGGGGGGGAGCTCTCTGATGTTCCATCTGTGCTTCTTGAAATGTATGATTAAACTTTTCTTTTTATCATCACTCTTATTTTTGTTGGCGTCCTTAATCATGGAAAATTATATGCTTGCTGTAAACATCCAGACTTTTTAAAAGGACACCAGCATTTATTGTATTTGGTTTCGATCTGCAGGGATACAGACAGAAGAAACCATTTCAGGCACTGGGTACTGGAATCAAAATTCCTTCCGTAGCTGTATCTCTCCCAGATTTTACATTTTAAAATATGCATAAGCAGGAAAAATACTGGCACTTATTTTTTTACTGGTCTACTTAAAGTCCCAGAGAATGAAGACTCAACATACATTTCTCTCAGAAATATGACAGATCATGTTTTTGTTGGTCTGCTGTATGTTTGTCTATCTTGAACAGTTTGACAGGCAATTATTTATAAAATCTGGGTTTGCCCGGTAAACCCATATAATAACCTTTCACTTCTCTGCACAACTCAGTGAGCTGAATTTAGAGTTTGAATTTAGTAAAACAAGGTAGGTTATGTCTCCCTATCTTGGACTAACACGGTTTATTCTTATTTTGGGAAGTAATCATAATTTTTTTCTTATCTTCAGAGTTTTCCTTAACTCTGTTTAAAACAGAAATAAGAGCACTGGAACTCGTGCTGCATACGGAGTGTGTCTGAGCACCACTTTAGGGGCTGCAGAAGCAGAGATGTATGTTCAAGCTGGTACTGCACGTTTTATCCTAAGCTTTTTTCTTTGTTTTATATATATATAAATCAATTTGAGATTCGGTTAATGGCTGCGTACGAATAGCTTTGTGCTTGTGTCATTTCAGCTTGCAAATCGTTTTGATTCTTAGCGAGGATTAATAGTAACCGAACCGGGTTGTGCTGATTGTTTAACGTTAGGTCCCTGAAGAAGGCAAACAGAACCAATTTCAGTAGGAATAAGACTGCGGGACATTAAAGGGAGCATGAGTTTCCCTCACAGTTCAATGCCTGCCTTGCTGTGTGGTTGTACTACCTAATTTTTCAGTTTCTTAGTCCACCCAGCCACCAAACAAACAGGGATAATAAAATTGTCGGAGGTGAGGGACCCACAATGCGGTTTTCTAATCGGGGTTCATCTCATTTCCTGACCTGTCCTTCCTCAGGCGTTCTTCCAAGAAAATAAAGCCCTTTTAAAGGCTCTTGCCTTCATCTGGAAATCAGGAGAAGCTGACAGTGCTCCATATTTCTCTGGAGACACTCAGAACCTTGGCGGATTCCCCCCCTGCCCCAGATTTTCAGAGTACACTTCTCTTTGTCAAGTGAAGATCTATTGGGGGGGCGGGGGAGAGTGTTCTCTGGCACTTCTTGAATTTAGATGAACCTTAGCGTTGTATTAATGTTCTGCCATCAGCTGTGTGTAGATCTCATAAAATGTTTTATAGCTTCCCGTCTAGCTCATACAGAATGTTTCATAGTACATAAACACTTCTACTAATAATTTAAGAATAAATAGATAGTGACATTAGTCACAAGTCTAACCTCTAGTTGAAACTTACACAGTTATAGATTGTTTTTTGGGTTGGTTTTGTGTTTTTTTTTTGCCTAAGTGAATCATCTTGTCCAAGGTTAGGCTTTTTATACCTCTACTATATATCTACACTGAGCGGCGGTGCAGCTAGGGAAACGCGGTGGTGGCATGCGTTAAATCCAGGGCTTTATTCGGAGGGCACAGAGCCAGCGCAAAGCAACGGAGCCATCCCTGAAGGAATTGGATGTAAATTTGATGGTTTACATAAGGCCAGATGCCTTAAAAAATTATATTGAAAGCTGTATCTTTAATGTAGCTCTTGACTTGGGTTTTTTTCTGCTTAAGATAATGACGTTGCCTTTACAAAATAATGAGAAAAAATAGCTCTCATTTATTCTGGGGAGACAAGAATCAGATACCTTGTCTTCTACAAATCACTGAAATGTTGGCAACTGAAACAAACTTTTAGAAGGTAGATGACTGCAAATTTGAAGGAAACCTTCATATTTTACTCTTAGAAGCCTTTTAACTGTCTAGAGAGCACTTTAAGACACTACATTAATAGCCATTCTCAGTAATCAAGCTCCACTATACTTATGTACTCTTTTTCCTAAACAAGATAGATTAGTAGTAGAAGAGAGCTGGAAAGATAAATAAGGGAAATCAAGAACTAAAATTATAATAATACAGCTTCATTTTACATTTTATAGCTCTCTTTTATATTTGTGATTGATAATTCATCTTGATTCCTATCAGACAGAAATATTGGCACAAGAGTCTTATTCCAGTATCTGTGTTTTTCTGGACTAGTCTTCATCCAGATGTTTTGCAGATTTTCTTACTGATTCTGCGAAGATGTAATCTGTCAATCTTTGGTGATTGTATGACTTTGATTACTCTAATATCTGAGTGCCTCACAGTCTTCCATGTATTTATGCCTGCGGCACCGCTTTGAAATAATAATGTGTTGTTGCCTCCATTTCTTCTGTTGGGAAGGCTGGGATGGTTCAGAAAACCTGGATTTCCCAAATCCAGACTGATGATACTCTCAGCACTAAGTCATCTTCCCTCTGCAGTGAAAATGATAGGTGTATCAGAAAGCACATAACCCAGCCCAGGTTAGGAGAGAAAGTGGCAAAAGCAGTATCCAACTGGATCTACGAGAGGAATTTGGGGAGGAAGAATGCCATCAGTCCATTTGGATCCAGTCCAGGACTCAACACTTTATAACCTTCCGTCTGAAATGTGCCCCAGCTACTTAATGACCTCATGCAGAAACATAATCATTACGTTTCCACCAAAACAGGGACTGTGGGACACTTCCCTTCCTCCACACTCTGCTGGATTTCTGCGTCAGGAATCATCACGATGGACGTGTGCATTAAAAACTCCTTTCCTGGCAGTGCCAGAGTGTTCTTACCTTCATCTCCTCCCAACCTGCCTTCACTTAGTGCATCAGAGCTGCAAGAAGTACTAGGAGAAACACCATTAAAAAACCTAAATGCCCTCTTTTAGATGGGGCAACGGCTGCAATGGGTGTTCACAAAGACAAAGTAAAATGTTAACTTTTAATAAATGAGCGGAGTCTGAATCTAATGAAGCACAACTGAAGTCTGGTGGCTGATCTTCGGCTTATAACTAGACCTTGAAGGAGAGAAGGTGTAAGGTACCTGAAGCCATAGCGGGATTCAGATAATCAAGAGTCAATAAAGCAAGTTGGCTCCAACCAGTTCTGTTTAGCTCTCATTTCCATAAGTATTTAATTAATCGGGGGNNNAAACAAAGAAACTATTGCATTTCTTGTACTGACATGATTTCTTCAGATCTGCAAATGAAATACCAACAACTGTTTGTCAAGCCTAGGTGAAAACAAATCTGAAACATCACTGCAGAGGGAGAAAGAAGGCTCTTACAGGAGCCAGGCCACAGCTGAGCTTCTCTCCCCGAGCTCCCTTGCTCAGATCGTTGTGTATCTGCTGATCATCAGTGCTGAAATCTGCTGCATATTGCACAAATTTTTTGTAGCTTCAAGTAAAGGATTTCAGTAAATTAGACATGATCTGTCTAGTGTTCTCTATGTTACCTTGGCCTTACTTTACAGTTAAAAGAATTTATATTCCTCTGGTTTGGAATGTTATCAACATTGTGTTAGCCTTAAATTGTTACTGTTCAGCAGAATTTGTTAGACCAGAAACACATTTCAGGGGTGCTTTTAGTACCTGGGAAAGGATGTCTTTGAAAGTCAGCTTCTTCATGGAAGGCGCTGCTCTTAGTCATCCTCTCTGGGATGGTGGCAAGATGGATACATGACTTTGGTAGGACTTGAACTTGGACAACGAAGGTTCAAGTCATCCTTGAGGTCTTCCTCAAACTCATAGGAATCCCACTTGTCTCCTTACTGTGCAGATTAGACACAAGCCCTAGAGGAAAAAAATGACAGAATCTTCCACTGGAAGATCAAGAACCACATGCTGAATATCCAAGATTAGACAAAATAAAATAACCCTCGTCTGGCTGGACTCAACTAAATGTCACTTGAGGAATTTTTTTTTTTCTTCCTATTTGACAATTCATGTTTATTTCCACACTTTGGTGATCAGAACTTTGTGCTTGGGTTTGGCAGTGAAATAGTTAAAAATAGTTATTTCTCATATGTGATCAGGTTTCAGAGCCAATACAGTGGTAAAAAACTTTCTGTCTTTCTGCAGCTGTTCTGACTAGTGGGTTAAGAACCTTTCACATTTTAGTGGCAAAGGTATTTTGGAGCAGAGTCTGAGTTGGTTACCTTTATCCACGGTACCCAAATAGGTGTAGCTATCTAAGCTAGTCCGCATTGCTCTGCTGATGTGTCCAGAAGTGTGAATATTGTCCCTTGCAACAAAATCATCCATGAAATGGCCAAAACTCCATCCACACATGAGTTAATGGGTGTATAGTATTCCACCGGGACTCTGGATTTTAAATATCTGTTAGGCTGTATGCTCCAAAGCCCCGTTAAACCTCTTTGGACAGGTGTCTGTGAAGCAGATGACTGTATCCTCATGGCTGTGGATGGGGCTTATATAGGAAATTATTGTTGCCTTGGGATCAAATGTACGCCAAGGTAAAACTAGATGAGAAGAAGGAAAGGCATGGATGTGGACTGAAAGAGGAGGTGTGGCCACGCTTACAGGTTACAGTCTTCCCAATGTTATCATAGTGAAGATAAAATTTAGGATAAGCAGCCAAAATTTTGAATTTTTGGCCAAAGTCCAAACCTTCCCAGTTTTTGCTACAGTTAGTTTTTATATGTGGGGTTTTTTTTACGGTGTTGAAGTTGGGCTTGTAGATGATGCTCGATTCATTTTTATTTTGTTGAGGCTTGTTTTATTTGCACTTTGGTATGTATTTGTGGTGCTCACTCTGAAGGGATTTTACGTCTTAGTTGGTTTCTTTGGTGGTCCTAAAGGCAGCGGAAAATTAATGCAGCACTTAAAGAAACTGTGTATTCACAGGTGAGCAGGAGAGGCATAGAAAATGTATTTATTTATATGCATACATATTAAATAAATATGAATATATATATTCTTTTTTTTTCAAGAAGACTGAATACCAAAAACCAGCTCTGCTTTTACAAATCCAAAAGTAAACTTGACCCTGTTTTAATACCTCCCTCTCTCTGAAATGAAAATAGATTTACCCTTGTAAAGATAAAGATTTTTTTACTTTGTGAAAATAATTTGATTGCAACCTTTGGTTTCTTTTCTCTCTGTATTACTCATTCTTCTCTTGCACAAAACTTAATGTCACACTGTGGATCTTTAAGAGATCGTGAAGCCTTTTGAAGTTTTAGAAAAATCGTCTTTGACCTCCTATATAAAAAAGGCTTTTTGGAATCTGAAGGTGTGTGTGGGGAGGGGGGTGTTTGGTGTATTTGTTTGATCAGGTTTTTTTGAGTCGAAGAGAATATTGTTTGAGAGGGAACAAACTGGGAATAAGCCCGCAGTTTATGCACTGAGAACAACAGGAGGTATTTTTATAGCGCTTGAATGTTGAAGGGAGTTGTCAGAGCTGGACACAGCAGAGATGCCTCATTGCTCCCTTAAATTCTGTCTGAAATTTCCTTATATTTTGTAATACACGAGTTGTACGCTTGGCTGCCATTTCCTTCCTTCAGACTCCCAAAGGTAAGTGGATTGTGCCCTCTGGGGGCTCTCTGCTGCTTTAACTTGGATGGGGGTGGGGGTGTTTCCTTTTCTTTTCTTTTCTTTTCTTTTCTTTTCTTTTCTTTTCTTTTCTTTTCTTTTCTTTTCTTTTCTTTTCCTTTCTTTTCCTTTCTTTTCTTTTCCTTTCTTTTCCTTTCTTTTCCTTTCCTTTCTTTTCCTTTCTTTTCCTTTCTTTTCTTTTCTTTTCTTTTCTTTTCTTTTCTTTTCTTTTCTTTTCTTTTCTTTTCTTTTCTTTTCTTTTCTTTTCTTTTCTTTTCTTTTCTTTT
>VWZZ01004621.1:73399-123652 GCA_013399095.1 Psophia crepitans | reverse complement strand
CTTAGAAATGGGTTCTGGACCAGACCATTTCCCAAATCGTTATTTGTAATGTATACCACACATACGTTTCTACATATGTAGTACATCCCTAGGTGTACCCATTTATGAAGACAGTATACCTATGTACCCAGGTACAAGGTGAAAAGGTAGGTATGCAAATATATATATGCACATAGATATCTCTATATATATATATATATGCAACACAGATGCACACACCAGCATGATTTTTTTCTATATTGGTAAAATATTAATTAATGTCAACGTTAAACCAAGTTAAATTAACTTTATTTTCTAAAAAAATATATCAGATCTTAACTCCTAACTGGCTTGACTAGGAGCAAATCTAGTATATCAAGCATTTAAGTCCCTATGGTGTCCTGGCTACTCCCAGTCAAAAAAAAAGTTCTCTGAACCACAGTCATGGCAATCCGAGGTTTCAAGTGATTACTTGCTAATACATGCTTCAGTGACTAAACCTTTTTTGGTGCAGAAGGCCAGCAAAAAGACTATGCAGCAATATGTCTGTTTATCTTCTGCAGCTCGGATGTAAGTACTGCTGAGGTCCAGAGCTGGCCTTCTGCAGAGGGTGGGTTTTCCCTTAACTTTTGCTTAACAATAGAAGTGAAGTGTCTTGTAGGATCATTATTCCAAATGAGTGGATAACGTCTAGAAGAGAGATGCCTTCAAATAATTTATTCCTCTACCTGTTCGGATTCATCCAGAAATTAAAAGCACTTCCTTTGCTCCAAAGGGGATTGGCAGCAGGAGGGACGTGAAGATTGTGAACCAAAGAAAGGCAATATCCTGCTTTGCTAATTTTTTTCCCACATAGGAAAAACAAGTAGAATTGGTACCCAGTGTATTTCTTGTATCACCCTGCAATGAAACCTTTTTTACTGCTTACTGATTGGTGTGTTTGTACTGCTGTGAGGAATAACAATGCATACCCAGAGGTCCAAAGGAAGATATTCTTCGTGGGACATTTCTTCATCTCTCCTTTTTTTTTTTAATTGTAAGAAACTTTATAAAAGCTCCAGACTAAAAGCACATGTTATTTAAAATTCTTTAGAGATCCAGATTGGGTCTGATGGTCATAAGAACCTTCACAGCATGGTAGGAGAAATAAGTGGTTTGTTTTCAATCCTTTTTCATTTCCATTGTTGGGTACCATGAATGTGTCTCTGAAAAGAACTTTTTCTCTTTGTAACGCAAACTGAGGATGAAGCACATCGTACTCTTTGAAATAGCCGTTGCTATCAAACAATGACGGCACTACCTACAATCAGAGCAAAACCAAAATATTAGAACTTCATCTTGCACATTAAATCCTCAGTTAACTTCCAGTGGAACTCTCTGTCTTTCCTCTTCACAGTTTTGTATTGCATTCATGTATGTCCTCCACAATGCCAACTGTAAATTTATCAGAAAGTCTACTAGCCTGCAACAAGGTCCAGTGGCTCCACAGCTAAAATTGCAAAGGAACTTTTCATTCCTCTGCCGAGTCCTCATGTGTAGTCATGGCATAGATAGGCTTATCTAGTGATGTTTATTAAAAAAGAAAAAGAAACAAAACAAAACAAAACAAACAAAAAAACACAAAAAAACCCCCCCAAACCCACACAAAAAAAAATAAAATTAAAACTTCTTGGAAAAGTAAAAAATTGAGTTAAAATAATGAAGAAGAATGGTATGGTAATGGTAACAGACTGCAAATGTACATTGGGGGATATAAAATGCTCGCGCTGCGGCTATAAATCTAGGGAGAGTAAGTGACCTAATGAGTGCAAATTTGTGCCTAATCTATCCCACTCGTGCTGCTTCTGGGGTTCAAACTTGCAATCTGCAGTGCTAAAAAGGGTCATTGCTACTATTTAAGCTACATCAGGAGTTTTCAAGCTAGATTTTTCCTACTTTGTGGACAAGCAACTGAGGCACACCAGCACCTGTCTAGATACTTTTTAAATGGTGGCAATTCAGAATATCCCTGTCACTGGCAAGACGAGCCCTGCCTCGAATCAAGCCCTATTCCTTTGCTGATCCTATGTTGGAAAAGAAAACAGGTGGTTTTTAAACCTTCCTGGCTTTTTGTTTCCACCTACACATTTTGCTTGACGAAAACATGGAACAATTTTCTCATTGACGTATTGAAATGTACTTATTTTGTGGTTAAACCAGGCCCATAGTCGTGATGCTCTGACTCGTTAAGGCCTAATATTGAAGTCTGGGTTAATTTTTACTGTTTTCTGTCAAGACAAATGTTGAACTCAGATTTTCACTGTAATCACACTTTTCTGAATCAGGAGTCCGAGTCATGAGTTTGCCTGACATCTTTGTCATGACAAAATCTGCAGTCCACCTGCAGACCTAAGGGCTCAGGGAGATTGCATACTCAGGATGATGTAATTGGAAATAATAGGGAAATTTGGAAAAGGAGATGGGAGAGCATGGGTTTTTTTAATACATGACTTCCTTGGCATGTGTCTTTGTAGATTTTTTTTTTTGCTTTTTTTTTTTAAAACATGATAGAAACTTCTTTCCCATCTGAACTGTGGATGAGACAGAAAAAAACCTGCACTGTGAAGATGAAGCACTGGCCGTAATAGATGTTAGCTGATTTAGAAACAGAGTCTATGGTTGTAAGTTTGTGTTGACCATTGATGAAATCAAATTCAAGTTGGTTATGGCTCTTCATTGGAGGTGTCACTCTCTAGAGTGACTCGTAAATTTGGGAAACTGACCTGGAAATTTTAAATCTGGCTCCCTCCTCCCTGCCAAAACAAGGAGACACAACTGCCTTTCTCACAGTGCTGCCTATATTCAAACACAGCACAGGAAAAACTTACAGTAAAGAAGTAATTTGGCAAAATAATACTGCATTGCAGAGAATGTGTCTGGTTGCAGAAACCAGCATGGGTTTGGCAGCTGCCAAAGGTTATTCACACTTGCTTATCAATTTGCCTGCCACGATCTGCATCTCTTATGTGTATAAGAATTAAACACCTTCAGGTGTCCCTAGTATATCTTTCATCCAACTAGGGTAGTAATAACATGCTGAGATTTTTTTGTTGGAGGAGGACAGCTGGTCAACCTGCGTTGATCTGCAGTCACACATTTTTACGAGAGGTACTGTCACCAGGCACAGCTCTAGATAAACAGGAGAGAGAGGAACTCATGGTCCTACACAGGCAAGTCAAGTGAAGAGTTGAAGAGGAACAGGAGCTAAATCGACTGTTTTCAGGCAGGCAGGACACGGGTACCAGGTTCACACGGCCACAGAGTCATGTTTCCTGTCTTCTTGTTTCCTTGACTTGTGTCTTCAATGATGTAATACTTCCTGTGGCTCTTTCTGAAAATATTTTCATAATCTTTGGGTGACGTGTACTCTGCTAAGGAATTGCCTAATTTGATGATCCCCTGAGGTTTTGGAGCTTTAATGTTTTTAATCACTTCTAGCTGGATTAATTTCCTCAGATTCATATCATACAGAATCAGCTAGTATTGGTTTATTCCTCATTACATCTATGACAGCTACACATTCCTGCCTACCTAACAAAATATCAAAGGACTTTATTTTGTTAGCTTTAGGTAATGGTTGCACACTGATCCCCGAGTAAGATGATATTACTGCAAAAGTAGAGGGTTTTGTGCTGAGCAAGTTCACGTGCACCTGTGTTTTCCCAAGAAATCTTAGAAAGTTTGGTTGTCCCACATTACTCAGATTTGGTCACATCATGAGCTTTCTAATTTTTGGCTGCTTCTGGTTTCTTACTCCAGCCAAAAATGAAGCTATAGGTGAATTTTTAGGGTGGATTACATCCCACCCAGCATTCACGCCTCAGATCCTTGTCACAGACTCCCCTTTCAGCCAATGGAAAGAAATAGATGCTTTTAGGGAGTGATCAGCCTGACCTATTTTACTTGTCCGCTTTAATATTAGATGAATTGCACCATAAAGACACCTGTTTCTTTGAACACAGTACAAAAGGAGAGTAAATGTAGTTGTCAACATTGCAGCTCTTTGCACTTGATCAGATGAATGCTGCCTTTCAAGCCATATTTAAACTTATTTATCATGGGATGCATCTGACAGATGATTAGTGTCTGTGTGTAACCTGGATGTCTAGAATCTCTTCATAGTCAGAGCCAGGCAATAGATTTTTTTTTTTTATTATTTTATTTTTTTTATTTTTTTTTTTTTTAGGGTGGAATCTGTCCCACATAATGACAAATATCTGAAGTAGCTTACTTAAATTGTTCTTGACTACGGACGGGAGCCTGGATGACTGAAATTTATTTCTGCAGTTGATCTATACACCTATAAGGCCACATGAGACTAAATCCATCCCAAGGAAAGACACCTGACTTTTTCATAGTGCAGAGCACTCCACAACTCCCTCTGAGACCAGTGGATATCAAGCATGATGGATAAACATGTTGCTTGTTTGCATCTGTAAAGATTGAATCAGGAGTCTACCTGGGCACCCACACTAGAAACATGTAGGCTTTCAAACTTTTTTTTTTATCCTTCTTTCCTAACCTAATATATTTTTTATATTAATGCTAACATTAAAAAAAAAAATCTGAGAAAACAAAAATCCCCATCCCCCTACTCATAAGATTTATTTCACAGAGCAAATACTCATGAAGGAGGTTGTGAAGTCAGTATGTTACCAAATGGAACCTGCAATTTTTTTATAATTTACAGCATTTTCCATCCAGGAGAATTATCATCATTGTCATACGAAGAATCTAGAATGGGTGGAATGAAGACTGGGGGAAGAGTAAACATTTAGCATTAACCAAGGGTCATCACCAGATTGATTCCTCCCTTCTAGACATCCAGATTTGTGCAGAAGAGACTGGGGATAATTCTACCCTGTAATATGGGGTGGGTTATCCCAAATTACAACTGTGTCTGTAGGGCAAACCTTTTGTACCTTTCTCTTTAGCAGACTATGCCAGCCATTCTTAGTGCCAAGGTAATGGACGTGCTATTTCCAGTCATTCCCCTTGTGATGAACCCATTACGGTCTGGTTTGGAGGGGCTGTACAACCTCAGACATTTTGGTCTGCTGTGATGCAAAAATTGTAATCTTTTTAAGCAGATGTAGACCTAGATTAGAGCGCACCTGGGCCAGTTTATGATTACAGATGAACACTGCGAAACGGAGCGATTTCAACCTGAAACCAGGCAAAACACATTGGCTTCGGCTGGCTTTGCTTCGAGTTATGGAGTTTGCAGGAAACCCAAACTCAGAAGGGGATAAGCCCACACAAACCAAAGCAAAAGGAGTGATTTGCATGAGTGCCCACAAACTGAACCTGCACAGTTGGGTGAGTTGCTCCATGCCTCACCTCACAGCAGCTTGGGCGTTCAGAGTCCAGCAGTGGCTGGCGGTGCTGCAGAGGCACTTGGCTCTTTCCCTGGTGGTGCCTAGGAATTTTCCCTGCTTTGGTCTTTCATTCACTAGGGTGAAAGAATACAACCATCTTCTCTGGAGATGAAACAGATATTTTATTTTCCTTTTTTTTCTATCCATGTCTCTGTTTCTCCTCACTCTGCTGCCCTGATCTTCGTAGCACTTGAGAGCTTGAATTTGGTCCCACACATTCAAGCAGCTGTAAGCTGCAGAAATGCTCTCACTCTCTCTCGACATTGCTGGTGCCAGCACAAGACAAAGGCATTTGCGTCTAAACTTTCACACAAGCCTTCTCTAGAGAACTCAGAAATAAAAATGCTGCAGACTGATGCTAATTTAAGAAGTCTTTATACCCCACAAAATAACAAATCAAAACTCTGCTAACAATGATGAGGCTTACTCAGCGTAGTGCTACTCCTTGTATTTCTGGTTTTGTCTGCAGATCTATTCATGCATAAATTTGAAAATCTTTTTCATTATTCAAGATCGCAGTGAGCTTCACTTTTGTTTCTAGCGTCTCTGTAGCAAACATGAGCCAAGATTTGTGTTTGTCGGATAATCAGATTCATTAAAAGGGATGTTTAATTGTTGTTTCCAGCCGCAACAAATTAAGTGAAGATACAATATGGAAAGGAGAAATTTCTTATGTATGCTTCATAAAAATCAGGATAGAATTTTGATGACTACAGCTAATAGAATAATTCACCACAAATAATTTATTCAAATATAGCCTTTTTTTCCTGCTGAGGGAATAGCTCTGAGCTAAGTGCAGTTTCCTACACAGTACTTGCTTGGACAAATACCATTATGAACTTTTTTGCCCTCTGGCTTATTCATGAATAACAAAATTTGAGACATGTTGGTCAAGCCAGTCACATGTTGCTATTCCTGCTGGCTTCATTGAAATATTGCTGCAACCGCTTCCAGTACAAATATCCAGGTGCACACATTTAAGATTCTGTTCCTCTTGACGCTCTTCCATTCAACCCTGAAATATTCTGTCCTGGCCCATTAAGACCTGTGAAGTTCAATTGTAGGAATGTCCTGATGGAAGCCGAAGCCAAGTAATTAAGAAGTAAATTGTAAAAAAATATTCACTTAAAGAAGAAAAATTCCAAACCTCAGTAACTTACATATATGTGGAAGCTGCCATACCCTATATTTGTCACGGAATCAGTATGCAATGTTAGCTCAATCACTGATGTCCAAATTTTACTCCATACTTTAAAAAGTAAAGCGAATTCCATTCTTAATTCATTTTGTTGTGATGGGCATAATCTTGTGTTTCTTGCAGAGCATAATCTTACATCGTACATACATACCAGATGGACTATAATACTGATCTTCTTCGCAAGGGAAGATTAACGGTACTGCAGCTACTTAACTGTGAAATTTCAAGTCTGATATCATCAATCATCAGTGTTTTACAAGGCATACTACAGACGGGGCTGGTCGCCCATTATTGAGGTTGTCTGACACTTCCCATTACAAGACTCTGTTTTCAGTTGCTCAGAGCTTTGCCAAGCTTTAACCATTTGGATTTAAATTCTTCATGCTGAGTGTCTGCCTCAGGCTGAATAATTTTAGAAAATGTCAGCCAAAATCAGAAAAATGCATAAAAATTCTGACAACCTTTATGTGAACAGTTCTTTTGCCCCCTGTACTTTGTAGGAAGGGCTTGACATCTGGCAAACAGACTGACCTTTGTGTCGAGGATGAAAACACATTGAAAGTCTATATGAAAAATCACAGAATACCAAATTTGCTAAAGTCTCCAACCTTTTGAGAAGCTGAAAGGTGCAAGGCCCAGATGAGACTTTGATTTCATCCACACTGGATGTGCTTTTGCCTGGGCTGATGTTGCTGTTGTGGGGTCAAAGAATGTTCTTCACCATCATCACTGAAAACAAAAAGGAAATCTTAACTTCTCCATTCATTCTCAGGCCTGTTTGTACTTCATATTGTCTCTACTTCATCTGTCATTTTTCTCTTTCCAAACATTTGGCTAAAGAGAAACATTTTTATTATTTGCATTATTAATCACTTGAGATGATCCATGCCTCACTTCCAGTTCTCCCTTTATTCCTGCATTACTCAATTACTAATCTACAGGTATTGGCACTCTCTTCTGTTCCTTATAAGCAGTCTATTAACTCCAAATATTCAAGGTTGATGATATAATTTCAGCCTTGGCAATGCAATTAGTTTTCCATCCTGACAATGAAACTCGGTGGAGTAGAATTCACTAATGAGAACTCTGTATTAGTTAGCTTAGCAGTTCCTAAAATGGTTAAAGTATCATTTATATTAATTGTCCTGAAGGCACTTGAAGAAAATATGGGATGAAGAACAAGACATCATAGTGGTAAACTACTTAAGCGGTCTTACAGATGGCATTTGGGTGGGGAAAAGGTTATCACCTGTCTACAGCATCCTTTTACCATTTGCAAAATTGCTGCACTCCAGAGATACCCCTTGATTTCCCAGATCGTGCAATGCACTTTCACATGAAGTTCAATATTTAATTCAACCCTTTCGTGTAAATCTCTGAGCTGGACAAATTGGAAATGAAGGAAGTAAAAGACTCCTAGCAATCTGTTGTGAAAGGCCTGATGATTACAGCTGAGATTCCTCTTGTATGAGAAAACCATCCCTTGGCCGACGGCACGGCTGCATCTTGAACCATCAAGCATGGTCTTTATGTAAATCTTAGTGTTCTTCTGCTTGCTCTAGTGCAAAAGCCATTCTCACTGTGACACAGACGGAAATCCAGTGAGACAAGGTAATAGAGATGGAAGGCTGCTAATGCAAAGATTAGGTCTCTGGGCTGTCAGACTTGTCTCTCTTAAGCACATGTTTATGCTTTAAGTTAAATAATACAGTGTGCTTATGTATGTGAATATATATATACTGCAAATGTATCTGAATGTATGAATGGTAAGATGCTGTTCTGCGCAAGAAAGTTGCAGCAGAGACTGGTTTCATATTTTATATATTACATTACATTTCATTACATTTACATTACAATGTAAAGGTTTCTCCCTTTTCCCAGGAAACACAGTCTCAACATTCATGTACTCATGTACAACAAGCCTGTACGTACACAGGATCTTGGAGAGCAAGTTGTTTTGGATGTTACTAGAATTTTCTTACCCTGCAGATGGTTTCTGTGACTCTTAGATCTGGATAAAATATATCCTTTTCATTAAAATGAATGCCTCAGTGCTGAACCTGAGTCCTGTTGAGGGAATCAGTGAGTCAGGGTTCTCAGTACTCCAGGTGTCCTTGTCCTTTTGTTCCATAAAAATATTTTTATATGTTTCTATCACTGTACTTAAAAAAGAAAAGCAAAAAACGAAAACAAAACAAAAAACCCCAACAATTCTTTGCCTATTCTACTTTACCAAGTTATTTTCCTGCACTTTGCAAACCTGCTATTTTTGTTTTGCTTTGCAAACACAACTACACTTAGAGACCAGGTCTATCCACCCATCTCTCTTCGTAGAAGTAAGGGTATATTTACTGGTTTGTGTCTGATAACACTGTAATAAAAATAACTTTGTTTATTTTCTATGACTGTCTTTGTAGAGCCTTTGGGAGATGCCTTGCAGTCCTTGAACATAGTGGTAGGGGAGGGGAAGGAATTGATTTTGCTTCAACTTCAACCTCATTGTCTTCCCACTTCTTTTTTTCCACCTTGAAGGGAAGAGAGGGCACTAAATGGAGAGTTCGTGCCTCCCACTATGGACCCTTTACCTGACATGTGTCATATTCATGGAAGCAATGCACATCAGCAGAGTTCTCATGACCTGAGAAGAAGTGGCTGAGTTTAGATGTTCTGATTTTATTGTATATTCTTGGATAAGATGAGAAATACTGACATAAGAAGACAGTGATTGAACCATCGGGCTAAAAATAGTTGTGTCCTCTAATCTAAACCTTCTCAGACAGATTTACCTTAATCTTTCTCTCTGCAGTTTTCTCTGTGTAACCCTTTCAGATGAGATTTTACAAACCAAACTATTATCCACTCTTTGGGTTAAGAAAAGTTTTCAGATACATTGTAGAAAAGCAGAAGATGTTTAGTGCAAATGACAAAGTTTGCCCAGGCTGGGGTTGGTTTATGTTGAATTCAACTTTTCCTGTCCTCTCCTTGGGGAAGAAATGAAGCGTCACTTGTGCTTTTCTTCTCCCTGTAGTAGGACGTGGGCTGGGAAGAGGTGAGTCATGTGAGACCTGAGCTTATTCCTGATAACCATGACATGAAAATCAGGCTAAACTGTTTCAGCACTTACAGAGGGTTTATATTTGTTTCTATATGTGCACATTTTTGTAAATTAAAAAAAACCCAAACTCTAAAATCCAGACCTTTCTGTGTCTCGGGACAAAAATGGCTGAATTTACAATGAAAAATCGATGCATCTAAGCATGGCTTAAAACCAGATGTTGCATACTTTAAATAAAATTTTTTGTAAGTCTCAGTAGGTTGCTCAGTTGCTTTCAGGATGTGGTCCTCTGTCTCACCCACAGTCTGTATTGCCTCACCTAGTTCAAAGCAGCATTGAATTGTAAGAAATGTGTTGCTGGAAGAATTCTATTTGATCCCCAGTGCTATTTTGTTTTTAAGCAGATTCGCTGGTTTTAATTCTTTTTGTTGCTATGTTCAGCTGTTAATGTGTGTTCTCGGATGAACAGGGAGAGTTGGAGGCAAAAGAGAAATTCCTCCCATGCTTTCTGCAGAATGGAAATAAATAAAAACCTGCTTGCAAAATACACAGGAAACATCTGACTCAATATCTGTCCTTTGTACTTAGGGATCCTGGGGGTGGTTGCTGCCAGTTGGGGGCAAAAATTATGTTTTGATGCTATTAATGATCTCCACTAGCAGTGCAATGCACTTCTCGGTCCAGCACTGCCCATCCTGTCTCCCTTGCAGCTGACCTTAAAATAAGGACTTTGTCAGAATTGTGAGAGGAACTGATAGGTAAAGGGGCAATTTTCCATGGCATTTGTGTTAACTATATGTGAATTAATCACAGTCAACACTGTGCAGCAGTGTCAAAGACTATTGGCTAAAAGCCTAATCAGAAAGCAATTTATGGCTGAGTAATGAAGCAGAGTAGTTATTGCTTTGATACTACTGTCATTACTCGTGATACTACACTGAGCAGTATTTTGACTGCAGAGGGTTGCTAGCTGGCTGAGGCATACCAGGATTTGATGTGAGCATGATAACCCCATCAGGGATCTATCAATCAGAACAGAACGATGCCCAGGAGTTACAAAAGGCATCCAAGTTGGCCTGCTGGAGGCCCAGCAGTGATTTTGTGAAGGAGGTGTAGTTGGGGAGATTGGAAGAGTCCTGTTTGCCTTCTTATTTGACAAGACAAATAACTGGGTTGTGCTTGGAAGTGGCGAAAGAAAGCTCCATGGGGATTGTGGGCTCATTCGAGCTGGAAATGAAGGTTTTTTTAGAAAAGTGAGGGATGCAATCAAGCTCATAGGTTGGGTTTGTTCCACTAAAATTGGGTTGCAATCCCTGCTCGCTTGAGGAACTTTATTGATGTGAGTAGTCCCATTGAGAGTATGAGTATTTATGTAGCTGAGAGAAGCTAATGAAATGAACTCAAGTGAAAAAGGGATTGTTCACATGCTCAAGAATTGTATGATGAGGGCCCTAATCCAACCATTGTGGTTTAGGGATTTGCAAAATTACTTATTTTTTGCTTTTGCATCTATGTCAGTTTTGCTAACTCTTCACACATTCCAGACTCCCTCCTGAAATCTACCTTGTTTGCTCTGAATTTCTTCTTCCAGGACAGTCATAGCAACATACTGACCTAATTCTTCAGGTTGTGCAGCTGTGTACTCACTATTTTAAGAGATAAATGCATAACAGTCTCCCCATTCTCTGGTGGAGAAATTGACCAAAGTCTCTTCATGTCAATGAAGCAACATGAAGTTGTGAAAACTGAAAGCCCGAGTCCAGACATTAGCTGCCAAAGGAAAAGGTAGCCATTGCATAGTGCTTCTAAAATTATTGTGAACATACAGTATTTTCAGGTAGAAATGGTGATTTAGTTAAAAAAAAAATATAGTTGGGATGAAAGGACCTTGCTGGTAATGTTCACTGGGGTATCGCAATACAGACCTCGCGATGCCCAAGGTCATCACACTGTTCAAACTGATTTTTCTCAGAAGGGATGTTTTCTGCCTTTTCAATTATTCATTTTTTATCAAGGGTATATTTTTGAAGGTGCCTGTACTCCTGTTGGCTGCTGGACAGCTGTATCACAAGGATTTCCCTCTGGTATAAAACACAGAGCTCTTCTGTATCAGTGTGGAATGCAGTAGCAAATCACTGTACAGTGGCCCATAAGGATACCAGCTACCCTTATAAACTTTTTATAACTTAGGAAAATAAACATGTGGTTTCAGGGCTCTGCATAGTCAGTACTAGCTGACTTGGAGCTTGCTTTACAAAACTAAGAAAGAAAATATTGGTGGAGCTAATAAATTTCTGAGGGAATCAGCGAATAGTATTCTGAAAGGTCTGACACATTTGATGGTTTATGGATAACCGTATTTTATCTCCTGGAGCATCATCCAAGTTGAGCACTAAAGTGCAGTGTTCTTCATAACGAGTACTGTGATCTGGGAGCTCCTGAGGGACACCAGCCTCACGTCAAGTTATCCACGGAAAGACCTGCTAATCCAGGGGATCTGATGTGCTCTCTGCAAGGCCAGCAGATATGTCTTTCTCACTTAGGGAGAAAATAACTGTCTGTAGCAACAGCAAGAAAGCAACCAGCTCTATGCAGATATCTGGTAACTCCTTTTATTTTAAATAACCTTATTTCTTCAAAAAAATCTACTAATTTAAAATTAGTAGCTATTGGGGATGATTAGAATTGAAGGGTGCAGATTGTGATAATGGATATTTGCCACCTCTCTCCAGCAGGCTGTTTTCATTGTAATTTTGCAGCCCCTCTCTGCAGATGCTGTAATTCCTCCCTACAGGAAAAGTCTGCTCGTGAGGGAATGGTGATTTAGTTAAAGCAGAAAACGGGCACGTAAGAAGAACTCCCACCCAGGTTGCATGCCACCAATTCCACAAATTCTAAGAGTAAAAGAAATGGAGAAAAATTAAACTGGTGTCCAGATAAATGAAAATGTGGGGGGCTCTAATCCCCTGCCGTTTCCATGGGCTATGAAGGGTCATTGCCAACAGAGATACTTCCAGTGCTGTGTGCCAGGTGGCAGTTTCAAACCCTTTCTCCACACACGGCAGAAGCTGCATTTGATAAAGCTGTTATGTCTTACCTGTTCTGAGCTGCAGCCGTTGCACATTGAAAGGACAAGACACGTTGTGGCTTTTGGGAGGGTCCCCTGGTGACACCGTCATTCCTTATCTCAGGCAAATGTTGCTGTGTGTCCTGCTGTGACCTGTCCTGTGTCTTGGTGAGTAAACTTCTTGCAGATGGAAGTGTTTTGGTTTAGAGTCCAAGATTGCTCATTGTGTGAGGTAAATCGCTGGCTCTTGGTGGAGTTGCCCTGGACGCCTTCCATGCAAGAGGTGTCAGGGTTGGACCCCAAGTAAGATGCATTTTGGAATTGGTCATCTGAAGGATATTACAGGTATAGGTTATTTATATCCTCAGTGTAGGATTTCTGATCCTAAATCTAAACCTTCATTTTTTCCCAGGAACTCCCCTTCAGTTTATGATCCTGTCTTCACAGCCGAAACACAGTAACATGTCTTTGACAAATTCTGAAACAAGAAATATACCTCTTCCTTGCCCATCTGAAAGCTTGAGCTAACCAAAGGCATGACCCAATGCCTTGGATGCTCAAACTCAGCCATGTAAAACAGCCACGTAACTCAACTGTTCTGTGGCTCAGCTGCAAATCTTTCTTTCCCCAGAGATGAGGATGATGAGACAAAAAAAGAATAATTTTCTTTTACAGATGGGAAACTGAGGCACAGAAGGATTAAGTGACTTCCCTGAAGTCATACAGGAAGACTGTGGCAGAACCAGGAATAAATCACCGAGATCTGATTCCCAGTTTAGTGCCTTAACTACAAAATCACCCCTTCCTCACATCAGAGCATCCTTTGTCACCACAAGCTGAGGGTCGCAAGTAGTGGGGGCAGAAGAGCTGTAGATCTCAGTAGGAAATGTTTACTCTGTTTAGGTACATTCACCTCCTGATAAGTCCATTAAAGATATCAGTGTTCCCACCTGAAGGTGAAAGGTTCTGCATTCTCACTGTCAGTCCCTTGGGTCTCTGTATATTTCTTTAGAGAAGCCAAAGCAGGAGAGTTACAAGAAAAATAACATTCATTAAAAAAGTCATAATAATAGAGCTACAGTACAACAAGGAGGTGAAATTAAATTTGGATTTGTAGTCTGCAACCGGCTGTGTGAAGGCTGAAACATTAACTCTGTTGTTTAGCTCAGATAAAATTATTTTGGTGCCAGCAGAAAATACCTTTCTTCGGGAAGGTCTTCTGGGCTCTAATTTGGAAATTCCAAAAGACTCAAATGTATCCAGTCGCGCACTTGTAAAGAGGTGAGAGACCTGCCAATAAGTGATTTACAGTATGTTTTCCCATGTTTTACATTTTGGTAATTTCATGTTGCAACTCAATACCTAATAATGTAAAATCCAGCTCCTCCAACTAAGCCAGGAATGAACTCATGGAGGAGTGTCCCATAGGGAAGGGCATATACTACATTACATGTCTGTGTGCCAGCACCGGAGATGCAAAAACAGCTCCGTGGAGAGTTGTCCTGCAAGGTCAGCCTCCAGGATTGAAAGGGTTGGCTGAATTCACCTCTTGCTACTGACTGACTGCAATTCCCAAGACTTAGACATCACCGCAGTGTCTGCTGAGGTCGGGCTGCTGAACCCTGGGCTCAGATGTGCCTTTAGATGAAACTACCCGTGAACTAAAATTCAGGAGAAACTTGAAGGAAATTTGGAGAAAAGCCCAATTTGGAGAAGCTGGTCTGAGCACAATTTCTATATCAGGATATTCTGGAGACAGCAGATCCACATCTGAGCCACGAGATGGGATGTGAACTGACACCCTGAGTTGAATGTCCCCAAGATCATGGATCTGCGCGGCAGCTTGTGTCTTGCTCCAAAACAGAAAATCACCTTTCAGGCACACCTTTTATTTTAAGATGTGTAGGCAAGGTGCAAAAAGTAATACAAAAATAATTTAAGGGCCAGAGAAAATGTGCCGCAGGGGAAGACTTAAAAGAGCTTGGTCTGTTAAGCTTGTGAAAGGCGAGGTTGTGAGATGGTTTGTTTATGCCAGATGAAGTATATTCATAGAGATAAAATAGGAGTACTGAAGATCTCCTGGTCAAATACATGGAGACATAACAAAAGTTGGTAACAAAAGCTGTACCTGAACTCACATCCTCACCAGAAACAAGGCCCACATTTTTAACTGTTGAGATGTTTAATTATTAGGAACAACTATCAATGCAAGTGGGGAATTGTTCATCTCTTTGCTCCTTTTAATCAGAACTGTGAGTCATCCTACAGAAAATGGTCTGCTTGAGCACAAGGCATTGAAGTCACAGCAAAATGAGTGGAAGGTCATCTTTAAGGGTTTGTGTCAAGTAAATAGTTCCTTCTGGGCTTTGATTGTATGGATTTTCTACTGTTTCTGAAGCCTGAAAGACATAAACCAGGTATTTCTTATCTAAACGTGTGTGAAGGACATAAATTCTCCATTCTTCATGTTCTCTGAAATCCTGAGGGTAGCAAAAACTCTGCTCTTCTGTTGTCCAATTTGTATGACTTCATGAAAGACTCTGAGGCCACTGAAGCTGATGACATCATTGTGACATCATCAAATGCATCACTGTCTCATGGCAAAAATGCAATTAACTGGAGATTCGACAACAAATGACAGGCTGCTAGGACAAGAACTGGGTGCACAGGATTCACAGTCTCAGCAAGGAGAGGAAACAAGTCAGATATGGGATATTACTCTTGGTCTACCACTACCTTGTTGCAGCATCATGTGTTTGACCCGTCCAACCTGAATTCAGACAAATTACAGTGCAGGAATCTGTGCTAGAACCAGGGTCCCCAGGCCAGGCTGGGCTGAGCTGAAAGGAAACAAAGAAAGTAGAAGAAGGATGACCTGGAGCTCTGACTAAGTTTATCGTTCAATAGACATAGAAGACAATTAAATTCCTACTTGTGCTCAATGTTTCCTAATATTTTTCTTAGGGGAAATTTTGAGTCAATCTCTGTTCCTTCTAGATCCTAACATGACTTGTGTTGTTGCCATAGTTCAGTCGTTTTTGAAACAGCCATCATATAAATGTAATATCTGGATTTCCACCCCCGATATCCCAAGCCGTTGAGTGTTGCAGCCCTCCTATGTGACAGCTGGAGAGTAGAAGGTGCTGCCCTGGCATTCTAGATGACAAGCTGCTAGAGCATTACTAGCTAGCACTTGTACATCAGGTTCTGTCTACATCTCTCAGAGAACATTTTAGGCCAGCTGCTGTTCTTTATCCTTGTTTTGCAGGTGACAAAACCAAGTTGCGGTGGGGTTAAGTGATTCTCCCTAGGCCATATTGCAAATCAAAGAGAAGGGGAAACTGAAACAGAGCTTTCGTTTGCTACCTCTATGCTCAGTATTTTTTGGCTTGGCCTTATTGCACAGCCACACAGCTTAGTGGTGACTTCTTAAACTACCACCTTGCTATTTCTGGTTCATCCTGACAGTGATCTTCTTGTTCCCCAGCCTTGTCACCTAGTGGATTCCCATCCCATTAGGCAAGAGCAGACCTGACATTGCCAAAGGACTCAAACGTATGTGATGATAGGGAAGAGGTCATTTTGGGGTGCAGCAACAGAGTTCAGAAAGTGTAGACCTTTTTATCATGGCAGGGGTGGCACTCAGTTTCCAGGTCTGCTTACCTTTGGATCCCTGATTTGGAGCTAAAATGCAGACAAGGCCTCTGCTCTTCTGAACACTGTCTGTGTGGTGAAGTAAAACAGGTCAGGTCAATGTGCTTTGCGTCTTCGTGTCCATCCTGCTCCCTGCTAGAGCCAGTTCAACAGGCTGTCTATGGCAAAATTGTTATTACTAGTGGTTCCTTTCTCGCGGCCATGGACTATGATAACATTTCAACAGTGCAGATGAAATTGTCAAGTTCTTGAGCTCATAACTCGGCAGTGTTTTATTTACTCAAATACACCTTGCCTGTTTGACTCTGTGAAACAAGGATTGCAACACTGCCTTCCCTGTCTTTTCAACTGACTTGTCAAGCCCTCTGGAGGAAGGGTCTCCCAGTCAGCAGGTATACACATGACACTTAGCTGTGGTTTCAAATGCATCCTGTGGCAGGTGCTATTTGAGGGCATTTCTATCCCAGCAGCAGAACATGAGAAGGTGAATTAAGCGATACCACCTTGGACTCCAGGAGTTCTCGGTGGAGTTCAGTATCTGGGCAGAGCTTACTCAGCAAGGGAGTTTAAAATTGCTTTTTGGCTAAGAAAACACATCCTTCAGTGTCAATCGGAAAATTGTATTTTTGATTTATTTTGTTTAGATAAGGGTTAAGACGACCAATTCAGAGCCCCTTTATGCTGTGATGTGGGTAGAAGTTTGTTCAGCCACTGAGATAGACCAGTTGCTCCCTTCCCCTCCCTCCCCACTTCACCCCCCAACTTGCTCTCACCGCATTTTTCTGAAACATATGGGCCTAATTCAGGTTGAAGACTAAAAAGTTTTCATAGTGCCGGTTAAAAATTATGGCTTCTTATAATGAAATCTTTGTCAATGGAAACTTGAAATAGCAGCAGGGCTTGTGACTTATAGGGAGACTGATGATGGAAATCAATTAATCATTCCATTTCCCAAAATCTGAACAGGAGGGCACACTTGACTCAGGAAGGGGTTCTGGTTTATGAGCTACTTGGACAACTTCAAGACTTTCATTGAAAACCCCAGCAGCATGAGTGGGAACAAATATGTTAAGACTGAATGTTTTTCTTTGGGAAGAAGAACAGCAATAGGGATCCTCTGCTGAGGAACATTTGTTGGTGTTTTTTTGAGGCAGGGGGGTGTTGCACTAGAGGCAAGCACTTTGCAATCTTCAGCAATAGGGTCTCAATTTTTAATAAAGGCTCACTAGTTAATTTTATTGAGATCTGCTAATTCTTACCAGGGGGTACTCAGCAGTGAGCTGTACACTGGTTTTACCTGTGCTGGGCCAGCTTGGTGGTGCATATCACCTCTGTGGCTGGAAGTCCTGGCAGGGTCCTGCATCTGCTTGCTATGAAACCAAAAAGAGTGGTAAAAACCATGGGATCTCCTTCAGGAATGTGTGAGGCGTCATATGTCTGGGACCTTGGCAAGGCACAGGGCAAATTTATGTGAGGTCCAGACCCAGATTGGAGTCCACCATTTCAGTAGCCTGGGGCTGCGATTATACTGTTCCACATCTGCTTATTAAAAGAAACCATACCATAATTAGAGCAATACATGTAATGGATTCTCTGGTTCAAAGGGTGAACTAAAGTGTTGGGGGGACGGGGGCATTGGTTTGGATAAGACCAAATCTGGAAGAGGGAGGATCAGTCTGGGTCATCTTAAAATGTTTCGCTTGACCTGAAATGACATGTTTTCGGGAATTGTTTAACCCCTTTTTCTTTCTCTTTATATATAAGAAATTGGAAAACTTGGTTTAAATAATTTTAAAAATTAACACATCCACACACCCTAAAACAGGGAAACAAGAAATCACGTAACAGAGAGTCTCAAAGCTATTTTATTAGCAATCCATGCATATTTGATATTCTGTCTTGCCATAGGAAGGAATACTTGCCCACATGATTATGCTGTGATAGTCTAAACTAATGTGAAGCAAACACATTATTCTCTTAAAGAATACCCCAAATTTTTGGAGCTGCTGCAGACAAGTTCAGTCCCCCCAACCTTGTTTTAAAGTGGATCAGCTGCCCTCAAGTCCGCACTTATTTGACACCATAATGACTGGGAAAATGACTGGGGCAGTCAAGGGAAGGAAGGAACAGGGAACTGGAGGAACGCTGGAGCAGAGTCTGAAGAAATCTTACCATTTGGCACAAGGATGTTTTCCTTTGTCATCCTGCTTGCTTCCTGCCAGTGGGTTGACTTTAATGAATAATGGGAGATGAACGATAATTTTGGTTTCTGCCTGGAGTGGGAACAGCTGACAAAGCGTTTAATGGAAGCTGACAGTTAAGTACCCAGCCACAGCAGTAAAGTGTCAGACAAAGCATATGAAAATAAACAGCCCAAATGAAAGCTATTTCTGAGCAGATTGCTGGCACACTTTCCTAACCCCAGGCAGGTTATCTGAGATGGTAATTGCTGCCAAAAAATTCCTCCTCCTCCATTTTTTTTTTTAATATACCTTATGAGACTTACCTCAAGGGACCATAGAGCATATTTATGGATATGCTTAACTTCAAAATAAGCAAAATCAATACCAGAAAAAGCAGAGCTGTTTTATGGAGCTTATACTAAGTTTGTTTGCATGTTTAAAAAAGTTGGTTGCTTAATAGCAGCTCATATATAGTATCTGATTATATATATATGTGTATTTATGTATTTAAGAAGTAGAGACCGGGGTTAGCTAAAGGCTTGAAGGAGGCTACAGTGCCCAGTTGATACTGCCTTTCTATAAGAACCCTACCTAAAATGGTCTAGGGACACGATGAACTGCTCCAAAAGGGTCAGCATGAACCATACAGCCAAGATTCCCATCCAGTATTTATGCACTAAAAACCTGGCCATCATGAACTGTGCTTTGACGTCTTTTTTTGCCCACAGTGCACGTTAGTTCTGCTTGTGTTGCTTTCAATGTTGCAGAACAGTTAATCAAAGCGGATGCAGGTTATTGAATGTTGCCTCATGTTTAAAAATAGGTTTCTTGGGTTTGTGGCCAGACGGGACTGCTCTGATCATCTCCTTTGACCTCCTGCATATTACACAAGAATGGGATAAGTACCATTATATGAGGGTTAATGTACACAGTGCCTTCATTTATTAGCTTTCTACCTCATTTATTAGCTTAGCTGTGAAAGCAGGTGACTGAGAGTCAGCATTCCTGGTCCTATTCTTGGCCAAAATGGGCTGTAAACCGGTTATAATAATATTTCCCTATCTGTGAAGCTTAACTGATTCCTGCACAGAAAAGGCAACAAGCTTGCGGCGACTTAAGAGTTACTGAAAAGAATAATCCTGTTACAGCAAAAATAATAATCTAAATACCAAAACCAATCCCCTCCCCAAATCCAGGTTTAAACAAAGATTAAAAAAAAAATGCCTGAAATTCTGAAATCTTGGCTGCTTTAAACCTAAATGTTTTAAAACACTGGAGTATGCATTTTCCATTTCCAAGCTTGACTCTGACCCCACATCCTTCTGCTCCATTCGTGTGATTCATCTGCAGATACAAGGATTGCATAATTCATCACAGATCTTTACCATAGATATAATTACAGTAAGTCTTTTAGCCTGAACAGCGTGAAACCTCCTCTAAGGTGGACTCAAGAGGTACTCGTAGGTGGTACTGCTCTGGTGTGGTTTGAAAGGTGGTAGCTACATGTTTTGTGGTGACATCTGCAATGGAAAAACCCAACAGAGCACTGCTGTGAATTCTATAAGGAGACAGAGAAGCGAGTTGTGGCACGACACTTTTGAGAGAAGGCACTTGTGTTGGTTAGTGGCTGAAAGCAAGAGGTGGGAAGTGGTTTCCTAGCCATGTATAAGCCATCTGTATTTTTCCCATTTGCTTTGGAAATTAAAACGGCACGTGAAATTGCAGTTCTCTGGTTTGCTGTAAAAGTGCTGGGGACAAATGGCTCTCACCTATGGGCATTAGAGGAATATTAACTGTGTTTCTGTGTCAACTGATTTGCCAGTTTAATGTTCTAAAGTGTTTTATTGCGATTACTTTTGATAGGGTGGTCTTTGAAAGCTTAACTTTCACTGAGCTATTTTTATGGGGATTTTCCTGGAGAAGGGTTACTAAATCCAGCTCTGTTCATACCTTAGCCCCTTCAGCTCACTCTGTAGTCCCTCTGCATATAACAGACTCTTGCAGGAGTTAAAGCTGGTAAAGGCCTGAAAGGAGAGTAAAATTATTTAACCCAAATTTTAGAATATCTGAAGGCCTCGAATTACATCCAGATCTCCTGCATTGAGTCCAATATATTGTGCTTTATTAAATCACGTCTTCGAGGAAGACTCTTTTGGTTTGAAGACATTAAGAGATGGAGAATCCACCACTTCCCTTTGGTAGCTTGTTCTGGTGGTTAACCACAAGCACTGTTAGAAATTTGTACCTTATTTCTAATTGGAATTTCCCTGGCTTTCAGTTCTTGTTGTGCCTTTCCATTTTCAACTACAGAGAGAATTTTAGTATCTGGTATTTCTTCAGTCCGAGGTATTAATGTGCTACGATCATATCATCTCTTTCAGTCCTCTTGTCACTGAGCTCAACAGCTTGGGCCCTTGTGGTGGAATTCACTCCAAGTGGACTGGTTCTTTGGCGTCTAATGTTGAAGGCATCTCTGTGTTTGTCTTGGAGTTTCTTCAAAACTTCAGTCACACGTACACTCAGAAGTGCCTGTTCTGGTGTGTGGCACCATGCCAGGTTTAAGCAGTGGGATTTCTGTACTCTGCCGGAAAAGTCCAAAACAGTTAAATACGAGATTGATGCCCACCTTTGGCACGGCAGTTTAAGGGGCAAAGAGCATACCTTGAAAGTAGAAAACCAGGATGCTTGGCTTGAGAGGACTAAACCTGATCACCCATGTCCTGGGAATATCTCTAAGCATCAGGCTGTGGAGGACCTTAGGTATAAACTCTCTTGATTAAGTAGAGGAGCATGGTCTGGCAGAGAGCAAGCAGAGCAGATTCCTAAGCATATACTGATGCTTCTCCAGGTTACTCTTCCATAATCCAACAATTTATGGCTCAAAAAGTTGCTGTCTTTGATTTTAGTAATGCAAATGGAGTTTCTTTTCCATAAAATTGTCTAATCCATCCTTGTTGTGAACTTTCAGTATCCACAGCATCCTGTTGGCAAGTCCTACAGCTTAGCTGTGTGTCATCTGAAAAAAATACCACCTCCTCTTGTGTCTTTCGAATTTGCCAACTGCTAACTTTACTATTCCACCATTTTTGTGTTGGGATAGTCAAAGAACAATTAGACACACTCACTTTTCCACATCACTCCTTTTATACAACTGTATAAATCTTCCCTCAGTTGTCGAAGTTTGAAGATTCTTTGTATTCTTTGATCCTTCTTGCCTCATCCTATCATCTGGTATAATTGGTCTGAGAACTGCACACACTATTCAAGATGCACGTGTGTCCTGGATTTATATTACTGTTATAAGAGAGTCAGGTAATAATATTTCTTTACTAATAACTCAAAAAATTCAATTTACTTTTTCTTATGTTACTAAAATTCAGCAGCCATCTGAGCTGTCTAATGGGGTTAATTTCTGATCTCGTTTCTGAATGGCAATGGCCAACTCTAAGCCCATCATTTCACATGCGAAGTTAGAGTGTTTTTTCCCCACTGTGCATCACTGCCTTCATCTGTGTTCAGTTTCATCTGCTAGTTTAACACCAGGTGTCTCAATGTAATAAACTCCTGCAGTTCTTCACAGACAAGCTTGTCTGTTCTGAAATACTGTCATCAGTGAACGTGACCACCTCACTATTCATTTCCTTTTTAAGATCATTTATGAACCTGTTGCCACCACAGATGTCTATGGCACTCACTGGTTACCCTCCTCTCCAATGAAAATTCCTACCATTTCCTCATATCCATTATCCATTCCTCCTAACATTATTCATACAAGGGTCTTCAACTGATTGTTTTCCCGAAAATTTTGATCTGAGAAGGGCCTCCAGTTCTCACTGAGAGTTTTTCACGCTCTGGTGTTGCTTCCCCAGAGCAGAACTGAGCAGTTGTGCCTTACATTGTTTACTGGGTGTCTATGCTTGAAATGGAAAAGCTTGGCACTTAGCTTAAGCAGAGCAAAGTGCTTAAATTCCTGATGTCACTGCTAGACCAAGGCATAAAAGGCAACCAGACTGGATAAGTCTTCACAGGTGCTCAGTGGCTTGTAGCTCTTTCCATCCCAACCACGTTTGAAATTGAGGCCATGATGGCATTCACCATCACTCCCTGCCCAGGAGCAAAACACCTGCGATTCCTGTAGGCAGTATCTTAATGAAGCCTTTACCTGGGGCAGGAGACAATCCTCATTTGCAAATATAGTCTGTATTCTGTGTTCGGGAACTTGTGCTTTCACATTCAACTCATTTTTGAGGATTTTCCCTGGACTAGCCTGGTTTATCCAGTGAGTTATTGGTCATACGCCTGTTCTCCTTTTAGTTAGCCCTGCACTGATCCTTAAACACATGTTTTAGCAGTGATGCTGAATTTATCTTCAGAGCTCACTGACAGAAATGCTGAAATGTACCAAACCTTGGAGCCCTCCCTACAGAGCCTCAGTGGTTCCCCTAAGATAGTGGGAACTCCCCATGAATGACACCTTTCTGACGCTGTCAGTCAGCCAGTCCCTAAGTCACTCTCTTTATGCTCTACTGATATTGCATTGTGCTAATCTTAAATCAGGATTCCAGTCCTGTGCCCTCAGGAACACACACGTTCTAGCTCTGCTTTGGCATTGATTTATTTCTGCCTACTCCCAATTCTCCTCTCTTACCTTAAAGGTCTTGATGTTTGTACCCAAAGTCAATATTCTCCTGTCCCTTTCCCACAGTGATGACATACACAGTGATGAAGCTGGATCTTATTTACACTCACATCCCTTTGTAAAATGCAAGCTTGGACACTGATGGCTGCAGTGAGGCTAGTTCATACTACTGGAAAAGCAGAAAGAGGCAGTGGTGCAAATGCATATCAGGTCTTAGAGCTTTTTTTGCCTCAGGTTACAGTCCAGTGAGTCAGAGACGTGGGAACTGCTTACTTTTTCCACTGGGGAGCATTGCTAGTGACCTGCACAAGAAGCCAGAAAACTGTTATTACTTGAAACGTAAAATTAAAGACAAAAAAATTGCTCTTTCTCTCATTTCCCTGAACTGGACCACATGCTTCCCTGGAGGAAAATCATTGTTGAAATATGTTGACTGCAAAATTTTCTGTTAATCTGAATATTCCTCTCTTGCTCTGAGCCGCTGGATGCAGGCAGAAACCTGTTCCATCTGTTCTGGAGTGATCTGTGCAAGCTGCGACCATGACCCTGTTGGAGACAATGGATGACCTAACACACTGCCCTTACTCCTGCAGGATTGCACTGGTAGTACAGGTTGCACCAGAGAGTAGAAGATGGTTCCCAAGATCATGTGGTCAGCCTGGCACTGCCAGTGGGATCACATTGACTGGGACCCTGCCGTAGCACCAATTCCACTGGTGGGATGTGACAACAAGGCCAACAGCCTACTTGTGAACTTTGGGAGCTCTCACTGATATTGCTGATGTCATTGCCTGATGAGTCTTCTCATTACCCAACTTCTGTCAGACCCACTTGAAGATTTCTTCTTCAAGTGCAGTGTGCCAAAGACGATCTCACAAGTGTTAATTCTGGTCTTGGCATTCATCCCTGAATGGTTTGAAACACCCCTGAAAGAGCATCCCTTTCATTTTTATCTCATTCCTTATTGCATTGAGTGCTCTGCTATTTTTTCCCTCTCCTACTCTCTCTCTCTCTCACCATATGTTAAAGACTTTTAGGAATATACCTTCCTTGCACCATCTTTTGCTTCTAGATTTTAATGCAGTCCTGATGTATTTACCATAAATCCCTGGAAATATGGCAAATCCAGCACAAAACTTGTTGGAAGGAAGAACTCATTGGAAGCAAGTTTTACATATGTGTACAGTCTTCCCTGTCTGAGCACAAGAGCTATATGATTAACTGGATGAAGAGAAAATTTCTTTATATCCAATGTCAGCAAAATTTTTGATTGAAGAGATTTTTACACTAACAAGCCCTCAGTGTCTATCGTATTCAGCGTAAAGGGGATTCGTGGCAAGGAGCAGAATGGAAGAAATGTGCTAATTTGAAAAATCTGGAGATTTCTATCTATGGGGAAAAAAGATTTCTATGAAAGCTATTGGAAAAATAATGAACATTTTTGTGAACATTTTTTGTTTATATGAAAGTCTTTATCTGCTTTCCACTAGTTCCATCATCTGGCGAATGTTTTTCCCCATTCACAGACTTCTTTTTAAATCTCATATTTCCCCTTTACACAGCTCTACCCTCTGGCTGTGAAATCCTATTCTATTCTTTACCTGCTCTTCATGTTATAAAATATTCTAATTTCTCAAGAAATTATTCAGCTTTAGGAGAGAGCGAAGATTCCTTAGCTGTCTGTATAATAACATCCAGTAGCCACAACATTTTGTCACTTTTTCTGCTGTGTCCTGTGGAGTGATTGGTGCATACTGTGGTCCTAGCACAGGAGAAATACTAGCACAAAGTAAGTAAAGAAGTTATGTAAATTATCATCTGAAATCCCAAACGTCGTGAATCCCAGTGTTGTGACTGAGTGTGGGACCTACGGCTGTGGTGGAGCTGGCTACGTTGCATGGCATGGGAACGTGTCTTACAAAGGCTGCTGGTACCAGCGGTGTTGGGAGCAGAGGGTATCAGAATTAACATCCTAAGACATCCTGTTTTTTCTGGTGTCTCTCCCCAATTTTGGTCCAGAACTGTGTCCAGCGAGCCCTGTTGTCCTTTTAGTCCAGAGCAGAAGAGAGGCAGATCTGGCCAGTGAAAGAGTGCGTTCACTTCACCTCATTCACACAACAGCAAGTGCTGGATTCTGCACCTGGGAAGGGGCAACCCTGGCTGCACATATGGACTGGGGCATGACGTGCTGAAGAGCAGCCACACTGAAACGGATCTGGGGTCTTGGTTGACACCAAGATGAACATGAGCCAACAGTGTGCCCAGGCTGCCAGGAAGGCCAACTGTATCCTGGGGTGCATCAAGCACGGCATTGTCAGCAGGTCTAGGGACGGGATTGTCCCACTCTCCACTGCACTGGTGCGGCCTCACCTCGAGTGCTGGGTGCAGTTTTGGTCGTCACAGTACAAGAAGGACATAAAACTATTGGAGAGTGTCCAAAGGAGGGCAACTAAGATGGTGAAGGGTCTAGAGGGGAAGACACATGAAGAGAGGCTGAGGTCCCTTGGTTTGTTCAGTCTAGGGAAGAGAAGGCTGGGGGGTGACCTCATCGCAGCCTATGGTGCCCTCACAAGGAGGAGGGAAGGGACAGACACTGATCTCCTCCCTCTGGTGACCAGCGATAGAACCCAAGGGAACAGCATGGAGCTGCGACGGGGGAGGGTTAGGTTGGAGATCAGGAGAAGGTTCTTCCCCCAGAGGGTGGTGGGGCCCTGGAACAGGCTCCCCAGGCAAGTGGTCACCACACCAAGCTTGGCTGAGTTCAAGAAGCATCCAGAAAATGCTCTCAGTCATCTGCTCTGATTGGGCTGATCCTGTGTTGAGCCAGGAGTTGGACCTGATGGTCCTTAGGGGTCCCTTCCAGCTCGCAATATTCTATGATTCCTTCTATGCACAATTTCCAGTTCTTTTGTCCTCTCCCAAGGAGGTCTGTCTAGAGGCATGCTTAAGTCAAGACAAACAGGAATAAACAGATTTCTGCTATGAGATCATGAGGTTTTCTGTTTTGTTCTCCGTTCTTTTCCTAATAACCCCTTGTGTTTTATCAGTCTTTTTGATGACTGTTGAGTATTGCATTAATGTTTTCAGAGAACTACCCACAAAGCCCAGTATCTCTGTGAACAGTCATAGCTAATTAAGTGTATTGTAACATATGTGCAATTAGAGTTATTTTTATCCCGTATTCATTACTTAGCATCTATCAACAGTGAATTTCTTTCAGTGCCATGAGATCTCATCAACAATGAGCATCAGTCAGTGTCATGAGATCCTAATGAGGTCCTGTCATTCGTAAACTCTGTTATTTCATGAGTCACTGTTTCCCGGATTTTATGAATATGTGAAACAACAGTCATCTACGTGGAACTTCACGTGACCACCTTCTATTACGTAAATGCTGCATCTTTTTAGCTGGTTATTAAGTGGGAGAGATGAGAACTCAATTTCTTTTTAAGCCTTTTGTAATCTAAGTATTTTGCATTAACCAATATTAATATCACATTGTTTCATATCACAATGCTCTACAAGATATGTGGACTATGACTTCCTCCTTCTTGTCTAGGTTCAGCCTCATGACTGGGAAATTATGAGAACAAAAGCATTAGAAAGAAGTCTTACATTTCTCAACAGACATCTCTGAACTATGACTTTTGGATGAGTGCAAGCATCTCCTTACAAAGTAGAGTTGGGCATTTTGGGCATCACAGCTATATCATGCCATAGCCTAAACCTGTTAAAATTCAACATCTGACAGTGTGAAGTAAAAAAGTAGAAAAGTAAAAAAAAAAGTAGAAAAGCCCTCTAAAATGAAGACTTGTCATAAAAATAAGCAGTACCTCAATACACTGCCATGATTTTTCAGCAAAATATTCATGCACATTGGGCAGAGAATGCATAAATAAAAGAAAAGGTGGATCTTGGGTGTTATTCAGAGATATCCTCAAGCAGATGTCAAGCTGTATCCTGGCTAGACTCCCCTGTTATGAAGTAGCAGGGAATAGACTCCCCTCCTATGAAGTAGGGAGTAGACTCCCCTCTTGTTAGCACTGCCCTAAGAGTAATTGCACAGACAAACCTAAGACATGGAGCAGCCGTGCGTGAATTATTTCTTTTAATATGTCATTGGAATTCCTAAAGGAAAGCTGGTTTTTTTTGGTTTGGGTTTGTGTTTTTTTTTTCTCATAGTTTTGTTTCATTTTGCTTCTCATTTGTTTCTAGGAGCTCTGGTTATGCAACAGAGTGGTGTGGAGTGGAGAGGGACTCATACTCAGCCCAGACTAATTCAAGTGCTGCACTCTTCCTCTTTGCAGAAAAACTAGAGGAGTTTCTATTCTCTTTTGTGCAGTCAGTGAATTCTCCATGGAGATCTCCATCTATCTGGCAGGTCACATTACAGCTCTGCTCTTGTAACTGATCTGTCCACTGGTTTCTACAGAAGAAGTGTTATTGATGAATTACTGCACATGGCGCTGAGAGTTATGTTGCAGAGTTGTTACTTTTCAACTGGGGAGCTTTCCTGGGAACTTTCCATGATGTGCTGGATGGCTAAAGAGTTTTGGACAATATGCAGCATACAGCTGCCGTAACTCATTATGACCAATAAACAGAGAGAGCAAAATGGATAGAAAAGCTGAAGATCAAAGATGCCAGCAGGACATGCGTATCTGTGATTAGTGATGAATTTTACTACATTAGAGAAAGCTGGCTGACTTCAAAAGATGCTAGACCTCCTGGCAAGGCATAGGAATAAACCCCCAAAGTCAGCATGTTATGACAATTGCAGTTTCCCTCAACGTGAGACAGCACTGATTGCACTGCCAAATGCCAGCTAAACAGATTTATTTTCTCTGAGACCAATTTTTCTTCCCATTGAAGCCTTCTCTGTACTTTACCGTGAGGTGTAGTTATAAGCAGAATTGGTAGCATTACCCTAGAGTGGGTCCATGTTACAGCTGGGCAGAAAGTAATTTTGCTGTTCTGTTACAATATTTGACATACTGCAGTACAGCCCCTTAGCACACAGATACGAGCACCCAAGAGTTTAAAAAAAACCCCAGACCCAAACCTTGAGAAACTAAACCCCATATTTTAAAGTTTTATTTGCACCAAATAAAAGGTTTGATGTCACTGATTATGAAACTTTCCATTTTAGCAATTTTCAATTATTTTTTTTTACTTTACTAATTTTCTCAAAACAATAACCTTATTTTTTTATTTTATGTCACAATATGGCATTTCAGTAATTTCTTTTTTTTCAGCATAGTTTGAGTCAGGAGATTAACTGAAACCGAAGTTTTTCCATAGTGTTTTGGTTACTAGGAATCGTGTTTTTCCTATGAAAAATGGTTTAAAAATTTCCTACCAGCTTTAGTATTTATGCTAAAATGATTCACACTAATATCCTGTGTGTGGAGTCTTAAAGCAAAGACAGCATCAGCAGAAGGAGTTCAACATTACGGATAAGGGCTGGATGATGAAATGAAGTTAAAGCATCCAGTGTCATCCTTGTTCAATCTGTTCATACAAAACTTTGTAAAAAAGAGGGATATTGGAAAAGATGGTCACTAGCCTTTCAGAAAATGGCAGAAACAAGAGAACATCATCCACGGAGACATGACTGGATCCAGTTTTTGGGATGCCACTTCTCTCCTGTCCTCTGGAGGTAGCACGTGGAGGGTGACGAGGACAGAGACCTGTTTATCAAAATAGGAAATGAGGAAGATTTCCCACCCTACTGAAATGGCTTAGGATGTGTGTTAACCCAAGCCGGAGTAATAAACCTTGGCTCTGATTCCCAGCTTCCATAAACTGCAAGGATGAATGTTCAATTTTTGAGCTTGGATTCAGCCAGTTTAGAGAGCAATTGTCCATCCACGTTCTGTAATTCAGTTACGAACTGGTCTCCAAACTCTCCTTGCATTAAGGCCTGAGTTTCTATTTATTTGGATTACAAAGTCCAATTCTACTATTGCCGTCTCGCCTTTGCCTCATGCTGTAAACATCCAAGGCGGCTGAACGCACTGGGAAAAGGGGGTTGATCCAATATCTTCTTTATTTAAGACAGGAAGCGTGTAAGCGGATGATCTATTAATACAACATTTATTAATACTCTTCTCACACACAGGAACCAAAATTCACAAGGGTTTCTTTGAAGCTGGGACTCTCTCACAGGCATTGGAACGAGTTTCCAGCAAAGCGCAGGTGCATGCCATATGAGCAGAAGAAACCCTGGGACCGCGAGCAAGCAATTTGATGACTGCTGTGTGCTCAGTGCCCCGAGTAGATTCATGTCAAGGTGACACTTCCCTGGCTCAACTCTCCTTGTCTCTTACTGAAGAGCTGTAGATTTTACTCTTGCAGGCTCCTTTTCTTACTTTTTAGTGCCTGATAGATGTTGTTCCTAAACACTTTTGCAGGTGATTACTGTGGGGAATTAGTAGGCTTCTTATTCACACCTTTCTGTCCAGCCCCTCTTGACTTGCGTAATTCATTAAGCCTGAGGAAACAAGGGATCTCACAAAGTGTGCTGAGGCTCTGGCCAGACCCAGAGGGGCTTTTCAATGGTTTAATTTAATGATCGGTGTGGGAAATACTTGAGTAGATGTTAAGCATTTTGATTCCTCTCCCATTCTTTCCCCTGTTAATAGGTGGTTGTGCCACTGATACGTTCCTTAAGAGGGCCGTTAATGTGAAGTATGAGTGTTGCTGCCTGTTGACATGCTGTATAACAAGGATGAGACGTCAGACTTAGGTTCCCAGAAGAGGTGCCTAAATTTTCATGGGTTTCAAATGTTGCTTTCTAGCACAGGTGAGGACCCCTGTCTGCAAACACCCATGCCCCAAATGTCCCTTTTTCAGTAGTGGGGACAGTGGTAAAGGAAAATGCAGATGTGAAAGAGGCCCTGAAGCCTTCAGGCATGTCAAGCTCTAACCATTTTCTCCACACCTCCCCAAAGTGAATATACAGAGTCAAGATATGAATGGAAGAGCAAAGCTTCCTGGCTGAATGACATGGGTCCAGTGACACTGCCTCAAGGCATGACATCAAACTCTTAGGTAATGTCTACACTACAAGATTGCACCTGGCAAAGGAGCATTCCCAGGTGCTTTAATTTGCTTTTGATACTCAGACCAGTCCCTTGCATGCTTTTGGCCTTGGCTCACTAGCATCCCTCCAAAGAGTTTCCAGACCCAGTTCGGCAAGTGGCACAGCCAGGGACCATTCCCAGTTGGCGTCTTGGATATAGCCACTCTGTTTTGGAAAGCAGAAGAGTTTAATGAATGGATGCAGGCACTTCTGTGCCAGTTGGCCTCCAGGCTAGAGAGCAGTCCTGGCCATGTTTAATTTTCTAAAACAGGCATAACCTCTGGTCTCCTTCTTATCTCTGCCATTGACTTCCCGGGTAGCGAGAACTTGGCTGTTTACCTATAAAAATGACTTTGTGAAAATGGAGCATGCATGAAAGAATGGCTTCAAAGACTATTTATTATGAATATGGTTCTTTTTAAATTAACAAGTCATTCACGAACTGATCTTGGCTTCCTTGGACTCAGTTAGTATTCAGAGATGTTCACTGATCATTTACAGCAAGAAACATTCAGCCTCCGGTCTGTTTGCAAATGGTTTGTTTTCTTTGCTTCCTTTTTGCAGTCCAGGACTGGCCAGCTGAGAGATCTGCTTTTGTTTTCCCTCTCTTTGATTTGATGATTGAAGCTTTTCGAACAGAACTACAACACACAGCAAATATCCACAGTGAATTTCTAGATAAATAAACACTTGGGCTGAGGTTATTTTGGAAGAACAGCAGTCTCGGTGCCTCCAAATGGCAAATAATAGAGTGAACTGAGCCCAGACAATTTTTTTCTGGAGTTGGAGGACTTTGGAGGACTTCTGCTATCCCTCCTGTTAACCTATGCTTTCCTGTTTCACAGCTTTGCTTGGTTTTTCTGAAGGACTGTGAAAGACATAGTTAGAGCTCGTTGAGTCTCTCCAGGTCCCCATTGAGAAAAAGGAGACTCTTCCCATTGCTTTGTTGCCCAAAGTGGGATGAGGATTGTTCCTGGTCTGGATGCTCATGGGGTGTTGGTTCAGGGGGGTTCATCCCCTTGTAGGAAGGTCCACACAAGGTGACCACTCAGCCTTTCCCAGGTGAGGATGGCTCAGAAGATGTGGTGAAGGCAGGCTTTCATCGGCCTAAGTATAGCTCTTGGCTCCATCGTTTGCTCATCTGTGGCTTTGCCTTCACTCACTTGTTTCCTTAGATGAGTTCCTCTGCCTGCTTATTTGTGTTAGGAAAATTATCGCTCTTGTATTTTGGTCTGTGACGCTTCCTCTGGGCCTGTTTTGTAATTGCACAGAGGGATGTCTCTGATGAAGAGGACAGAAGGAGGAGGATTCAGGGATTATTTTTATTCTATACATAGGAAGTTGGCCAGAACAGGGAAAAATAGAACAGCAAGACCTCAGTGCATTTCCACCCCTCAGGCCTAGAGACAGCAATCCCCACAGACCTTGCTCAAATGTTCCACCACTACCCAGGGACACTGCTGAGGAGAACTTTCTCTGGAGATTTTCTTGTTTGTTTTTGAAAGGAAAAGTGTGTGTTGCTTCCTGCCACAGGGACGGGGCTTGCTGCCCTGCCATTGATGTGATCCAAGTTTCTTTTATTAACGAATTAAACTTCAGACCACCAGGCTAAGCAAAAAAAAGGGAATTTGATTAGGCGTATTGGTAGTGTAACAGCACCTAGAGGTCCTGATGGAGCTGGCAGTTATATCACACATTTCTAAAGAGGGCTGAGAGATGGTCTGAGGAGCCTTAAACCCAAACTGAACAGATGGGCTCAGGGTAGAAATACAGGGCAGAAATGCAGAAAAATGTAATGGTTATTCCGCTACCATGGAGATGAGAAAGGTACAGGATGAAGCCAGATCTTTTGGTTCAGTTAAGGGCTCATTAGACCATGCTGTTGTGCAATTTGGGGGAAAAAGAGGCATGTGTTTTATGACCAGATGTTTACTTTGCATTCACATTTTCTTTTTCCCATTAAATCTCCTTTCCAGAAGGACTGCAGGACATCTTTTTTTTTTTTTTTTCTTTTTCCCTTGTGGTGATGTCCAAGGAGAGGAACAACAGACCAGACAGCCAGGGCTCTCCCACGCAGCTTCCCCAGCACAGGCTGGCATCATCACTGAGCATCTCCCTCCCCTACCCATGGTCCGGTAACACAGCTGGGCTTCAAAAGAGGATGCTCCTCTCTCATGTGCTTCAAAGAGAAACCAGGAGTTGGAGTACAATCACTCCCACTCACAAGATGAGGGGATATCCTCTTCTGAAGGAGGATCATCCTGTTAAAATGAGGATGTCTGGCGATTTATGACTTGCTGCTTTAAACCTCCTCCCCCCACTGAAGAAGCACAGAAGACAGCAAAGCTGGAGGCAGACACAAGAGAGAGATTTCATTGGCAGCATTTGAAATATAGTGAGAGAGATGGGAAAACCCTTTTTTGCTGTCCTCATTATCATGACTTAATTAATACTTATAATCTTATCAAACAGAGGTTGCCATGCAGGAGGGATGTGCAGGCTGGAAATCAAAGCTTTAATAAATGGATATTTTAAGACCAAAAAGCACTATTGGGTAATTTTGTCTGACTTCCTGTATAATTGATATCAGAGGCAGACCTTTTCAACTTAAAAAAAAAGGTGGATTTAATGGGAAGGTGATATTCATGTGTTGCTTTTTCTTTTAAATAATTTTAACAGAAAACTTTGAGTGGTTTATTTTGCAAAATCCAATTTATCTGCACTTGTTTGGCTTCCATTTTCATTTTCTATTCTAGGTATCTTCTGAACCCCAAAGACTGGATGCTCTGTACAGCTTAGACTTCCAACTTCTTTTTTTTTTTTTTTCCCCGTCTCAGGTCCCACAGAGAAGCAGAAGGCAAAGACATTCAAAAGAGACAGACCTTGGTGTGGGCAGAGCAGTGTGGGACAGCTCTGGGGGAAGAGTCAGAAGCAGAACAGGTTATCCACATCGCTACCATACCTGCTTCTCTACATCGAGCAACCCATCCAAGTGTGAGCTAGTCCATATCCAGATGAGATTACTCCATTCTTGTTCATATTCTAGGTATTTTGAAGAAAGCATCACAGCCTGTGAAAGTTCAAGCTCACTCAGGATAGCTTTTGAATATAGAGAAGGTCATGGTTTTAATGCAGACCGAGTCCATCAGTCTCAGAAGATTTTACACCGGCATCACTGAGATTTGAATTTGTACTGGGATGTTTAGCACAGGCCATTAACAGGGCAGATTTCTCGATGCTAAAGGGAGAGAGAGTGACTGTGAATTATAAAGCCACATCCTTACTGGCAGCTATAAATTTGGATAAACCTCCTCCCCCAGTGCTCTGGATTCTCGCATGCTGTCTCCTCAGGCTGTTTCCTTCTCACTTGTGAAATATATTACAGTAGCCAAATTACCAGGGGATGAATGACCTCAATAAATTCACTCGTTCTGCTCTAAGAGGAGATACCATGCTGTGGAGAACAGAGTGAGAATGGATTTTTCTCCCCAAACTCGCAGTTATTCCCATTGTGTGTCAATTTTATTGGCAGGTGATTTTTTTCCTCCCTTGCTTGGCTCCAATTTGAATTTTTTCCATTCTGCTTGCCACTGTACATGCCTTTTTCAATCACTCAATTCCAGTTTAGCTCATATCAATGACATCTGTATGGAGGAAGAGAATAAAACAGGGCAGGTCCTCAGCTGGTGTATATCTGCCTCGCAAAACACATTTCAAGAGGGCTCTCTGCGGCTCTGCCCAGCTCAGGATCCGTGCAGCAGTACTGTGAACACTGAACACAATTCTACCATAATTTTCTTGGACTTGCTGAGCTGGTAATGCATGGGAGAAATTCTCCCCCAAGTTATTAGAGGAATGGCTAAATTTCATTGTTTCTTCTTTTGTGCAGCATGTACTTACAGAGGTGCCCCTCCAATCTGACAGAATTAAATATTTATTTCTGGGGAACAGAGCAAAATTTTTATACAGATACAAAATCAGCTCACCTTCATCTAAAATTCAGCAAAAGCAGAGGGCCTGCCTTTCATTTTCCTAGTAACTTGACTCAGTGCTCCAAGCAAACAGCCTAGGGGCAATGGCATCTGAGAGGGTCCCAACAGCAGCAAAAGGAGTACAAACCTCACTGGGAAAAGTGTCCTAAGCTCCCTGGGGAAAGCCTCAGAATGGCAGTAGAGGCAGAAAACAGCTGAGAAAATCCCTACCCCAAATCCCTAAGCATTGTGTTTTTTACAAATCCTTGTCAATATTGATGTAGCTTCTCTTCCAAATAAG
Source organism: Psophia crepitans (assembly GCA_013399095.1). Lineage (NCBI taxonomy): Eukaryota > Metazoa > Chordata > Aves > Gruiformes > Psophiidae > Psophia > Psophia crepitans. The sequence continues at coordinate 89,104 of VWZZ01004621.1, read as the reverse complement.
AACAAACAGAAGAGACTTAAGCTTTGTTTCAGCATCCATCCAGATAGATTCAACCTTTCTGAGGCAACAGATACACAAACCTGGTGCTGGCTGAGAACAGAAGAGGTACAATTTCCAAGTAAGAGACAATTTAAAAAAAAAACAAAACAAAACCAAACAAAATTATAACCAAAACTAACTTTATTATTATTATAAACAGCTCCTAGGCAGTCTAAAAGAAAAAACCTAAGAGCAGCACCTGTAGGAAGTCACCATTGCTCTCTTTCTATGCCAGGTGAATGACCATCATGTCTGGAACTGACTCTTGCCTCACTCAGCTATAACCAAGTAAAATGTGGGCTGAACTCCTTGTGGAGTTCACAAGGAATGAACTCACACCATGACTCCCCACGTGGTCCAAATGCCAGAATGACATAATGGAGAACCATGACCACAGGACCTGGAAACATTCAAGGTCAGATTGGATGGGGTTCTGAACAACTTGATCTAGTTGAAGATGTCCCTGCTCATTGCAGGGGGGTTTGGACTAGATGACCTTTATAGGTCCCTTCCAATCGAAATTGTTCTATGATTCTATGACCTTGGACATCTGAGAGTAACCGATGGCTTGAGAAGGAGCACACTGATGGATTTGATCCCACCATTGCATACTGGAGAAAGACCTGTGTTGTTTGCTTTCTCCTCAGCCAGTGATCTGGATTATCCACCAGCTCCCATGCCAGCTGAAGCACCTTGGTCACAGCTTTAAGAGCTGTCCATGGGACTTTGGAAACAGTTTGACCATTGCAGTTCAGTCCAGATGGGGACAATAAGTCTTCATTTTATGCACACTGCTTTTGGTGAGAGCAAAACACATGAAAAGTCTCCTTCCTAAAAACTCTGAGCAGAATAATTTCTCCACGACTCTGCACCAGTCAGTCAGCAGTGTTGCAGTAGAGGAAAGTTCATTCCCTTATCATGAAGATCAGAGATGGAAGGAGAGAAACTAAAAGTCAGTGGCACAACAGCCCACCACAGTTATTTCCCCTGGGATGAAGAACAAATGTGGAAGGTCTGATCCGGGAAAGTAAGAACCTCCGAGCAGGTATTGGTGCTTCAATGAAGCTGCACCTCATTGCAGTTTGTGTTGGAGTTGTCACTGAGCAGGGCTACAGCGGTGGCTGCAAGAGCATTGCCCTTAATTCTTAGAGGCGGAAACCCACTGAGAGGTCTTCACACTGGAGCAAGATACTCAGTATTGTGACTACAGTTGCCCATGACTATTCTACTTGGTGGCAGACTTTTAGTTACTCTTGCACAATTTGAATTTCCCATCTGATGTTCTTGGTATTATCAATATTAGTTTCTTCTCTTTCATCAGATGTAAGGCAAGCTACTCTTTCCAACACCTACATCAGCCTCCAACTTGATTCCTTCTCCCTTTGCTCCACCGACCTTGCCTATGTCTGAATCGTGGTCACAAAGGAAAGGATGATTTCAAAAATGCTCTGCTTGAAAAAGCCAAAGGAAAACTGGGAATACAAACACCTGTGTCCTTCCTGTGTTGGTGTGAAAAAGGAAAGAAAAGGTCGCTGATGTGGGGGTCCCATAAGAGTTGTTTCACCTTGCATCGTCACTGTTAAAAGAGAGTAGTGTTTTTGCTTTATCTTCTCTTTGATGACATCTGAAGGTTGGGACAAAACAGGATACAACAGTAGTAGAAAGCTAAAGCAGCTGCTTTAAAGCCAAATCCTTTCATAATGCCCTTAAAATCTCAGTGACTGCAAAGCTCGCTGGAAAGGGTAATATCTCCTATTAGCTGATTTCAGCTGATAAAGTTGCAGGGAAGGAGAAAAAGAGCTTTGGGGCACATGAGTACTTCTTCAAATCTCTGTAGACTTTGAAATGTCATTGTTTCCTGATTTACCTCATGAAACATAAACTTTACTGAACATGGTACATTAACAACAAGGTGTGCAAATGTGCCTTTTCAACTTCGTAACAGAGTTGCTTCTGTTCCAGACAGAGCTACCTCTTTGGACCTAAGATGACAAATAATTCAAGTTTAAACATATGTAGTTGTTTGTAGGCCCCAAGACACTTTATGGCAAACTCGTTCCAGCTACTTTTCTCAATGTCCCCATACAAATAAGGCCTAAGTATCAAGGCCAGGAACAAGAGTGGAGACAGTTACGTACAGTCTGAGGATATGAAGCCACAGTGACTTTTATATATACATAGACACATGTATGTATGTATGTATATATATAAATTAGGAACCCTGAAACTTAAATCCATATGCAGGAAAGTCTGCAAACAGACAGAAAGCTGAAGGCATTTTGGAAGAAAAAGATATTGCTGCCTGCCAGTGTGAACGCAAACGGCATAGAGGGTTAGTACCTCATGCTTTGGGGGTTTGAGATTTTCAGCTGGGTAGTTTTCATCTAAATAGAAGTCAGGTGTTTCTCAAAAGGCTTTTTCTTTTAATACATCAAAGTATTTTTCCAACAGAAAAGGACTGGCTTTTCAACCAGAATGGAAATTTTTAATTCGATCTGAAATTTTGTTTATTTTAGAAAAAAAAGGTAAAAACCAACCATGGAAACATTCTTACTAAAAATGCTGGCTTTAGATCAAAAACCTTTCTGAGATTTTTTTCAAACGAAATATTTCCCTTTGAAACTTTAGTTTTTAAAAGAACCTGCTTAATTTTCTTAGAGTTCTTAATTGGAAAGGAAGAAAAGACTGCAGGGTGGTAAGAAGGATCAGCTTAGGAAGCCTTTGTGGGGAAAATGAAAAAATAAGCTTATGTTAAAATGATGATATCGTCAGTTAAAAATAATTGCCATATTTTGATCAAACAGTAGAACATCTGGCCACATCCGATGGGGCTGGCAATGCTGTGTAGGTGGCTCCAGGGGCTGCACGGCACTGGGGAAAAGTTGCACTGTCAATGAAACCGGCCATGGGCTGTTCGCTTCCTACCTTCCCATATGTTGGGCTCATTAATGGAACATCAAATCCAGAAACGTGGACATAAACTTCTGATACGAGCATCCGACCACTGCTTGGAGCCTGTGTTTGAAAAGCAGGGCCATGTCCTGAGAGCTGTAAATCCATTCTTTTTTGATGGAAAACAAATCTCAGCGGGTTTCTTTCTCTTTTTTTATGTTTTTTTTTCTTTTCTTTTCTTTTTCTTTCTTTTTTTTTTATTTTTTTTTTTCCTTTTTTTTTTTTTTTTTTTTTTTTTTTTTTTTTTTCCCACAAAAGAGTCTTGTATTCTGCGCTGTGAGCCTGAATTGCAACAGGGAGGGGGAAGCTGCAAATCCAGCTCAAGGCTTGAAAGATTTCCACTGTCACTGCTAGAGCTCTGTGGAGTCAGAGCCCCTCGGTGCCAAGAACAAACACATCATCACTACCACATAATGCAAACACGATGCTCTTGTAATCTGCTGTGGGACACTGGGAATCTGCCTCCCGGGAAGGGAGGCAGGCAGGGAAAGCCCTGGAAATGTTTTTCGGTGACTAAAACCATGCTTTATTGCAAAGTGAGTAGAGGGCTTTCTCTCCTTTCCAGGCTGACTTCCCACCTGCAGTGCATTGCTTATTTAATAAGGGCTGAAAGGGATTATCAAGTTGTGAAAGTGTTTGCATCCTACCGGGTCGTAATGAATGAAGGTTTTTGTTTGGCTCAGCCTAACTGAATGCTTCTTGGAGTGATCATAGCTGGGGAAAGGCTGTAAGTGACCTGTGTTTTGGTACATGGTTAATACTTGAGCGTTACATGTTGAAATGGTGGGTGCATAAGCTCCTTGTTAGTTTTGTAGTGTGCTCCTTTCGCTTACTCCTGCCCCAACACTTGCTTCAGGCTAAGTCCTTGCAATGTTTTTTCAGTATGCTTTAGTAACTCAGCATTTGGTGAAAGAGAAAAACTCAGTATCTTCAACTCCTGTAATTAATGAGGAACGGGAAAGTTCCCTCACAGGTCTCCATGTTCACCTTTCTCCTGCAACTCTGCCCCAGGTTGTCTCACCCTTGGGGAGTTCGTATCAGCTGCCGTTCTGCTTACAACACTAATGACAAGAAAGATGCTCATTCCCTGCCGAATCCCTGCAAGCCAGTTGCATCCCTTGCTGAGAAGGACAAAGAGTGCCACAGGCATGGCAGGGTAAAAGTCTCTTAATCCATCTCATTTTCAACCCAATAAAAGAGCAGGGTGACTCCACCCAACTAACAGACACAAAACTCACCTGTCCCTTTGGAGGCAGAGCTGTCTGAGTAGCAAGGATTTAAAACTCTTTACTTCCTTGATCAGATGTTTTTATAAATCTGGCACCTGCATGAAGAACAGGAGTTGGTCCTTGCCTAGACGGTCTTCTCTCCCTCTTGAAGGGTCAAACCTGCCTTCTTACAGTCCTGTCAGCGTGGCTGGTTTTTACTCCCTCTATCCCAGTAGAACGTAGTTGTTTCCAGTCCCTCCCATGCTTCCTGTCCACCAGTGGACTTTGTCTTGAGATTCTGACCCAATAGGTGAGGTGTACTCTTGGCCATTCTCTGCAGCAGTGCCCATGCTAACACAGTGGTGCAAACATGAGCTTTACCAGATCAGGAGAAGATGCAGAGCCCCAGATCTCTTCATCTCTGAGAGCCTAGCAAATACAAGATTGTCTTAGTGTTTCTGCTCTTAGTTGAAATTTCCCCCAGAAGTTGTCATCCACTATTCAAGGGTCTGGAGCAGCTAATAACAAAAGTCTAATATGTTTCTAAACTTAATAAGCAACCTTACTATCTGCTCTCATAGCTCTGGTACTTATTTACATATCTCCCATATCTTTTCTTGTCGCAGCTTTCCACAGCCTCTCTCCATCAGCCACCCTCTTCAGAAATTTTTTCATTTCCTTTTCCCACTCCTGCCTCTGAGCACTTCTTCCTGCCTGCAGATAATGTTTGGGAAGAGATCTCAGCACACTTAATCAGGTAGGGTGTTTACCCTATCCAACCTGAGTCTCTCAAGTTAGCCAACAGGTATTTCCATACTGCTTCTACAAATAATAAGAGAGAAAACTCCTCCAAGGGCTGAGGGACCATCCCTAACCCAAACTCCTTCTCAGAAACCTTCAGAAGGGCTTGACTCTGTTCCTTGGGAACTCAGGAAGATTTGTTAAGTTGTCTGGCAAATAAATGACCCTTAAAGTGGTATGGCTATATCACAAAGACATCACCTTCTCCTAGTTCAGATGCTGCCTAAGTACTCATTTCTCCTGTGATGTTGTAAGAAAGGTGTCTAACAGTTACAGGGAGAAAAAGAGAGTAAGTCAGGAGTTCATGGTGGGTTTTGTATTCTCTAGTCTAACACAGCAAAAGAAAAGGGCTACCCAGGCCAAATTAGCTTAATCTTGTAGGAGCATAGAATAATTCCAGCTGGAAGGGACTTCAAGAGGTCCCCTCAAAGCAGGGTCATCTGTGAGGTAAGACCAGGTTACTTAAGGTTTCATATTGTAAAATCTCAGTGGTTTAGGTGCTTCACTTGGAGGAAGGTGAAGATGAAGGAAGCATATGCAGTCCCCACTGCAATTCCAGGCTCCTATTTGTTGGAAATAGTGAGGTGGGGTGGGATGGAGTAGGTTTCCTGTAGGTGTGTGGTCCACAATGGAGTCCAGACTCCGGCAGCTGCAAACACCTGAGGTAATAAGGTGGAAAAAGTCACCATTGGGAGTGTTACTTGACTGCTGTCAGAGCTGGCCTGGTGGTGTCTGTTTGCATCCCATTCCAGGACCAGCTGTACTGCAAAGTCAGAGGTAACATCAACTAACATCAGCTGAGCTTTCCTTGACGTTTATGTGCATGGAGAGGTCCCATTTTAGAGTGATCTGGTTTCTCAGCAGTCAGTTCTCCCCTCCCCCAGACTTTGTTCCTGACTCATGTTTACCAGCTGGAGAAAACATGACAAAATAGTGAAAAATAGGAGATCTGCTTTGAGCATTAAACTTCATTGCTGAAAGACTAGAAACTACTGTTTGGCCTGCCAAGGCTTTAATTGTCAACTTATGTAAGAGAGGCTCTTGTTTAGTCCCTGTTTGCATTCACCAGGGGGTTCATAAAACAATTATAAGAATCTAGTGATAATCTCCTTTCAGCCTTTATACTCCAGTCAGCCCAAAATATCAGTCCAGTAGATGATTGCTCGTGTTTGAGGTCACCGAGACACTGACTGGCTGTATGACTGTCTGACTTTATTATTATTAATTGTTTTTATTAGTTACTGCTACTACAGGGCATGTGAGTCATTCACCAAGTCCACAGTTCTTAATAGCTTCATTGTATCATCCTGATGAAAGTTGGTCCTTTCAGTTTCCCTTTCATGTGATCTTCAAAGTCATCTTTGGATGGACTGAAAAATAAAGGCAATTTTAGGCTAAAACAAAAATTGGCAGCTCCACATTTTTGATAGATCAAAGATTAAAATGTTATGGTGTTAGACTGTCGTCTTGTGAACCATCTAAGACAGGCGTGAGACAACCAAAGATCCTGTCTGGAAGCAAATCAATGGACTTTCCCCAATAGATTGAGGGGCTCAGAGATGGTGAATGACAGATTGTGGTACTTCAGGCTAGCTTGAAATCATTACACATACCAGATATTAAACTATACATTTTAGTGCTAGCTAGTTGCTGAAAATCCTGTCTTGTGTGCAAATGAAAAGGGTAGGACTTTAGGAATATTTTGTATTCTTTTTTTCAACTTTAATACTGCTTGACTACAAGTTGTGTTTCATGCAATATCCCTGTAATTTTAAAGACAAACTCTTGTAGATCGGATCTTTACACAAAACATTGATTCAGACCTGAATCTGGAAAGTTCCAGCTCTTGCAGCACAGAGTAATATTTCATGATTTTGGTTGCTATGCAGGCGGGAGGAAAAGGAACATTTTACCTGTGCTAAATTATTTGCTAAAGAACTTGAAGCATGTACTGAAATCTTGTTGAAGACAAGGATGATCTAGAGATCCTGAGATCTCAACTGAAGCATGTGCTTAAGTATTTTATTCAATGTGATGGTCTGCTTGGCTTTCTTAGTTGATGATGGTATGAAATTCGTGTCACAGAGACAAAGCAGTCAGATTTAACCCCCTTCCTCATAAGCTTGTACCCTGGACTTGTAGGCAGCACGGTATCAAAATGAGGTGAAGTTGAATTTCTACTTCAGAGCTCTTTAAATCCAGCATCACGACAGGTCGAGAACAAAGGAAATCCAGTTAAAGAGATCAAATAACAGGAAAAGTAGATGGTATTTCTTTTTTGTCCTATGAATTGACCTTTCAGTGTAACTCTGGATAGAAATATGAAGTCTCTCATGGAAACTGCAATTATGTCATAATGAATAAAATACACTTAATTAAAAATATTTGACAGATTCAAACATTTCTGAGGAAAAAATCTGGAATTTGGACTCTTTGAAGAAGGAATTAGTCTGAAAAAAATTTTTCATATGAAGAAACCAGCAGAAGATTCCACCACTCATTGCTTCCACGATCAGACCAATTTCCTCTGCTGTGGGAGAGGAGTAATTTATACTTACTTCATGTGCAGTGGTGAGAGAATAGAAGTTAATATAGCAGTAATAAGATAAGCTGCTAAAAGCTTTTACATAGAAACCAGCAACTTGGAATGGGGTTTTCACCACTGATTCTGAAAACGGGCCCACATTTGAGGGATATCTTTGCTAGATGTCTATATACACCATAATTTGAGCAGCTAATATTTTGGGCTTCTAAGCAGAACTGCTTTTCTCTCTCAAGTTAAATAGTGGACAGTTTGTAAAGTCCCCGCACCAAAAAAAGGCATGAATGCTATTTTGTCATATTTGCATATAAGGCACAATTTAGCAGAAGGAAAGAGACGGTAGAGGGATATAGTATGGCACTTTGAAAGAAAGTTGTGCAGGGCTTTTACGTAAGAGCACAGCTTTTTGCAGCTGTCTTCTACAATACAGATTTCCCTTTTAGGTGCCTAAACGCCAGCTGAGTTCAGTGGGAGTTTAGCCATTTAAATCCCTCTGTTGATGGGACACCAAGTGATCACCTTATAGCTTAGATGAATTAGATATTTCAGTGTTCCTGAGAAGGATTTCAAATTGGCAATTTTTTTGCTGATCTCACCGGAGGTCCAAGAATGACTGAGCTTAGAAACAGGAGTAATTGGCAGCTGTAACTTGGAGACTGGGATTTCACAAGGTTGGAACAAAGGCGCTGTACAGCATCATCTTTTGGTTATGATTTGGCAGATTTAAGGACTGTGGGAAGAGGTGTTCTCAATAACAGCAAGCAGAACTGCTAACATTGCCTTTAAACATCGCAGCTTAGAGATCAATTTGGCTTTGGCCTTTGCCAAAGCTACTTCTTAACAACTGACTTGAAAACTGCAAGGATGAACTGTCTTTTTTCCTCCCTATGGGGCAACCACATTTTGACATTGCGGTTCCTAAATGACCAGCAAATAATTTCATATGCTGGAAATGAAGAAAAGGGAAGGGAAGGAAAGAAAATAAAAGATGCAATCTTTTCTTTTCCTCCCCCAAGTTAATGAATTTTTTATAAATGTGTAAGCATGTCACTATTCCAAGCCACATCAAATCACTCCTAAAATCTGTATTTTAAAAACTGGAATGTGTATAATATGAATGGCTTAAGGAATAAAATGCAAAAAGATGTTGATGATGCTGGATTACCAGCCAGCTGGAGAATTAAAAAAGAGAGGGAGAGAGAGCGATGAAGAGAACAAAAAAGCCCGTGTTCCACTGGCCAAGTCAACAACCGTATTTTTTCAATCGCCCCTCATTATGGAAAAGTATACTCAGGTTGTCCTGGAATCCAAGTTCACTGTTTTTAAGGAGTAGCATCAAGAAAAAAAGCATGATGCAGTGCAGAGCATATGACAGGGAACATCTGGACACCAAACTACTGGAGCTGCCATGTTTTGCAGAAGGATGACTCTGAGGATGAAATGGAATGAACTGTAACAAATACGGGATTTTGCTGGCAGCTTTAATTTATTTAAATGCATCTCTGGCTTTTGAGCAATTTCTGTGTTTTGGATAATATTTAAACATGTCAAAAATCCTCTCTCTTTCCTGCCCTTCATTACACATGACAGGGAGTGGATTGCTCTGGCCACCTATAGGGTAGAAATGAACAGAGCTACATCTGGATGGGCTGGAGATCATGTGAACGCTCACAGCAAGCCCCGAGCAGTTAACTCGAAACCTGTCTTTCCCTGGATGAGCTGAGATGGTATCGCAGTTTTTTGCCAGGATTGTGTGAAGCAGTGTTGGAGCCTTGTTGCCAAACGTGTCTAGAGTGTCTTTGGGGGCCCTCCCTAAAGTTAGGCACCTCTGCCAATCCAGCATATGCCTATGCGATGCATTTGATAATAACATTTGGCATTTATTGTGTGACATCTTGAGCTTATGAAGCCATTCCTGAGGCTTCACTGTAGCCTGACTGTGATTATAAAAGTTTCAAGGGAGAGTACAAAAATACATGTGGCAGTGTTTAAAAGAGGGAAGAACTAATAACAGGGTGGACAACCTGCAGGTCCAGAGACACACACAGCTTGTGCCAAAGCTGTAGCATGCTGGCATATGGTGTTGGCAAGCCCCAAAACCCCACTTGGGAAGAAGGAAGGCAAAGTGTGGGTTGCTGCCACTGCTGCCACTGACCCCAGTGAGGACCAAGGCAAGCCTTGTCCCCAGGGGGTGGTGAGATCATGACTAGGGAGCCACCACCATCCTCTGCCTGTTGAACTGCTGCCAGAGGTCTCTCCGCCTCGGCTCTCTTATGTATGGGTAAATGTCCCGTGGCTGTCAGCCACATGTTGCTCACAGGGATCAGGAAAGACGGTAGGTGGGCATTTGTATGGGAGAAGTGGCTGCAATATTTCTTTCCCTTTGAAACTGTTTCTGTCTCAGGAGGTGTGCTTGGTTCCTCCTTTTATATCTAGTATATTAGGGAAAAGGATAGCACCACCCAACTGCAAGAGGAAATGTCTAGGTTTGGCCTGAATTGCTACACACAGTCAGTGAGGCCTTTCTTCTTCAGCATGCCAGTGTCCTTTCCTGAATTTGATAATGTTTGGAAGTACTTTTTGTGATCTTTGCTAAAGAGAAAATCTTGATTGCAACTACAAAGCTGACAGACACCTCTTTTGGAGTGAGAGTCTAGAAAGAAAAGGTTGGGGGATGCTTTCAGATCTGCCCATCAAAGCAATCTGTTCCATCCTCCCTTCCCTTCCCTTCCCTTCCCTTCCCTTCCCTTCCCTTCCCTTCCCTTCCCTTCCCTTCCCTTCCCTTCCCTTCCCTTCCCTTCCCTTCCCTTCCCTTCCCTTCCCTTCCCTTCCCTTCCCTTCCCTTCCCTTCCCTTCCCTTCCCTTCCCTTCCCTTTTTCACTTTATTCTTTTGAACATAGTGGTCTTTAAGCTGTAGGATTTATGACATGTGACTCTGACCTTAAGAGATGCTGACCCATTGTCCTGAACTGACCTGACCTGACTTGTGGACAGAGAAATTGTCTCTTTCTCCATGCCTGCACAAGCAGGCCTTGACCCAGCTGGTAAGCCTGCTTAGCAAGGGGCCAATTAGTCATAAATGCTGGCTTTCATTATGTGGATATTTATGCTTTTGAAATGAGACCCAAGCTGCCAACTCATAGCATTTCATAGGATAATTTCACCCAGTATTGAGTGGGCAGCAGTGCTCCGTCATTGCAGCAGGGACAGCTGTGCGTCGATGACAGTGCTGGAAAGCCCTCACTGGTTCCCTGACTCATGGTTTGCATGACCTTGATCTTGTACTGGGCTGTTTTTCACCAAGGGAGGGAAGACATGTGTCTCCGGTAGCTCAGGCTCCATTTCCAAACATCGTCAGGAGGGTGAGAAGGGCAGGCGGGGATCATGGCCAATGCTCTGACAACCGCAGGGTGAATAGCAGCAACAGAGCTGCTGATGGACAGCGGGACAAATTAAGTCAGCCAGCGCTGTGGGGAAAGGTCAGGACCTCTAACAGAGTTTTGGTCACTGCAAAAGCCACCCAGCGAGGACTTTCGGCTGTGCCAGAGGTGCCGAGAGGGTCTGAGCATCCCAGCCTGGGGCTAGCTGTCATGGGGAGGCAGGAGACACTCCAGGCATCCCAGGGGTTTATCTCCCGTAGCTGGGCACGCTGACTTGCCTGCCACGTTCCTGTGGCTCCTTGCTGCTCTTATCTGCATCCCGTCTAGCAGGCACAGCTATGCCTGAGTCAGGAAAATTTCTGAATGCAGAAATTACACCTAAAGGGTTTCATGAAAGAAAAGGAGAAAAAAAAAAATCCTAGCTCTCCCTTTGCTGAGGCCAAACTGTTGTCAGCTTAAAGAAAATGTTTTCTCTTTGTGTTTGCACTGTTTAACAGATTTATTTCCCTCTCCTTTCCCTCCCCCTCCTTGGATGAAAGTTGCAGGGATTTCCACAAAATACATTTGGAGGAGCCAAGGCTTCAACACCAGCAATTTTTAGTCAGACCGTTGGAATGATCAATAAATCGGCACCGACTGATCTCAGAGTCTGAGGATGTCTACGAGGCATAAGCAGCCCTTTTAGGTAAGCCGGAGCAAGTAAGTCCAGTAGCTCTGGAGCCAAACCCTGAAGTGGATGCAAAATCATATGGGGAGCCAGTGCTGTGATTTTCAGTACACGGGTGATGTAATGATTGAGTACAGTTCAAGTAAGTAATCTAGTCATCTGTTCACAATTTTGAATTATGGCTGATGCAGTCTCTGCCTGCAAGCCAGCAGAAAGAGAGTGAGAATTACAGTTATTGAGTCAAGCCAAAGGCAGGGATCAGCATCTTTGGCATCAGCTTGGGGAAGTGGTGGGGGTGTGCAGTTCGAAACGCAACTTGGGGTCTAGCATGAGCCTAAAATTTCGGAAACAGTCGGGGTCTGAACAAAAGACAGTAGACAGTGCACTGAGAATTAGGGACACCTATGTCTGATCATTGCCCCAAAGAGGAGAGGCTTCAATCCTGAGCACAAATAACCAGATCTGAATCCATACCACCCAAGACAACTGCTTTGAACACATACTCATCTGTGGTGTTTGAATTCCACTTAAGAAAATTTAGAGTCATCCAGGGCCTGACCTTTAGCAAACCACAAAGGCAACCCATAAACCACAAGGCTGGAATCAGCTAGAGAGGACAAGTAAATCCAACATATTAGCATAGACTTTCAACTGCAGCTGGTAGCCGGGATACTACAAACGGGAGACATACCAGTAACATCCGTGTGAGATCTGAGAGTGTAAAGCTGGAGTTGGTAAGGGCTCCACTGAGATCATCACCCGAAAGGGGGAACAACACAGCACGACATTTAATAATAGTAAGTGGCTGACTTCACCGCCAGGCGGAAACAAAATATTTTTAAGTGTCAGAAACCATAAAAACATGACATGATTCATCTTAAACCAAACAGTTGTTCATGTGACTCTTAGAGCGGAGGATACACGGAAAGTCCCAAGATGAGACCATCTCCGCAGTGCCGGTTTTTTGGAAAAAAAAATAATCATATTTTGCGAGCTAAGCATTGTAGGTCCTGGTCGGCTGAAGACCTGTTGGAACTGTGATACTAACGGATGTACTTGCAACCGGGAAACTAAATTTCACCCTCAAAATAAATACCAGAATAGTTTGGGTTTTTAACAAGATTAATACCTTTCCCATACAGTGTACATCTGAGAAATTATCCACTGATCATGGAAGAGATTTGGGCATGAAACACAACTGTAACAAATAATCCATCGCACTAGATATTTATATCAATCCTGCAGTCTCCGTTGAAGGTTATATTTTTCCCCACTCTGAGTTCTAAGCTGACTACAAAGAAGAAGATAAAAACATCTCTCTTGAAATTTTTGCATAGAAACACTATACTTCAAAATATTTCAACTGTATATCAAATGATGTTATGCATAATTAAACCCTGAGGTGGCTGTCTTTCTTCCATGGGAGAAACGGTGCATTGCACCTTTTGTATGATTATCTAGTGTCCTCTTACTCATGCTAGGGAGGAAGCGATGCTCAAAGCTGTAATGTGTTTGTCATGATCTTTTGTGTTTGTTGTGGCTGCTTTATCTGGCTCACCAGAGACTTACGCTATCTTCAAAGTCTCACAGTGATTCAGTGGAATTATGTTGACTTTATAGTCATATTTGTACATTTTAAGGGTATTTGGATCAACAGGTATAAGATGAACCATGGCATTTATCCCCATAATTGAGTTCAGTAATTGAAATACCTATTGCTGAAAAGCATCTTGCTTGATTTCAAGATGTTATTCCTATCTGCTATATACTTGATGGGCTTTTTTTGAATTTCTGTTAACCTTCTAGGAACAAGAACATGCATCTATTTGTCCAATTACTTGCATTGAGACTAGTGACTCCACAAATGACTGCACCAGTTAAGCCTGGTTTCCAAACGGTTCGTATCTAGTGTTGACTTTTACACTCAATTGCACTGAGGATGCATGTGAACTAATCCTGTATTAGACATCAGAGAATCCATACTACACCAATACAGTTATGTGGGATGTAGGTTTTCCAAAGTTTTCTAAGTCAGCAGTGCTGACAAGCCTTTGAACAGCTGTCACATCTATATCTACCATCCACTACGTGGAGTCTCAGGTGTCTAGTAAAAGTTGAGCTCACAATCCAGTCTTTTCTATCTTGGGAGAATGAAGAGGTCTTTCCTTCTCCACTTAGCCACCTATTTTTACTTTTTAAAAAATTACAAAAGTGTAATACATCTAAGACCTCTAATTTGCTGTAAAGTTCAGTTGAAATGGTTAAAAAAAATCCTAAGGGTGCAGATTGTCAGGAGGGAAACACAGACAATGACTCAGTGTGTCTGAGTGAGCCTCTTTCCTTAAGGAAGGATTGTTTTTGTCTGAGGAAATCTCTCATGGCATTAGTTACAATATTTTGCAGCCCGGTAGGTCCAAGTCAAGAAAGTTGTTTCTGCAACTGCAGGTTCCTGGATGCAAGCCCCAGTTTTGAGGTGGAAGCTTTGTACTAGAATTTTCTTTTTGATATCTGAAATGTGGAAGCTGTCACCTCTTCCACTCATTAAATTGATTTTATCCCCTCAAAAAGTCTCTGGTTGCTCCTATTGCCCATTATGAAAACTCTGGATATTCTCTTTATCATGCTAAACTATTGGTCTCACTGAATTTGGCTCCTTGTCCAGAGCCTAAGCAAAACAAGCTTAAAAGAGCAAGAGGATCTCTTAGGGGATGGATCTTCCCTGCTTTGACAGAAACCAGGAGTAACTCTGTTCTGTATCTGTTTCAAAGACTTCTTGGTAAGAACATACAATATAAAAACTCCAGGGACCAAGATAATTCTGGACAGGTTTTAATTGGGATTGTGACAGTGTGGTTTTAACCTCTCCAGTAGTGTGGAGACGTGTATTGGGTTGCTTGGCAAGATTTTGGGAGGGAGTGGGGGGTGGGCTACAGGAGTGGCTTCTGTGAGAAGCTACTGGAAGCTTCTCCCATGTCCAACAGAGCCAATGCCAACTGGCTCCAAGATGGACCCACCGCTGGCCACGGCTGAGCCCATCAGCGACGGTGGTAGCACCTCTGGGATAAGAGAGTTAAGAAGAGGTAAAAAAACAGGAGCAACTTGCAGCCAGAGAGAGGAGTGAGAATATGTGAGAGGAACAACTGCAGACACCAAGGCCAGTGCAGAAGGAGGGGGAGGAGATACTCCAGGTACCGGACTTGAGATTCCCCTGTGGCCCGTGGTGCAGACCATGGTGAGGCAGGCTGTCCCCCTGCAGCCAGTGGAGGAGGGATGATGGGGAATAGATATTCCACTTGCAGCCCATGGAGGGCCCCATACTGGAGCAGGTGGAGTCACCTGAAGGAATCTGTGACCCTGTGGGAAGCCCATGCTGGAGAAAGCTCCCGGCAGGACCTGTGGCCCCACTGAGAGAGGAGACCACGCTGGAGCAGGTTTGCTGGCAGGACGTGTGACACTGTGGAGGGGACTCACACTGGGGTAGTTTATGAAGAACTTCAGCCAGTGGGAAGGACTCACATAGGAGAAGTTGGTGGAGGACTGTCTCCTGTGAGAGGGACCCCAGGCTGGAGCAGGGGCAGAGTGTAAGGAGTCCTCCCCCTGAGGAGGAAGGAGCGGCAGAGACAACATGTGATGAACTCACCACAACCCTCATTCCCTGTCCTCAGGAAGGGAGGAGGTAGAGAAATCGGGAGTGAAATTGAGCCTGGGATGAAGGGAGGGGTGAGGGGAGATGTTTTTAAGATATGGTTTTATTTCTAATTACTTGACTCTGATTTGATTGGTAATAAATTAAATTAATTTTCCTGAGTTGAGTCTGGTTTGCCAGTGATGGTAACTGGTGAGTGATGTTTCCTTGTCCTTATCTCAACCCATGAGCCGTTTGCTATATTTTTCTCTCTCCTGTCCAGTTTAGAAGGGCACCTCCACAAGGTGGAGCCTTAAGATGCCAGCTGGGCCACTTGATGTAATCTGGAGTGTCCAAGTGGACATCAGTGACGAGTGGCGTTCCTCAGGGGTCGGTACTGGGACCAGCACTGTTTAACATCTTTGTCGCAGACGTGGACAGTGGGATTGAGTGCACCTTCAGGAAGTTTGCCAACAACACCAAGCTGTGTG